>OY720678.1:134281631-134881631 GCA_963170755.1 Amphimallon solstitiale
ACGTAGAGTTAATCACAATGAAAATGATACAATGGTATTTTACATATTACATTTGTTTCGTCATTGAAATTACTAACAGTGCACACTGAATATTTCTTATAAAATTTGTTAATTCATTATTTTCTTTATGCGATGCCGAAATTTCAGTAGCCATATTACGGAAAGTATTATTTAATTCATTAACAGACGGTGTCCGATGTTGTTAGGTGTGTCTGTTTTCGTTTTGATGATGTTCCAAATCCTTTTCTCACTGTTATTAGACTGATAATCGAACGCAGGTAATTATTTAATGTCTTTGTAATGGTACAGCCAATTTCCATATATTAATTTTATAATTTTATTATTTTAAAGAATTTAATTAATCATATTTTATTAATATCTTAAAAAAGTATTTAAAATCAATGAATGTATTACTGTAATATTAAGTCGGTATTAGTCATAAGTTTAGTATGTATTTATGAATAAGAATTATGGCGTCAAAGGTTTAAATTAATGCGATAAAGGCTAGGCTAGTGATAAACATTCTCACAGCTAAAAGAATGTGTGCATGTGAAATGTGAATGGAAACACCCGGACTATGTAGAACGCAGGGATTCACAGACATTCTCATATAAAAAGAAAATACGCGTTCAAAAGTCATGAGTCGAAAGCTAGATCAAGTCAAGTGCGAGACTTGGTATCGAAAGGTCAACTCCAAATAATAGACTACTGGGATAGTCGGCAATGATCATAAGAATCATTGTTAATATAATTTAAATAAATAATAGACTACTGGGATAGTCGGTAACAATCATAATTGTTATTATTTGAAAAAATAGTAAAAAGTGATTAAAGGTGGCATATATATAGTAAATATGCAAAGTGTTATAATTTTGTAATAAAGATATAGTGCTCTGAATGGCAGAGAAAGCCGAATTTCGGGCCTTGAGCAGCTCAGAACATAGAAGAAGTTGCCGCTGAAGGCAGTATAGAAGAGAGAAGATAGAAGAATCGTTATTATAAGGTATTCTTAAAATGATAAATGATTATTGTATGATGAATGTATTTTTTATAATAAAGAATTAAAGATTGTAAAATAAATTTCAAATAGAGACGAACTAAATAAGTAAATGTGAATGTTAAATAAACATCGTCTCCATACTATAAGATATAATGTAATTTAATATGTTTCGGCATCGTGGTATATGTATATAATCCTACATAAATCTTGTATGTAGCGTACGTCGTACATTCTTGCCTTTATTGTTTACGTTTTAACATAACGAATAATATACATAAATATTTATATCCATTTATTATTTGTAAAGTGTATTGAAATTGTCTTTTAATGTGTTTTGTTTTTCTTGTTGTGTGTATGAGATTTCTCTCTATCTGTAAAAGTATATAAAATTCATTGATTTTGAATATAAGCATTATTTAAAGTTTAAAATGGCATTTTCCTATTATTAAAACCAATTAATGTTTGGGAACCTTTTAATTAATCATTTCTAGTAATCCGAATCGGCCTGAGAGAGTCTGCTGAGCTGAGCTGGTAAATAAACAACATTTTACATTTTATTTTAGTATTAAATTTTACATTAAATATATAAATTTCAAATAGAGGTTCCTTTACATTATGGCGCAGCAACGTGGAGCAAAATCATATTATTATTAATTTTGAAGGTTCCACTTTACATCTTTCCTCTCGCTTTTGTGATGTAGAAGTTGAAACACTTAGTATTATATTGGTGGTTAAAATTGTTTATAAATGGTTGTTTAGTGAGCAATGATTAATTAACGGAAACATTAAGTACGTGATATCGACGTGGTTACTCATCAAAGCTCCAGGATATTGTGCTGTAAAAGAAAGTATTAAAAATCAAGGGAGTTCTTTTTAAAGTTTTTATTGAATGTAATAAATGGTGAATTAAAAAAAAATTAAAAAAATTATGCAATTTTAATTTAAGGCAGGTAAAATTGTAGGAACTGTATATGTAGAAGACTTATTTACAGGTCGTTTCAAAAGTAAAGATTTAGGTCAAAAATCAACGGTATCAAACGATACGAGCTTATACTTGCGTGTGTATGGATCCGCACAGATTCACGGATGCATTAGTCGGGCGCCAATAGTCACAAAGAAGTCGCGAAACTGCTGGGGGTAGTGAGATGCTGGTGAGCGTAATACTGGAATGAGAGTAATGGTAGTGAGAGATGCTTAGTGAGAGAGTGAGTCAAGAAGCTAGGGAAGTGATTCTCAACATGTGGGACGCGCCCCATGGTGGACGTGATACAACTAAATAGGGGGCGCGAGTATATCGAGAAAAAAAATATTAAGAAATTTATTTAATTTACTGAAAAACAGTACTTAATACACTCTAAGATAATAAAAAATAAAGTACACGTTTACACTGATATAATAGACTCACTTTTGGCTTTTGCTTTGTCTTCGGTTGGTTTTGGGATCCGTTTCTCTCGCGAGATTCTCCCAACATTGCTTCATCCCAAAACCCTTGAGAGCTTCGCTCAATGGTCTTAATTTGTTGGTAGAATCTCTCATAGTGTTTTTCACTTACGTCACCAAGATTTTCCGAAAAGAATTTCAAATGCCAATGCAAAAAATGAACGAGAATGAAATGGTATAATGGCATTCCGTACTCACACTGTTGTAGTTCTTCAGCAAATCGGTAATAATTGCTTCGTAGTTAGGACTTTCATTGTTCCCAAGAAAATTGGCAGCAACCAGCTGAAATGAATTCCAAGCCTCGTTTTCAACGGGTGTTAAATAATATTGGAAACTCTATGCTTCTTGGCAGTTTTTTTATGAGTGGACCACAAAAGACGCCTTCCTTGATGCTTGCTATTAAAAGATGCGGTGAAATTGTTCTCAAATAGGAGAATACTTGCCTTTCCTTGTCTAAGGCCTTTACAAAATGTTTAATGGCCAAGTATAATGCAACGCTGGATGAATTATATTTTCTTTCTTGACAAGTGGCACGTATTTAATATTGTCTTTGCACACTGTGACGTTATTCATTTCCGGTCAGTTTTTTCTTCTATAATAATAATAATAATACTAATAATAAGACATTTATTGCCCAACAGAGGTATAAACTCCAGTTACAGGATAAAATTAATATATAAGTTCAGTTAGTACATGTGAGTAGTTGCTCTCTATAAGCTAATAATAAACTGAAATTGAAATTACAAAACATAAACAATATAGAAAATACGAAGAATATGATATACTGCACCAGGAATCATTAGCCATATGGGAGAGAAACGCCCTTAAAAGCATGTTAGTTCTCGGTCTGGCCATCGAAAAGGTGTTAGTGGAACACATGGCCTTAGAACGAAATTGACCTGGGATAATATCACTGGCGAGTCCACCAGATAGCTAGCCAAGTTATATAACTAAGAAACTTTAAGAAACACTTTTGCACTTTCTCCAATGGCAACTGCTGATATAAATAGTAGAGATATCAAAAAGTGGCACCTTACTCTAATCTACTCCTAACGAAGGCAAAATGAATAGATTTAAGAGCCAAGTGACTAGTGAAACCTCTGCAAGAAAAGATTAGGAAGACCAAAAATCCTATGGCTGTGTTACAGACCCCATATATATGGTCCGAGAATCACAGAGCATAGTCAAATAAAAAATCCGGGCTTTAAATTGCTTTTTACTAGAAAACGTGACGTTGTTTATATTGTAAGAAAAGAGTATGGGGTTGGTGATCTTAGCAAAAGTAACAAACGCACATTTACTAATGTTCAAAAGTATTCTGTTATCAACAGACCACTGATTGACTATCAGCAAGTTATTCTGAAGTATATAGCTATCATTCAAACTGTTAATACACAAGAATATTGTAAATGTCGTCAGCATATACCAAAACACCACAGGTTAGCGAATTCAATAAACCATTTAAAAATATATTAAATAGCAACGGGTCTAGGTTGGATCCCTGTGGCACACCAGATGTTAGGAGTAAATATCAAGACTGACATCCATGGTAAAATACATACTAGGCTGATTTGTTAAATATGAGGAGACCAGTTTAAGTAGACGAATAGAGAAACCGAAACTATCCAATTTATTTATCAATAGTTTAAATAACCTTTGCCTTGATAGCTCTCCTCTATACCTTATCAGCCCGTTGACAATATTATCCCTTTTCCCAGTTTTGTTCATTTTAAGCTGTGTTATTACTTCGTTGAATTCCTGTGTCTGTTGGTATTCTTCCTCTGCTGTATTATTTCTATAGGTTCTCTCTATATTCCTGCCGGTTAATAATTTTTTAAAATAATTTCTCCATTCCATACCGCTTATGTTTGTTGTATGTCTTTTCATATTTTGTCTTTTGATACAGGTGTCCCAGAAATAAAAAGACGGAGTAGCAGAAATCGGAAGCTAGCTTGTGTAAAAACGTACCCTCAAAATATCAAGTCTTTATTCGTGCGCAGACGGCAGAAAAAAAATAATAAAGAATTCAATTGGCCTTACGCCGACTCTGGACTAAATATCCACCTGCTTCACTTTCACAATCGGTTCTTTTCAGGACCACCATATTGCTTGTGTTAAAAAAAAGGAGGAGGAATAGATACTTCATAATAAATATCAAACCATTAATTACTTTAATTTTACACCTGCTAAAAAAATTAATTACATTCTTAATATTTATTATTGAATATTCTAAACTAATAATAATCAGCTGTTTCTGACTACAAACACATTAAAGAGCAACAACCTTCCTATTTTAAAAATAAAAACAATCTTTTATTGTCTGCAATAAAGTGGGTCGTCCATCTAGCAAAAAATATGTTTTATATGAATGAGTACGATTTAATGTTTTTCCTGTTTATTACAAATAAAAGCACATATTTCTATAAATGCGTGTTCGTTTCTATTTACATAATGAGCATTCTTACTTGTATTTATAAACACATTCTGTGCCAGGTCCGTAATGTAATTTTTTTTATCTAAAAGACAACATAGAAAATTAAATTTTTAATTTCTTCGTTATTGCGGTATATTTGAGCCTGTTTCTGTTCGGACTTTACATACCTGCTACTTCGTTTTTTTATTTCTGGGACACCCTGTATAGTTTTGTGTTATTTTTATTATGATTCTCAATTGTATCCATTGCTTTTTCCAACCATCTTGTCGTCTTGGATTTTTGTTACTGCAGGTGCTATTCCAAAATATTCCAGATAATTCTGTTTTAATGAATCCGTGAAACAACGTCTATTTGCGTCGGGGACAAAATTACCACACGCGTAACAGAAATTATTCGAATCGTTTACCCATTGAAATACTCGAATTCTGTTAGTCATTTCGGTGAATGCAATAAAATAATTCATTCAAATTTATAAGTTTCTTAATATAAACTAACCACAGTATGTTTTGTAGAAGCTATCAAAACGAAATGTCATTTTTGCTGTAGTATTTTTAGTGTAAACTATTGTTATCTATGTAACTTCTACTACTAATACGATCTTTTTCACAATGTACTATACTCGTTACAAGAATCATTTTAATTCTATTTTAATAATACTATTTCTATATATTTCAGTACGTCTAGATAATTACTATTCCAACAGTGGCGGCTGCTGCAGGGAGCATTGCCCCCCCCCCCGTGATAATTTTCTTTTAACAGATAAATTAATTATAAATACCTAATTTGTATGTAATTTTTCTGATTTGTTTGATAACAAATAATATCCCTAGCAGCAAAATCACTATATGCACACTTGTCCTACATTAGCAAATATATATTTTTATCCTTCTCTAAAATTGTGATTTTGCTGCTTGGGATTTTTCGGAAGAACAGTCCGTCTCTTCAGCCCGTTTAAAAATCATAGTCTGACGTAGGCTCCGGGGCATTTCACGCGAGTGCACCGTTTGTATTAGAAATCGAGTGGATAAAAACTGGCGCGGGGCGAGAGCGGTATATGTCACGACAGGGCACTAGACTGTGATGCCGGATGACATCCAGTTTGTAATATCGCAGAATAACAGAAGTGACAAAAGTCTCACTTGCATAATTTCGATATTTGTTCGCAAAATCAAACAAAATGGCGCGTTTTGTTTTTGTTGTGTACTTGTATAAATATAACCTGTCTTATTTTTATATCTTACAATTTACGAAAAAATAATATGTAAAGCCGTCAGTTAAATTGTTGTTAATATAAATAATGGAAACTGTACGAAAGAAGAAATCCGGCGTACGTAGATGTATTTTTACTTGTAAAAATGTTCAGCAACAAAGTATATTCTACAATTTCTTTTCGTTTCCTAAAGAAGAAAATCGGTAAGTTTTAGCTATTGAGTAACAGATCATTTGTAATAATTCATCTTTGTAGTAAACACTTTGAATGAAACTTTTTATATAGTGAAGGAACCTCCTTCGAAAATAAGAATTTTAGAGAACATCGTTATCTCTCACAGCCATGACCATAATGAAAAGAAACCAATTCAAACCTCACTGGTTAAGGAACCATCTAATTTAAAAAGCATTCTAATTTCAAATACAGCATACAGTACAAACAATTTGCTTTAAATATCTATTTTTTGGGATCAAGAGTTTATAAATACTTAAGTAAAATACTTCAATTGGCAAACATAAGAACATTGCAAAGATTAGCACAGAATTGGAATATACACGAGTGTTGATTTTGTGTATTCTGCAATTGAAATGAAAACTGCTCATTTTACACCAGAATCACGTGAATGCATTCTACGCATTGATGAAATGTGACTAAAAGCTAATTTATTTTATAATATAACTAAAGACAAAATTGTAGGATTTCATAAAATAAATGGTCGAACAACATATAAACCAGCAAAATTTGCTATGGTTCTCTTTGCTAAGGGCATTCATATGAATTGGAAACAGCCAGTTGGTTATGGATTAGTCAGCAGCACATGTAGTGGTAATGCTTTAGAGGAGACTGTAGATAATACAATACTAAAGTTATTTGCAGTTGGGCTTTCTGTCCGAGCACTAGTATCTATCTGATGTCGGATCAAATTTTTGTAAATATTCAAAAGAAAAAGGAGTTACTCCAGAATCACCATACCTTTACTTATTTTTTTGATGTACCACATCTTGTTAAAGCAACTAGGAACACATTTTTTAAATATATAATACAATTTGACAATTTTACAGCAAACGAAACATTTCTAGATGAATTTTATAATAAAGATAAACTCATGAACACCAAACTTCAATGAATTATTTATTAATCATTTTGCTAATCGTAAGGAACGGCGAATGGATTTTATTTTAAAACAAATTAATTAAATGACATATTGAGTTTATTTTTTTGTCTGTACTTAATTTTTGATATTAAACACTCAGACCCCCCCCCCCGGTGCCCTCCCGTCCTAAAAAATCACGGGCCGCCACTGTATTCCAAACTATTTTCACCAACCAAATCAAAAATAATATTTATGTATTACTGCATCATAGTTCACTGTGAGTAATTGTACAATCCGCAAGTCGAATTTATTAACATCTAAATCCGGATACGCCGGCATATTGACGTAACCAATATATTGTTGTTGAAACACACAATTAATAATACTTTGTCGAAAGTGGAACGTCAACTTTGGTCGTCGGCTTGAATGATATGCCCCCGAGATGACGGGTCGGCCTTCGACTCGGAACAAACACAACAATGGGACTTCTGTATTGTGAGCGAGTCGTGCAATGGGGATGACAGTTCATTCTACATGCACCCTCAGGCTACAGGTTACCAATAAATTCAACCCCATAAACGTGTTAAGCTTACAAAATCGCACGACAGCCCTTCTTAATAAACGTTAAGTAATAACGTGTCCTCCCCGTCGCTGCAAGTTTGCATATACTCCAAATGCTCTGCTCGATGCAAATTAAAATTAATTAAGTGTGATATGTATCATGCATCATAGACTTCGCGTTTCAACCATATAGATGTGTATGTATATGGATGAATTTCAAATGGATTTTCTCTGACAATACTTTCATGGAGAGAATAGAAGATGATATGTCAGAAGTCATATTACATAGATCGTTCGTCTAGCAGTTTGTTTCATGTGATTAATTGTTGAAAAATTAATAACTCTATAATAGTAACATCAGTGCATGTATGAAGAATACTTTCTATATTTGACGGGCGAGTAAAAATTACAGTGATCCAAACCGAAAATAATCCGATTGTATATAATTTGTTTCGCTAGTAAAAATACTGGGAAATGTAATTAATTAAGGTAGGTACATGTCTAGCCATTAATATAAAAACTTGCGGTTAATATTTTTAAAGGATTACAAAGTATGTATCCACATAAACATTCATATCGAAAGAACCGTGGGAACACTTTGTAAAACTCTAATAGACTTTAATAATTAATAATAATAATAATAATAATAATAATAATTTTATTCGTAATAGATTCGCTCACGCAAGTATCTACATCGTCAGTTTTACAAATTTGTCACATATACATCTAAACTAATACATAGACTCACTATTACGCAAATTACAAATTACAAACTATGAATTATATAGTGGCTCCCAAAAGTATTTTAAATTTTCCATTGAATTAGTAATTATTTCATGTAAAGAGATACTTTAGTCTTTATTTAACCACATTTCAAACTAATAGCTAGACGCCACATTACAATAATGACCGAATCCAATACACCCACAACAAAGCTACAAATTTTATTCAATATCATTACATTCCAAGAAATACTCCTGTATGGAGTAATAAGCCTTTCTGATCAAATGCTCCATAATCTTATTTTTAAAAATTTTTAACGGGAGTGATTTATACTTATTCGGCAGTTTATTATATACTTTTATCCACAATCACTATATTATACGGTCATAATTCAACTGCTTAGCAACCTTTTATGGGGTCTATAAAACACTAGTGTTTTATAAATCATAAAACACGCTATAAAACACGCCATATAGTAAATACATAGTAACCGATCCAAGACCTCCCGATATTTTTTTAGTTAATGCGAAATTTCAATGATTTTTGAGGTGACAGCCGCTGTCAGACCGAAATGTCAGATCATTGTTTCATAAATTTCGGCGATTCTGATTATAAATAAGTGTGATTGTGGATAAAACGTTGTATTGCATACGGGTTTTAGATGCATTTTATTCACTTAAGAAAATTAAACGCTCGAGCAAGCTCTCGCGTTTAAACATTCTTGCGTGAATAATATGCTATCTAAAACCCTTATACAATAAATAACTATTATTGCAAGGTAATTAGGACTTCCCTCCGTAAACGCTAACCTGTGCCTAGGTATTTCTAAGACGTTTGAATTCCGGGTGTCGTACGGATGACCTTCGCTCAACTTCGGCAACCCTGCAATATTCTCCCTAGCATACATTAATAACTGGTAAACATAAATAGAAGGCACAGTCATGATTTTCATATCCTTGAACAGGTCTCGGCAACTCGTCCTTATACCCACTTTATTCATTAATCTAACCGCTCTTTTCTGGAGTTTAAAAATTCTAATTACCTCAGAAGAGCTGCCCCATATTATTGTGCCATATGTAATTAGGGAGTGGAAGTGCGCGAAGTAGTACATTTTTAGTGTCGGCATGTCCACAATACGTCTAAGTCGACTTATTGCAAAACACATGCTTGATAATTTCTTGGATAAGTGTTGAATATGCTCATTAAACGTGCAATTCTCATCAATATAAACACCCAGAAACTTGGTTGAGCTGACTTGTGCTATGCTACTATTATTAAATTTAATCAAGTATGATGATTTTCTCTCTTTCCTATCTATACTAAATTCTATAAAGTTTGTTTTATTACTGTTCATATATAGCGCATTGTCCCGAAAATAATTATTAAGTTCCTTCACTGAATTTACAATTTCACCCTGAATATTTACATTTTTCCTACATGTCACAAGCAACGATGTATCATCCGCGAACATAAACATATTCAGATCTGGTACATCATTTACATAAATAATATAGAGAAGCGGTCCCAGGACGCTCCCTTGAGGCACCCCTCTATCAGTATTAAGCACATTTGATTTTTTACCCTTCAGTTCTACAAAATGTGAGCGATCCCGTAGGTAACTCTGAAACCATTCCAGCGCTACACCTCTAATCCCATAGCACATCATTTTTTTTTAAAAGGATGTCATGATTTACAAGATCAAAAGCCTTACTTAAGTCAACAAATACCCCCACACATGACCGGCCCTGTTCAAAGCCCTTAAAAAGTTCATTTAAGAATGTTGCCATGGCGGAAACAGCTGATCTGCCCCTACGAAAGCCGAACTGCTTTTGATTTAAAAGATTGCAGCGTTCAAGAAATTTCATTAGTCTATCAGCTACAATCCTCTCGATAACTTTAGAGAAAACCCTCAGGATAGAAATAGGTCTGTAGTTACCCACAGTCTTCTTGCAACCTGTTTTATATATTGGTATAATCTTAGCTAATTTTAGTCCATCAATAAACGTGCCCGAGCCGAAAGAACTATTTATTATTATCGTTAGTGGGCCAATAAACTCGTCCAAACATTTTTTTAGAAGAACTGTACTTACATTATCCTGCCCCGATGAAACGGTATTCCTTAAATTGGAGACTACTCTACGAATTTCAAATTCATCAGTGGGAAACAGAAAAAAAGAGTTGTCATTTTGTCTAATGTTCGGTGTACATGAAGGTACAGTTACATTTAATTTATTAGCTATGGTGTTAAAATATTTATTAAAGTGGTTTGCAACCCTTTCTTGGTCTTTTAGTTCTTTTCCATCTACACTTAAAGATATACTCGTATCCGGAGACCTTGCAATGCCCTCACTGTTCCTAATCACCTGCCAGGCCGCTTTACTTTTGTTTGTTGCTGAAGAGATGACATTGCTATTGTACATTAATTTAGCCAGTTTTATTACTTTTCTATATATATCTTTGTATTTATTGTAATACATTCTTGTAACAACCCCATTTACATTTAAAATATATAACTCCTTTAGCCTTCTTGAGGAAACTTTAATACCCGCAGTTATCCATCGATTATTTCTTTTCTTTTTTGTTGATTTGCGCATTACTGGAAATGCAACCTCAAATTTGTTACTTATTTTAGTAATAAAGGTTTGGTATTGTAGCTCCGGATTATTACATCCTAGCACATCCAACCAATCCTCATTCCTCAAGAGATTTCTAAAGAGAGAGATATTTTTTTCATTATTGACAGGCCTGTAAGTCACATATGACACATTTTCATTATTTTCGTTAAAAAAACACAACAGCCTTTGAGCAGCGTGGTCCGAGATACCGTTATGTACCACTTTGCTTTCATAGTGCCTTATGCCTTTGTTAATGCAAACATTATCTAAACAATTATTCCCCCTAGTCGGTTCATTTATTGTATTAGTTTGCTTGTATCTATCGGATTGTTCTACATCAAGATTATTTTTCTAGAATGGTGCAGCTCCTGTAATCGCCTGTTTTTCTTTTACAAAACATGTATTCATTTTTAATTCCGTTGTCCAGTGGCGTAACTTTCAGAGCTGCCCCCCCCCCCCCCCGCGAAAAATACAGACGGACGGCCCCTGGCTTTTTTGTCATAAGAGGAAAGAAAGGTTTATAATATAGACAATACCTATAATAAATAAAATAATCTTTCAATCGATAATATAGATACATAATATAAAATATACAGAACAAAAAAAAATATAAATGTATCGAAACTTAAAGAAAACGATTTGTGGGACGCGATTTTTTAGTTGCAAATTCGTCAATTAAGAAATCTAAATTTAGGCTGTTGGTTTCTTGGTGCTCTATGCTTATAATCGATAAACTTGAAAACTTGCTCTCATTCATTGTACGTCATAAATAGGTTTTTATTAATTTTAATTTTGAAAATGAAGGTTCAGCGGTTGCAACAGTAACTGGCAATGTGAGAAATAAAAGAATTGCACTACACACGTCTGACAAATTGTTCGGTGTGTAACTATTGCCTATCAACAAAAAATGTCGATGATCTTTTATGGAATTTAAATTTTCGCCAAGAACTTTTTGCAAGGTTAGTACTTGCTCGGGAAATTCTGCAGATAGGTCCCGGCTGTGTAATATCTTTGTAATGTTGCTGCAGAACTATACAATTTTTCTTCGGCAAATTCAACCATATTTTTTGGAGCCAAAAAACTAAATCTGCCACAAGTTTCCTATTTAAACTTTGAAATCTGCTCTGTAATTGACTCACATTTATATATATACAGTGCGTTCATGATGAAAGGAACAAATTCGTTTAAAATTCAGATAATTATTTTGCATAAAAACGCTCGGACAGGTCGATTAGTATTTTTAGTTTTGAATTTTTTAACATAAGAAAATTATATACAAGCTGTCTAAAGAATAATATATGCAGCAATAATTGTTTTTATAAATGGAACACTAGACAGGGTGTTCCATTTTTGAATTGTAGGGTAATTTCTTAACACATTAAGCACATTTTTGTGTAACATACCATATCCCCAAAATCAGCGGTTTCTGGAATAATGAGGTTTGTGATATTAAAATTCACATAGGTAATGAAATAAAATGTTTAAATTGAACAAGGACACCTAGAACATTTTTTTAAAAGCCAACAAAAACAACCTGGTATTGCAAATTTTATCTTCAACAAAAAACTCTACTTCAAATTAATCGATTTTCATGTTTTTTTTTTAATTTATCACATTTCAAATGTCATTATTCCGAAAACCGCTGATTTTGGGGATTTGGTATGTTACACAAAAAGTGTTGAGAATTTACCATACAATTCCAATATGGCATAATATACAATATGTTCCATTTAAAAAAAACAATGACTGCTGTATATGTTCTTTTTTAGACAGCCTGTATATAATTTTCTTATGTCAAAAAATTCACAACTAAAAATACTAATCGACGTGTCTGAACGTTTTTCTACAAAATAATGGCTTGAATTTTAAGCGAAGTTGTTCCTTTCATTATGAACGGACTGTATATCAATACTTCTTTAGAATACACCAACTTCAAATAAACGTTCTGAATTGTCCAAATGTTCATCACATAGTAACTCATCAAAAAAAAAACGTTTAACTTTTCGATGCCTTTTATTCGGAAAATTGTTTAAAATATCAGTTGTGAGACCTTTTGAGGTTTGGTCTGTGACTTCTCGAAATTCTATAAAAGGTTTATGGATATTTATGCATCTGGGTTTCTGATGTTCATTCTTTTCTACTGTGACATATCTAATAACTTGTGATAACTGGGCAATCTTGGAAATGTCTTGTGTTGTATCCGTTATTATAGAGAAAAACGACGATGCTTTAATATTGTTAACAATATTTCCTTTAACATTTATAGCCACTAATGTGATAATTTCATTTTGAATATTTGGAGATAAATATTTCTCGAATTTGCTTTCTTATATGTGTAAATTAAGTACGTTATCGTATTTTGTAAGAAGTTTAATTATCGATGAAGTTTTCTTTATTAATATCCGCTCATGTCTTTTAACTGCAAATATATTTCAAATTAATTTATATAAGGAAACATTCAATAATTCTTATTTTTCGCTATTTATATTTTATGTCATGCTTTGCTTTAAACCCCTAAAGGTAGCAAAACAATTACAATTATTTTAAAATAACTTTTAAAGAAAGGTCATGCTATTAAATATTACTAAAAATTTGTATTACAGTATTTTACTGCTTCGAATAAAAACCACACGTATTTATAATATGGCGTTCGTTTTAACTTAATAATCCCCGAATCAAAACTACAAAGATCATTTATATCGTCCAGTTGTTTATTCGATTTCAATGTAGCATTATGTTTACTTTAAAATCATTTCAATGCTCTGAACCCTTATATTTACAAGTGAGAAGAAAGGGTAGTTTGTTGACGTTTCAAAAAGACAGTAATTGTTAGGAGATTATCTACGTATTCCTTATATTTATATTAGAACTGATACAGAATTAAAGATTTTTGCAGGGTATTTACAATATTTATAAAATATAATGTTGATGTTAGTGTGTAAATAGCTTCCTCAATTGACTATTTTATTATACAGGCAGTGGCATAACTTTCTGAGCAGCCCCCCTCTCCCGTAAAAAGTACAGGCTAATGTCGTACTCTTAGCCAACGCAAGGCCCCTTGACCTTCTGCCCCCCCCAGCCCATGCCGTTATGTCCAGCTCTCTCAAAATTCTTCAGAAATATGTTATGTGCATCTTGTGCACCTCTGAATTGAGGTATATGTATCTATTTTTAATTCATTTAAGATGATTTTGGCGCCTACCCTCCAGCTACTTTAAGGTCTTTCCAGTTCAAAATGACTTATACAGGCAGTGGCATAACTTCCTGAGCAGGCCCCCTCTCTCGGAAAAAGTACAGGCTAATGTCGGACTCTTAGCCAACGCAGGGCCCCTTGACCTTCTGGGTCCCCCCAGCCCATGCCGTTATGTCCAATTCTCTCAAAATTCTTCAGAAATATGTTATGTGCATCTTGTGCACCTCTGAATTGAGGTATATGTATCTATTTTTAATTCATTTAAGACGATTTTGTCGCCTATCCTCCAGCTACTTTAAGGTCTTTCCAGTTAGAGGTTAAAATGAAATAACTCAAAATGACTGAGATCAAAGTGAACCTATTCTGACCAGAACATGTAACTATCAGGAAGTTGATTAATTCAGTTAGTGGGCACGGCTGAGTTTTAAACAAAACAATTTTTGTGGTTCCACATATATCATGTGCAGTCACCTAGCGGAGACATCAGGAAACCCTAAAAAATATGTCTGTATTACCATATTTATCACAATTTTAACCTAAAAAATTGTATGTAAGTTTCTTGTAGAAAATTGAATGTAATTACCTGCCATGTCAAATGTAAGTACAATTGCTATTTTTGCCTTTTAGTTTAGTTAGTTGGGGAGTGATTCATGGAAAATCAAACCACATTTATAATTTGTTGTTATATTGCTGTAATTTTTTAAATGTGTTAAGGTAGCTTGCCATGGTTCATATAGGGCTAAGAAAATTGTTCAAACACTTTTATTTCAATAAAGATAATTATTAAATTTCATTAATTTATCATATTAATTATTTATTTATGTCCTAGACATATTTTAAAAATGATGACGAGGTGTGGCGTATTATTATGGGCTTCCATAGGATGAAATGGATTCAGATGTCGATGTTGACGAAGAGTCAGAAGACGATTGCCCTGATAGTGCCTCTACGTCTAGGACAATCGACTTTCTCCTCAGCGGGATATTCATCTAGTTTGCTGGAACCCTCCACCTTCAGAAATTCAACGCAATCTCGTCCCCCCTCAACAGAAATAACACAGTAAGGGGAACTTTGTGTGACGCCAGTGTCCACCCCTACCTCGTCAACTACAAATAGTTTTCCTGAAGTAAATGAGGAAGATGTGCCTATGTAGCAGTTACCAACATTGCAGTTCAACGAGAAGGAACTCCTTGGAGAATCTTGGGCAGAATCCTTAGGAGTATATTTCGAAAAACTCAAAATTTCGGACATTACTAATCCACAACTGAAACATAACTTTTCAAAAACTGACAATGAACTATCGTATTTCTCGAAAATTATGACTGATGATATGATTGAGGATATTGTTACATTTACTAATATCTATGCATCCCAAAAATGAACCATTTTGGTGGGAAAAAAGCAGGGCAAGAAAATTCTAAATTGGGTTGATACAAACAAAGAAGAAATGAAAGCTTTTTTTGGGGCACTTATTATAATAGGTATACATTCACTGCCACATCTATCTAATTACTAGAGTAGTGATCCATTATAAGAAACTCGTGGAAACATTGCATTTGAACGCGGTACCTAAAGGAGAAAAAGCCTATGATAAACTTCATAAACTACGAGCTTTTCTGATGGGCTAAACGAAAGCTTACTCAATGCATATCAACCCTCAAATAGACTTTCAGTTGACGAGTCCATGATACCCTTCAAGCGAAGGTCCAGCATGAAACAGTACATGTCGCAAAAGTCAATAAAAAGGAAATACCAGGTTTGGTGTCTTGCCGACTCCACCACTGGATTCACAACTAAATTTCAAATATACACTGGAAAGTTACCAGATGCTAAGGCAGTGTATGGACTTGGAGAGAGAGAGAGAGAGTAGTAATGGATCTGTGCCAACTACTCATCAATTCGAAATGTCTTGTCGCTTTCGACAAATTTTTTTACTTCAGATAAGTTGATGCGTACGCTACTCAGTGATGGAATTTACTCAATTGGCATAGTAAAAACAGACTGAAAAGGACTTCCCAACATGTTGAAATCGAAGGATAAACTAAGCAGGGGTGAATTTATGTTTAGCGTAAAAAGCGCCGTTGCAGGTACCAAATGGCAAGACTCTAAACCAGTTACAGTAATTACAACCGCTGCGAGTCCTAAAACCACAAAATTAATTCCAACAAAAAACCAGGACGGTTCTAAAAGTGATGTTTATTGCCCTGAAGGTGTCGAGATACTAAGTAGCAAGATGGCCAACAAAGTAGTGGCACATGATCTTTTATTATTTATTAGATTTAGCTATCGTAAACGCATACATAATGATGAATGTTGTAAAAAATGGCGGAGACCAGTTGACATTTCGACATTTCGTCTACGCCTTGCTAGACAACTGATTGCTGGTTTTTCATCAAGAAAACAAAAGGGACGACAACCATTATTTATCAAGAAAAAGACGGGAAGTATTGGGGTCCCTATAGAAGTCAGAAGTGCAAATGTTGGGGAGCATCTCCCCAAACAAATTCAAACATACAGGCGTTGTCGGTTTTGCAGCATCTGGTCTTCACACATTTGCATAGCAATATATCAAAACAATATTTTAGAACAATATAATAAAGAAATTTTTGAAGGGGCGGGACAAGACAGACCCATTAGAAGAGAAGATATTTTCAGAGTAATGTTTGATTAAAGTGGTGGCATGCGTTGGTAATGCCTTACGTGATATACCGTAATTATACCGGGTGTTTCGGAATTGCACGGCACTGTTGTAGGTACTTGTTCTCCAGCATAAAATAAACAAGAAAGTCCATATAAACATATGTCTCAAATTAATTTATTACTAAGATATTGGGGCATAAAGATATTTATTTAACAGTACAACATCCAAAAGAACTGTTTAAAGTGGCAAGTGTTTTGTTTAATTCAGCATTCAGCTCGACAAATTCATGCTTCTTTAGCACATCGTATAGCATCAGGACGATCCTTTATAGTTTCTGAGGCTTCCACGATGCGATTACTAAACTACTGATCTAACGCCGTTAGATCGGGAGATCGGGATTCATCAGAGTTTAGTAATCGCATCGTGGAAGCCGCAGCACTACTAAAGCTTTAGTGAACAAAATTTTATACTCAGAATTACCTCTCGGCTGTAAAGTTGAAACAAAGCTTTCAACAAGTTGTCTTAAATTGATTAAATACGTGAGCTTCTACGAGCGAAGTTCTATCTTAATATACCGCCTGTGTCAAGAAACATTAGCCATAACGAATCTGTGTGTACGTATGTATGTATGTATGATATATAGACACCGCGCTGGGACGTATTACATACATACGTATAAACTGATTCGCTATGGCTAATAGTAATTGACACAACCGGTATATTTTACATAAGAAATTAGGGACACTATAATTTGAAAGAAAACGTAACAACTAGAATTTAAAGTTTAGAAATAAGTGCTTGAAAATAAATGCAAACTAAATTTGTAATAATGATGAATACAAAATTACAAGCAATTTAGAAAACATGTCTACACTGAATGTAAATGACCCATGTTAATTTATATGAATTTAAAATTTACATAAGCAAGAATTTGACGATTGTGGTTGCAAAAATAAGCGAACATGCACAATATAAATAACTCATCAATAATCGATTTTACATGACTTTAACCCGACTTTAGACCAAGTCTCCAATTCGAGGAGATTTTCTTGATAATTCCAACGTGAATTCCGTCTGGCAGAGGTGGAAACGAAACACTGGCGGGTCAATGGTGCCGCTACGATCTAGCAAAATTTATCAACTTATTCACAATTATCCGCCCTCATCAAGATAATCGAGCAACGGGAGTATAAATAAGACACTAAAAAGAAAACGACAATTAGAAATGAAGATAAAGAAAGAGAATCCACAAAGAATAATTGCCACAAAAATTCTCGCATCTTATATAAATTAGTGATCCAGATTTACAAGTCCGCCATTTTTCTTCCAATCAAAATTAATCATCCAACTTAACTAATGACACCTCGTTACTTAACCTATTTATCTAGATAACTGTAACAAGTCAAAATAAATATGCGAGAATCAAAGGATAACGTGTGGCATGATATCTTCTGAACGACAATTCACAACAGTGACTTGTGAAGATCAAGCGCTGTGTACACAGTTTGTAAGCCATGCGTACGCATCTAATCTTCAGGACGTGATAAAAAAAACAACAAGGAACCACAAATAAATAAGAAAGACATAAGAGTTGAAAGTTAAGGACGTAAGATAATTAGAAATTAGTAAAATAAATTTGGAAACAAAATCCGAACAATAAAATAATTAACTAAGGGAGATCGAAAATAACACAATAATTTACTATATAATATAAATAAGTACAAAGTTAGATATGTAAAAACGAATGTTGGGACTAAATTAAGACTCAAATTAACAGACGCGGAACATTAAAAATAAAGAAGAAGATGTTTCGCTCAAGAAATAACAAACTGAAATGAAAATGTAACAATATCTGTCTATATACCATTTGGAATTATTTTGTTAAAAAATTGCTATAGTTTAGAATGCCATCAATTTCCATCAAAAGCCATTTATTTAAGAGAAAATAAATAATATATAAAATTTTAACAGTTTAAATTATAATATATTTATACACTTTTAGTATGCAATTATATCTACGGAAATTTCTTATAGTACTCACAAATTTAATTAGAAAAGCTGAAGAATTTACCATGAAACATTCGAATGGTCACAAGGTCAAAGCAGTATTCGATTTGATTCAAATCTACATACACCAATGTATTTATAATACATCATATCAACTTATTGTAAGCGCTTAATACAATTCTTTTTTATTTTCTGAAAAGAGGAGAGAAAGTGAGACAATACAAAAGTAATTTAAAGCACTTTCTTTAAAATATTACCTTGATACATGTCTATCAAAGAAAGTGCTGACTCGAAGCATTGAGTGTGTTACTTACTAATAAATAACACAACATGAAGCAAATAATCTGAACGGAAACAGCTAGCAAAACTAAACAAATTGCAAACCAAATTCATTAATGTATATATGCTTGTACGATAGAGGCTCCTACATATGTGTTGGTATTTATTTTTGAACCAATGTTCTGTACTACACGAATTTCTAACACCTCCTCTAGTACTTCAACACTTATTTTTAGAATTCATCGGGTTGTAGAATTTAAAAGTGGCCGTCGTTATCAGTTCATTTGTTTATGGCTACGTATACAAAGCGCACGAAATATTCTCGGTTTGGTATGGTAGTTATAAAGTTTGGGAACTCGTAAACTCGTTTATTTCTAGAAAAAAGAATACCGTATAGATATATCTATGTAGTGTACCGTGATTTCATAAATGATTGGAACCTACGCGATCTCTTTTGAGAATGCAAGCAGTATGGCGAATTTGTAACATACATATTAAATTATAATTGTTCAACATTCTATGAAAATAAACAAATGGGATCCTATTGATGCAAGAAAAAGCTTATGCTTGAAATCGACATTTTGGAAGATGTGTTAGTGGCCCAATGTGGTGGGTAATTTGCTTAGAAATCAAAAAGCAAGTTATTTTACAATATAATACAGGGTGTGGCAGCGAATCTTCAATTAGCTTAAATTAAGTTATTTTAATTTAATTCAGCCCCAAAGTTGGGTCGCCACTAATTTAACACTTACTCTGTGTACGAATATATCTCTTTATTAGGTTCGACTATTTTCAAATATGATTTAATCTTTTAAATGTTTTAAAAAACTTATTGTCAAATAATATTTTGAAGTTGTACAAAAATTATTTTTCCTCACTATGTCAAATTATTAACAATATGATTACACCTACTTTCATAGTATTTGGAAGAATTAAGGGGGAGATATGCATGTACGCACAGAAAATTGGTTATGTTTATTATGTTTCTTTCCGGCTTAAATTTATTTAGATATAATAACTAGCTCAGTTTATATTTATTTATGAGACTCCATGAAGTATTGTCAGGGTGTTAGAGTTCTTATAGTGTAGAAGATTACCTTCGTATAAAAGAAAAACAGTGTTAAATCATAAATAAAAGTATATTGAAAATAAATACATGAACTATAAATTAAGGTTAGAATCAATCAATTTATTGTAATGCTGCCATGGAACATTTCCATCCAGCAATAAATGGGATCGACTAAACACAACAGAATGTATAGGATTTGTTTCAATTAACTAAAATCTAAGTGAATGTGAATAAAACTTTAGACACAATTTTAATATTTAACTTATGATAACTCTTAGCATAGAATAACTCTTACAAATAAATTATATTCTTAGACTAAATTATTTACATAATTGTATGGCAATTATAGTTTCTAATTTCTGATTATTTTAAAATCAACGTTAATCAAATTTTAAGTACTTAACTTGATTTCTTTTAATACTTTGTGGGATTGTTTTAGTGGACTATATCTCTGAAAATCTTATCTGGATTCTTCTATTTCCGGGCGATCCTCTTCGTCCTGGATATTGTGTCTTTGGAACGAAATTCCTCCAATGAAGCTGCTTATCCGTCGAGGCATACGTTGAACTTCTTCGTAATTCAGGTATTATTTAATTTAGCACTTTAATTCACAATTAATTGGTTTGTATTGTTACTTGTAGATCAGGATACAAATTAATCGACGAAAACTTTATAATGGTACATTTCTTCACTATTTTTGTATGATGTTATTGTTGAAATCGTAATAAAAGATCGGAATTCATAGGTATTTAATATATTTCTTTAACAATAACAATTTAACTTAATTTCTGAGAACGTCTTTTTAAGCGTTTTTTACCTGTGAAAAATTATTTAATAATCCCATTTGTTTTTTCTTTTCTTGCCCACTAATGGATAAGTTGATTTAATTTTAAATTTGACTTGTATAATAAGTTGTCTAACTTTGAGTAATTAAATAAAATTGGTTTCTAATATTATTTAAATGTTTAATTATTCAATTTTCCCTTAATTCTTGGGACTTTATTAACTTCTGAATTTTATTAATAATTTCTTAGACATTTAAATATCCTATTTAAGACTGAGTTATTCTATAATAATTTGTGTATCTTAAGTTGCCTAGTTTCGAATTACTATAAAATTAGGTATATACATATCGATACTCTCTTTCCTTATATACATTATTTTAGTATATAAATATCGTTATAATATATGACATTTCTTTTTAATTACAAACTATCACTCGGATTTAAGTCCGCAATAGCCGACCGATTCCGATAGATTTGCGTCTTGGCTAGGACCGGTAGAGATACCGTAAAGTGGGGATAGACGACGCCATAGCTTCGAAAGACATCGTGTGAAATGTGTGTGACGTATTTTATCTTCAAATGTAATTATCTAAATTGGATTTTTTTATATCGTTCATCAAATGTGCAGCTGGAGCTTAGAGGTTGTTTTTTTCTTTTGTGTACTAGCCATAGTTAGTAAATAGTTAGTCAAATGTATGCACTCTTGTGGTTGTTTCTAAAACTCCTGCATCGCTAACCCAAATTTGAGATTCTAAAATTACAAAATAAATTTAAGAAATGAGGTGTGGCCACCACATGACTTTCTTATACTTATGACCGTTTCAAACTATACAATTTTAAGAATTTTTTTATACAAAACTTATTCAAAATCCTATTCTAAGTACTTTCATTCCCTTAATAAATCGCTATAGAATGCATACTTTGCAAGATATTCGAAAAAAAGTGCTACTCGCTAAGAATAAAAGTGGTACTTCCGGTCCGAATTTTAAAATTTCATGTACACAAAATATATTGCAAATCCAACTCTAAATACTTTTGTACTCTTAATAAATATATATAGAATGCATAATTTACGACATATTTGCAAAAAATCGTTATTCGGTAAGAGTAAAAGTGATACTTCCGGTCCGAATTTTGAAATTTTTTTAATACAAATGATATTGGAAATTAAGTTCTAAATACTTTTATATTCGTAGCATACCTGTCTAGAAAGCATGACTTGCAAAATATTGGCAAAAAACTGATTTTTGATAAGAGTAGAAGACCTACTTCCGGTAGTAATTTTGAAAAACTTTTTAAATAATATGGTTCACAATCTTAATTTTAAGTACACATGAATTCTTTATAAATTTGTTTAAACTTAGTAGTTGACGAAATATTTGCAAAATTCGATTTTTTCACTGAAGTAAAGTACTACTTCTGGTCTACCGATTTTACTGAAAAACTAATCAGATCTCAACAGGCAGATTATACACCTAAATACAAAATTTGGAATTGATATCTACAGTGGTTTGACCGCTATTGTGGTCACACACACAGAGACAGACAGACAGACACACACACAGACAGACAGACACACAGACATTTTTTAAAAATCACTTTTTTGGTATCAGAGGACTTCAAAACGTGGACATCTGCAAACATCTCGAGGTCGAAAATTTTCGTCATCACAATACTTCCTTATACTACGTATAAGAAAGTAAAAAATGAGTTGTGGCCACCACACGACTTTCTTATACGTATGAAAGTGTTACTTCCGGTCCGAATTCTGAAATTTCATGTATACAAAAAATATTCCAAATCCAACTCTAAATACTTTTGTACTCTTCATAAATGTATATAGAATGAATAATTTACATATTTGCAAAAAATCGTTATTCGGTAAGAGTAAAAGTGATACTTCCGGGCCAAATTTTGAAATTTTTTTTATATAAAAGATATTGGAAATTAAGGTCTAAATACTTATGAATTCTTTATAAATTAGTCTAAACTTAGTAATTGACGAAATATATGCAAATTTCGATTTTTTCACTGAAGTAAACTACTACTTCCGGTCTGCCGATTTTGCTCAAAATCTAATCAGTTCTCAAGAGGGAGATTATATTTGTAAATACAAAATTTGGAATTGATATATCTAGCGGTTTGACCGCTATCGTGGTCACACACACAGAGAGTGAGAGACAAACATACACACAGAGAGACACACAAAAATTTTTTTAAAAACCACTTTTTCGGTATCAGGGGACTTCAAAACGTGGACATCTGCAAAAATCTCGAGGTCGAAAATTTTCATCATCACAATACTTCCTTATACTACGTACAAGAAAGTAAAACGCATAACGGCGATGCCTTACGGGGCCATAGTTTTCCATAGGTAAACGCTCCTCTTAAATTAAATAATAATTTACTTATGTTACATCTACGCAAAAAGCATGAACACACTCAATATACACTACAGTCCAAAGAACTTTGAAAAAGCAGAATAAATAAGAAAAATAAAAGAATACGTATATAAAAAATGAGGAAATATTAGAATTGAAGAATATTAAAAATATATATTTACATTTTAACGATTGCTTTGAGTTTTAAGATAAAATAAACTAAGTATTAATGTTACTATACGTCTTCTAATTGTCAAGAATCCAGAGACAGCTAATGAAGGAAAGAAAAGGTACTGATATCAAAGTCAGAAGCCAAAACCAAAGATAAAAGAAATTTACATTTTGTTAGGGTTTAAAAGTCCCGTTTGTATATATGAATATTTTTCATTTCCTTTTATGTTGCGTTTGAAAAGGTTTTGGCCTACCCTAAAAATTGCATTTTAACTTCCAGTTTTTCGAGCGTATAAGAAAGAAAACATATAATCTGCTTTGACTAGAAAGATAAAGATTTAACGAAGTGATTAGATGGGCTATTTTGCAATTTAAATTAATATACGGGCTCTTTATTATAACTTGAAATTTGGGATACAGTGTAGTTGTTTTTACTTTCTTATACGTAGTAGGTATAAGGAAGTATTGTCATGATGAAAATTTTCGACCTCGAGATTTTTGCAGATGTCCACGTTTTGAGGTCCCCTGATACCAAAAAAGTGGTTTTTAAAAAATGTCTCTCTCTGTGTGTGTGTGTCTGTCTGTCTGTCTGTCTGTGTGTGTGTGACCACGATAGCGGTCAAACCGCTGGAGATATCAATTATTTTGTATTTACGTGTATAATCTCCCTCTTGAGATCTGATTAGTTTTTCAGTAAAATCGGTAGACCGGAAGTAGCAGTTTACTTCAGTGAAAAAATCGAATTTTGCCAATATTTCGTCAAATACTAAGTTTATACAAATTTATAAAGAATTCATATGTACTTAAAATTAAAATTGAGAACAATTTTATTTAAAAAGTTTTTCTAAATTCCTACCGGAAGTAGGTCTTTTACTCTTATCGAAAATCGGTTTTTTGCGAATATTTCGCAAGTCAAGCTTTTTAGACAGGTACGTTACGTGTATAAAAGTATTTAAAACATAGTTTTCAATATCTTTTGTATAAAAAAGATTTCAAAATTCGGACCGGAAGTAACAGTTTTACTCTTACCGAATAGTGATTTTTGGCAAATATGTCGTAAATTATGCATTCTATATATATTTATTAAGAGTACAAAAGTATTTAGAGTTATATTTGCAATATTTTTTGTATACATGAAATTTCAAAATTCGGACCGGAAGTAGCACTTTTACTATTAGCGAGTAGCACTTTTTTTCGAATATCTTGCAAAGTATGCATTCTATAGCGATTTATTAAGAGAATAAAAGTACTTAGAATAGGATTTTGAATAAGTTTTGTATAAAAAAATTCTTAAGATTGTATAGTTTGAAACGCTCATACGTATAAGAAAGTCGTGTGGTGGCCACACCTCATTTTTTTTTAAATAGCAATAGTGGATTATGAGTAGCATCAAGTAATACTGGAGTTTAATCATTTTTACAAAAACTGCCAAAGAAATAAAAACCAACCAAACATGTTCTATCGACAATTTGACTCCTTAATGTTTTTAAGGAAACGTTATTTATTATGAAGTTATGAATATGACACAATAGTTGTCATATTCATAGCTTACTTTAATGATGTTATCTTTTCCATAGTACTGTAACTCAAAAACGGTTAAATCCATCATCTGGTATATTTTTGAAATCAGAAAAAAGGACCGTTATAAAAATTAAATATTATACAGGTAAAAAAAAGTATTTTTTACATCGTTGTATCTGCACGTCACTGTTTTTGATGGCATGTGAATAAAATTCAGTCACAGTCACACAACGTTTCTTTGAAAAATGTTTTTGTATGTGTAATAATAATGATGATAAAGGCTGGGTAATTTATAATGAACAACCCTGTACAGGGTGTTTCATCGGTTGGGGTATCGCGAATTAAAGTGCCTAAATATAAAAATGTCGACTTCAAATTTTAACCACTTATAGAACTTTTAAACCGCTACCAGTAGGTTAGGTTGTTTTTGATAATATTATTTTATTTAATGCGTAAATAAAAAAAAACCTTCGTTCAAAAAATCAAAAGTACTCAGATTTTATTGAAATTCAGGTGTTAAAAAGATATGTCTATAAAATCAACTATGCAATTGAAAAAAAAATTAAAACTTAATCAATTATTGAATATTTTACAATAATTTCAAAATTAAAGGCAAGACGTTGAAGAATTTATGGTTTTTTTTATTACAGTGTTGTGTGTTGAGTTTATAATAAATTTTTATTTATTATCCGTCATAAATTTAAAAGGACTACCTGTTTGCGGACGTTGAAGAATTTATGGGTTTTTTATTACAGTGTTGTGTGTTGAGTTTATAATAAATTTTTATTTATTATCCGTCATAAATTTAAAAGGACTACCTGTTTGCGGACAGCACAATTAGAAAGTTAAGTACCATAAATCTGTCGTAAGAAAAACGACATTATTTAATATTGACTTTATTTGACAAACGGTTTCGTTTATAAAAATTCTGATTATGAAGTTAATATGGGTGATATTTCCACGTATCACCATTCAAATTTGAACATTTTTTGAGCACTTTTAATTTTTGATAATACGTTTTTTTTTAATTTACGCATTAATTAAAATAATATTATCAAAAACAAGCTAACCTGCTGGTAGCGGTTTAAAAGCTCTATAAGTGGTTAAAATTTGAAGTCGATATTTTTATATTTAGGCACTTTAATTCGCGATACCCCAACCGATGAAACACCCTGTACAATAATAAGTCACATTCAATATCACTATTTTCAACACAAGTAACAAATTGTTAAGATATCACCTCACATTTTATTCTCTCAGTAGGTATCTTGCGCTTGACTATTACAGTATTATCAGGCCATTTATGTAATACTTGCTCAAAATCATTTCATCATGGTAGTCAGCAGATTTTAAAACTTTTAAAGGAGTTCATTTTTAAAATAGAAACTATACACCATGTACCGTATAATCAAATTCTCTTAGATTCAAATGCCTGCCCACACTTCCTTCCAGAAATCTTAGTTCGCCTATTTTTTTATTATTTTATAATAACAATAATCTTATAATAGCTATATTCTTTGTAATATATTAACATTAATGTAATACTTTTATTTAGTGTTTTGGAGATGTATATTATAATTACTTGCGTTCTCATTTTTGGTGTTTGTAGAGTTAAAACTTTGTACATATTTAAAACTGTTTTTGTCGTGTTTAGTGTACCAATCATTAACGCTGTTTAGTTGGAAGTGCCTGATCACTAATGTTTCTGATGTACTTTAACTTACAGAGAGTATTTAATAACGCAGTAAAATATAATAAACAAAACAAAAATGTAAGGGAATATTTACAGGTTATGGCTTGGTTATGTTGTAAAATATAGTAGATAACGCGGGTTTTTTTTCCATATTCAATTTGACTACTCAAAAACCAATCTTAAAAATATGTACCAATTTGGAGCGATATTTAAATCACTCCCTCTTATTTCAAGACAAGGTATAGCGATAACATGAAGTAGTGATGGACATGCAGGCTTTGTTAACTACCTACTATTTTAATCCAGTTGCGCCTACAATGTACCTATGACCAAAGTTTGCTTTAAAATATGTAGAATTTCGATTACTTAAATTTACAAAAAAATCCATTTTAAAAAGTGTACACGGAGCTGATGTACACAAAAGGACTAGGAAACGGAAAATGGTTACTCCTACCCTACATTAATTGGTGATTGTAGACAATTTATATTAAAATGTATTCTATTCAGTTTTTCTTCGCCATTCGAAACGTCGCACAGTGGGGGCAGAAAGCCCTCAAAGTTGGCATCAATTCAACGGCTTAAGCAAAAACGCTGAATGTTGGTACATTGATTCTTAACAACAAAAGTAGCATCTATATAAAATTTCATAAGTATATTAATCATACGCCCAAACAAGTCACACATATAAATTTTTGCGTGACGGAGCTTTTATTGACATCTAATCACAGACCTCATATTTTTTATTTCAAAATAATATATATATAAATTTTTATAAATGTTAATAATAGTAACTAAAACAAGTGTATGTTCTCTATATATTATTTATTAAATAAAACAAGTAATAAGTTAAACATATTTGTTTCTGTCCAAATGTTTGTTGTGTTTCTGACTTAAAATTAAAAATTAACAAATGTCATCTTCAGAATAGAAGGTTTCTTCGTCTTCAGTACTGTCTTCGACGTAAACTTGACCAGATGGTGATTTTAAGAGCTCTAATACCTCTTTCGGTAGAGCCTGCAGATTTTTCTTTGGACTTTTTCTTTTGTCCACCACCACATGATCTGAGCTTTGCAGAAGCACATTAAAAGTGTCATACTTGTGCTGTTCTTCTTAGAAGTTTGTGATTGTCTTGCTGCCTTAAGACTCATTTGTGCGGCATAACATAAAACAGCAATAGAAGTGGATTCCCTAAGTAACTTTGTCTTTAGCCGCTTAGTTCGTTCTGCACCAGTTTCGAAAGGAACTTGAAGGCGACCTCTACGTTTCCGTTGCCGTTTTTCTGAAGGAAAGGATGTATTCAGCCAATCTTTATTTTGTAAAAGAAACCTTTTCTTCATTCTAGAAGCCTTCGTCCAACGTGCTCTAAACTGTGAGAAGAAGTGAGCTAAAGTTTTATTTAAAACTTTTACATCCTCTCCCCGACAATTAGTTCGAATTTTCATTTCTTCTCGCAAAAACTTGAACCTTTCTTCATTTCCAGTATTGGTGCAACTTGTCATGATGTCGAATACTTCTTGTCGATTTAAAAAAAGTTTAGTTGAGGCCCTTCCTGTAAATAAAAATTAATAAATAGTGTTAACTTTCGCAAAATACAATATCTGCAAAAAATTTAAATATTCTCGAAATGTGCAAAAATGTGGAAGAAATGTTAAGGTACGAATAATATATAAAGTTCAATTATTAATATAAAACTAAAACTAAAACGTGATCTAACATGATACATAATTATTTACATGCATACTTTTTGCAAATATGTACAACTCAGTATATATTAAAATTTACATAAGCCATTATGTATAACATTTTATATAATCTAAATGATTTTTATGGCAATAAATGTTTGTGATCTATAAATACGTACTTGATATAGAAGGCTCCATAGCAAAAAACTCAAATATTATAAAAAGTTTTACTACAATAAATTCACAAACACAGGGCAAATATAACACAATTACGTAGACATTTACATTCTTAAGCAGTTAGCGAGAACTAGACCTGTACCGTTGAGTACAGGTACAGTTAAAATACCCCTAATCCTGCTTTCAAATAATGCATAAGATAGTGGTAATTAAGAAAATAATTGTATGGAGGGTAAAGACGACATTTCATGTTTTGATTTTTTGTAATAAACAATTATCAAAATGCGATCTACATACTTTAGTAGCAATTCTAGTTTTTAAGGATCCGTCATACCACGGAAATAATACGCACCAGAATTCTGCCATTTCCTAAAAACGATCTAGATGCTTTATTATTTTTGCGATGAGTTAAAAGAATTCTATACTTAATATTAAGTATAAACTAAGTATGAGAATATTTCTAATCCGGCACACTTTCTGTTTCTTTCTCCCTTTGATTAAAATTGATTATACGTGTAGTAAAAATACCTTTCGAACCGCTGTTAAAAGCGTAACTCTTTCATATCATAACTGCATTCCACTCACGGTGCTCTCATGAAGTATCTCTCGTTTTTTTTTCACAGAGTGGCGCGTAACGTTTATTTATTTACCCTGTCGTAATTCAACCGGTCGGCACGTGAAACTGTTTCCGCTGAAAATCACTGGGTGCCTTCTATGTGTATATTTACTTATGCGCAAGATAGTTCATACTTTATTGTCCAGTTGATTTATATATAATATTTATTTATAAGTTGAAATGCCGCCGCTGTTTCAAGAACAGGCCAATCAGAGGAAAAATGTTGAATATTACACGAAAAAATACATATATGGCGCCCAGTGACGAAAAATATAGACGCGATAAGTATTTGGATATAAACACTGGAAACAGAGCTGGAAAAAGAAACGGAAATTGAGGTTATCGACTGAACAACATAGTTGGAATAAGCAAGTATCTAATTTTTAATGTTTTATTGACATACAAACTAAGCATTTATATTTGAAAATTATCTTCGAAATTGTCACCGATAAATTATAGATATTGTGGTGTTCTGTGTACCTCAACTTCAGTGGCGGCTCGCGAGTTATGAAAGGGGGCGGGCACAAAAAAAAGGACTTACCTATTTTTTGTACATAAAATCCAATCTCTTATTTTTGATGCTGGAAAAGACGCCTCAAAATCCAGGATAGAGTGGATGAACTTCTTTTCTATTGATAGGACCGTCAATGCGTTCAGCCGATCTTCTGACATTGTGCTTCTCAGAAAAGTTTTAATGCGTTTGAGGGTGGAAGATTAATGGTTGCTTGTGGCGTATATTGTAAAAATACTGTTAGCTCTGACGCACTTCCGGTTTCACCGGAAATGCACGAAACTTATTTTTTTTAAAAGAATCATTTTATATATTTTTGGATTTTCTAGTATCTACTTCTCAACTGTTTTCTCTTTTTCAAAATTGAGCCAATAGTTTTTGAGTTACTATTTTTTTTGAAAATATTTGACCAAAACACGTGTTCAGAAAAAAATCATTTTTACATTGTCTTTAAAAGTAAAAACATTAACATTGGTGGTGCTTGTAGACAAGCACCACCCTCATCATCTGGTATAAGTTACTACACTCGACAAAACTTAAAAAAAACTTTGTTTTCTCAAGGCCTACTTCTCGAAATTTTCACATATCAAAAATTAATTTTTTTAAAATACATCATCCGGTATTTTATTGAGGCATTTTGTTCCTTCTTTTATTCTCTTTCATCTTTCGCAATTTCTTAGATAATCACTATAGGAGCAATTAGCGGTCAATTAAAGAACTTCGAGCGCTGTTGTTCTATGCACTCAAATATTCCTTCAACCAATGGAAGGTATTAATGGGGCCCGCATATCAATTTTTTAATTCTGGCAATGTTCAGTTACAGTATTTCATATTTTACACTATTGGTTAACAACGAAATAAAATAAAGGTTATGTTTACTGACACACTTGAAGATGCCGCTCCACTAAAAGGTATACGAAACAATGCTCCTATCTTTAATTTAATTTGCCTAATTGCTCTTATTCTTTCATTGTTGAAGCTCTTCATAAGAGTTGGATGTAGTTTTTTGAAATCATAAATTGATGTCCTAAAGCTTTGATAGAAAAACAATTAGCAACAAAATAACGGAATTTAAATAACCTAAAACTATTAAGCAACTTAACAATAATCAAAAGCAAGAAAAACAAATTTCATTAAAGAATATGTTCAACATAACCATAACTTTGTGCAATGCACGCGAGTATTCTGTCTTCCAAAGAAGTACTAACGTTGCTTAAAACGTTTGGACATATTCTTGTAAATGCTTTTCTGATTCTTATGTTCATGTCTTCAAAAAGTATTGAAAATCCGTCCGTAGAAAACGAAGATACTCTTCTCCATTAACATTTTTATCAAAAAAATAAGGTTCAATTATGTAACTAGTCACTATTCCTCCACACACATTTAATATCCAACGATTATGAAAGTTTGCAGGTGTGACAAAGTAAGGGTTTTTATGTGTTATAATAAAGAAAATTGTGACGATGAACGTATCCACTTTAATAGAAGGTGGCTTCGCCAGTAAACAACAAAAAATGAGAAAGTCAGAATAATTTATCTGCTGCCCATTGACAAAAATGTAAGCGATTCTGAAAATTTCTTTCATCTAACCCTGTTTATGGATATGCTACGGATGAATTACACATTTCTTAATTATTTTGGATTCTCAAATTTTACTTATATCTAACTGATGACTAATTTTCGTAGTTCTAGTATGGGGGTGTTCGACTACACTCGCAAGTACGATAAACGTCTTATCCCCACCAGTTATTGATTTTGTTTGCTCTTTTTTTCATATTCAATACTTTCTGTTCACTTGAACCGTTCCTTTATACTTTCTAAGGTTTTTGGCTTCGGTTGACTTCTACCAGGGATCGCTGGGCATAAAGTCTGGATGCCAGCAAAGAGTTTCTAGACCACAGTCCAGCGACCTTTTTTTTTTTTTATTACTAACAGGCTGAATTTTCGTGAGTTGCTTCGTTTTGATGAGACGCCCAACTTTTCCCTCTGCGAAAATTCTCGGTAGTGGAAGCTAATAAACTGCGCATGGGTCATATATGTCGATTGGGTGATTGTTCAAATTTTATTACTAACCGTTAGTATTTTAGTTAAATCTGGAGATAATTTGATAAGAAACACAAAAAAACATTTGTCCTACAAAATCGTTGGTTAGAACGAAATGTCCCCCACCCGCAACATGTGCAAATAACGAGGTCATAAAAAATTATTACTAACCAGCTGATTTTTTTACTATTGCTTAATAAATGTTTCTAAAATGAAATGTCCACATTGTCCTACAAATTGAATGGTATGTTTTTCCAGTCCTATGCTTCGAAATTGTGTCTCACGGTAACCGTTTTCTCATTACTAACAGGAGGACAAAGATAACACATGATAGGTTGTTCTATTCTCTGGCCAAATAAAATAGTGTCCTACAAAAAAAATGGTATGTAACACTAGTCCGACAGAAATTATTTTAAATAACGAATTATTTTATAATTGCGGTTTTGAGAAATTAATATACTTTTATTACTTAAGCAGAATTCTGATATCTACTAAATTTTGCACATAGATTCAGATTATCAAGAAGTTTTTCCCGTGATTTTAAACCCTAATATATAAATTTACATTCATTGCGAATTTTTGAATTTTTCACACACTTTTATGTTTTCTTAAAACTTCGACTATAAAACCGAAAAATGTTCTTTATAGTTCTAATGTAATATTAATTTTAATGTTTAATTGTTTGTTTAATTTAAAAAGCAACATAATTTATTTGAAAAGTTTCTGAAAAAAGTGGGAAAACTATAAAAATAAATGATCATGAAAATATCTTCTTTTAATAGAAAAAAAATACGCATTCTTTTCATAGTTGACCAAATCTTTTTTATTGTTTAAAAAATAAAAACAAAAAAGTTATTTTTGCGTATAAAAAAAATCAATCTTGATCAGAATCATCCGTCGACCCTTCATCTTCGTCACTTGAAACATCATTCTCCTGCTCTATATCATCGTGGCAACTATCATTTTCATCCTTTATGTTATCTGACTGTATTAAAATTAAAAAAAAAATCAGAATAATCAATAAGTGAAAAGGGGATTGAAAGGGTACCTTGGCAGTCCGAAGATAATTCATCAAAAGATGGACTTTGAGGACCATCAAACCAATAATATTCGTATTTGCCATCAATTATTGTCCATCCATAACTTTCTGGTGTTTTTTCGGTGGGGTTGCGCATGTATGCATTACACCATACACTGCAGATGTATTGCGTTCTCTTGATTTGCTGTAACAATTCTTGTTTCGTTGGTGGTAAACTAGAGGCATCATATTCTACGATATTCTTTTTTAAAATTTCTTCATTTTCGTTACGGCATTTATAGCCTTTTTGAAATTTGAAACAATTCGTACCGTCCTTTATTAATGTCATTTTTCGTGTTTAATGCATATATCCTACACACATACTCTTCAATGATTTGGAATACCTCGCTCAGTAGTGTAGATTCGCCGGTCCTACTCCCGCCGCCGGGCGGCGGAGGTCAAAGGTCAAAGGTCAAAGGTCAAAGGTCAAAGGTCAAAGGTCAAAGGTCAAAGGTCAAAGGTCAAAGGTCAAAGGTCAAAGGTCAAAGGTCAAAGGTCAAAGGTCAAGGGTCAAAGGTCAAAGGTCAAGGGTCAAAGGTCAAGGGTCAAAGGTCAAAGGTCAAAGGTCAAAGGTCAAAGGGTCAAAGGTCAAAGGTCAAAGGTCAAAGGTCAAAGATCAAAGGTTAAAGGTCGCCGGAGGCGGGGGTCAAAGGTCATCGGAGGCGGAGGTGGCGCCCTCTGACGGCCACTAGCCAAACTAAAAATGGCAGATTTCTTGATTACCAACCCAACTAATGTGGCGCCCTCTAACGGCCACTAGCCAAACTAAAAATGGCAGATTTCTTGATTACCAACCCAACTAATATGGCGCCCTCTGACGGCCACTAGCCAAACTAAAAATTGTATCTCTCATCATTACCAACCCAACTAAAGTGGTGCCCTCTAATGGTCACTAACCAAACTAAAAATGGCGCCCTCTGACGGTCACTAACCAAACTAAAAATTGCATCTATCATCATTACCAACCCAACTAAAATGGCGCCCTCTGACGATCATTTGCCAAACTAAAAAATTGCATCTCTCATCATTACCAACCCAACTAAAATAGCGCCCTCTGACATTCACTAACCCAACTAATGTGACATCAGGCAAAATGGCCGACCATCAAGATGGTCAATAAAAATATAAACTTTGCTTCTAGAGAATTCCTGAATAAATTACACAACTTGCTATCGCGATTCTCAATGTATTTCTAGCAGGTCTAAACATGTTTTCCAGCGGAAACCGCAACGTCTGCATGCTTCTGTGATAGCTGCAGGCTTGAAATGTATTTCTATATCTTATAAAATGAAAAAAGAAACAATGTATTTTTAAGAAAAAACAATTTATTATTATAAATTAACAATATGACCAAGTTTCATAACTTCAAAGTCATAGTGAAGTGAATTATAACAAATATGTAGCACTTCCATCATAAGGAAAGCGTTAAACGAATTACAATGATCAACAAGCAATTCTGATACATTTGTATATAAATCTCCAGTTAATGTTATACAAGCGGTTAAGATCATCTTATAAAATGCTATAAAATCGCTGTTTACTAAAAATTCTAATTTACTCTTAATGAGCGGTTGTAAATTAAACAAATTGCTATAGGTATCCGAAGACAATACCAGCTGTTGATTACGACTACTTAATACAATGACAGTAGTATTCCTAAATGTTGACGTTCGAATTTGATGATTCGGACTGCAACCATCTGTCTTACAAAATTCCTCCCAGTCGTCCAATGTGAAGAATACACAGCTTGCAGGCGATCGAATCTGGATGATGGGCACGAATCCAGCCGCTGGACTAAGACCGATATTCACCCATTTCGAACCGCATTTGTTGAGGAAGTATGATGACTGCCCAATTAACTGTTTTTCCTTAACGATATTCTCATCTATCATTTTAAGCGAATCACCAATAAATTCATTATAAGTTTCTGAAAAAAGAATTAAAAAAATATAGATATAAGTTTATGTATATAATAATTTTGTGTTCTTACTAGCTTCCATTTTAATCTTAGTGTGTTAAAATATGTGCGAACTCGAATGCAAACAAACTAATACTGATTTAGTGAGAGAAAATTACAGTGAGAACCAATGGCGCCCTCTGACGGTTACCAAGCAAAGTAAATATTAAATATATAAGAGAAGAATTTCGAATATAATATCAGCAGTATCAATTGTAAAGCGGTGTAACACATTTTATATAGATAGTGATAATCAAGTACCTATAATGACAGTGAAACCATACAACGTGGAGAAGTATGAAAACTTTTTAGCAGTTAATGACATCGAAATACCTATTGGAGTTGGGAATTGGCTATTATCCTCGGAATTGAATCAAAGTGATTGTTTATTCATAGCAGCATTTGCATATCAGAACGATCAATATTTCGATATTGATCAATTAATCCACGTGTTAGAATATTGTAACCCCAATATAACCCAACTAAAAAAGTGGTGCATTTATTGTGAATATGAATATCTACGTGAACCTGATTTTGAACTTCGTGCTGAAATTTGTGTGTTTGATATAGAAACGTCGAATGTGTTGACTTTAAATAAGAATATACCGAAGATGCTAGTGACTTGGTATCCTCAATATAATCATCCAGAATTAGATTATAATGAAGAACTCGTCGAAAATGGTGGATATGTTATATACGCTCATCAGAAGTGTTTCGCAAGTAGCTAACATGTACAGATCTGTATAATCTTGTCTGTACTTGTTTGGAAATACATCAGTCGACAATGTACGTTGAACGCAGGCATAGTGCGCTAAGATTGAAGAAAGTAGTATTAAACAATAGAATTAAGAGGTTTATATCCGAATTAGAAAAAATTAAAACTGATATCGAAATATATAAATTAGTTGTAAACATCGGCAAAATAAATATATAAAAAATGGATAATATTGAAAAATAGAGATGATCGGGCAATCAGACAAATCGATAAACATTTTGGATTATTGGATGAGGTGGATAAGACGATGATTAAAAATATTCCACTGTTTATCCTCCAAAATAAGGTGAAAAGCTGAATCTCTAAAGCAACACTGGCATTACATTCCTCAGGAGATGCGAGCAAGTCTAAGAGAGTATTTACCCTATGGCTCTCATTATAATCAACCTTGGCAAGACAATCATCTGGATGGTTGGACCCCAGCTCGAAGAAATTGTTATTTATGTAACTTTATAGAATAAATATACATATATGTAATGTACAATATAGTATACAATATTTTAAATAAAAGAACAAACAAAATTATTGTTTTTTTATTTATAGATAGTCATATAAATATATATACATATTTTAGAGGTTGAATGAATATACGATTCTACATATGTTCTATACATATTTATTAGGTATATTATATACATTTCCAAATCAAAATTTATGGCTGACCGAGAAAATAAATTACATATACACTCAAACACTCAGTGATGTAGTAATCATTTTTGAGTATACAGGTTGTTTCAAAGGTAAGATGGCGGATACAATATGGTCACAACCAGATTATGTAACAATTAATATTTGTTTTATACATATTTATTAATCAAATATCTTATACACCATTACATTTCAAAATTTATGGCATTATAATGTAAGTATAATACTTCAAGCCTATATAAGACATTTAAGAATTTATCATGACAAGAGATTTAATATTTTAATGTAAAGCACCTTACAATGAAAGCAGACTTGTAGCATACTTTTATGAAATCGAATAAAATCAGTACTCTTGAGCACACTTAACTTTTTCATTAGCTAAGACTGGAGATCTCTATTTGACATAAATTTTAAAATACATGTTCACGTATCATGGATTTTTTTAAATAGTCATATAAATATATATACATATTTTAGAGGTTGAATGAATATACGATTCTACATATGTTTTATACATATTTATTAAGCATATATTATTATATTACATCTCCAAATCAAAATTTATGAGTGATACATAAAACGAAAATAAATACATATAAACTCAAGTACTGAGTGACGTAGTAACAAAATTTTAATATACAGGGTGTTTCAAAAGTAAGAGGCGGATACATACAGAATGTTTCAAAGGTAAGGGGTGGGTGGATACATACAAGGTTTTCAAGTACACCGAGTTTTTATTACCAGTTTTAAAATTCACAGGGTTTTTATCATCGGTTTTAAAATACCAGGGTTCTCAGAAATTAATTGTTCATATCTTTGTAGATGTTAAATTCATCGCTATATTAGTAGTATTATACTTGTATGTATGATTATAACATTATTCATTATATATATATAAATATATATTTGTGACGAATAGAAAGAGTTAAATAGATAATGCGAGCTATTTCTTCAATTATTTTGTTAGAAAGCGCATTTTTTTATATTGTCGTCAGAAATATCTTTGAAAGCATTACCTCGATATAATTTAAAAAATTCCACAGCACTAATTAGACGACTTGAGGTAATTGTATAGTCAGAAAGCGCATTTTTAAAGTTGACGTCATACTGATGTCATGTAGTTTGACCAGGAATTTAATATCCTTTAAGTTATATATTATATAATCTATAATATTTTTACTTAATATTGTAAGAACATTAAATAAAAAAATTGAGGTTGCAGTTGGATTAGTAAACAATGGGCGTGGTCAAGATCTCTTTATTGCATGTAAATATCAATAAAGTAAATTTATAGTTGACGTCAGAGCTAGTATAATTTTTATATATGTATATAATACCTTGATATAATTAAAAAAATCCGCTCATACATAAATTCCTTATTGATCAATACATTTTAACGAACATAAAATTACATTGAAGTTCAGAAGTATTTCCATATGATAATATTAATGCAGACTTCAATAAGAAACAATGAACGATTCTGTTTTAAATGTATACACAATTTCAACGTTCATATTACTATAAAAATGATGTGGAACCGTGTCTTTCACCTATAAATTATGAACATTTAGCACCGATTGTTATTATAGACTCCAGTCATCAAAGTGAGTTGGTGAAGAACGAAGCAGTTGATATTCGATTAGACTTCAGTAAACGTGACAGAAAAAACTATAACATTTTGTCTGATTTTACACGATCGGATTGTTAAATATAACCCATTAACAAGTGTTGTAAAATTATTCTAAAGAGAGAAAATGTTTATAATAGATATTCAGGGATATCAGTATGAAGATAGCGAATATTTCATTAAAGAAATCGCAATCTACGATTTAACTACGCATCACGTTAACCATACTTTCGTTCAAATGCCTAACAAGTTGTCATGGTTTTGTCCAACAATTAAAAAGCATATGGAATGGTTATGTAATAATATACATGGATTACATTGGGATAACATGGACAAACAACAATCAATATCGATGAATCATATAGAAAACTACATTCAGAGTATCGTTGGTGATGCTATCATAATGGTAAAAGGATTGAATAAGAAGAACATTTTGGAAAATTTTCTGTCCAATACAATTATCGATATGGAGAGATTCACTTGTCCAAATCTAAGTACTTTAAGACAAAATGAATGGAGTCGACATTGTAATTTCCATAAGAACAATAATTTAAAATGTGCAAAAGAAAATGTATATTTGTTATATCACTGGTTTATAAAATAATAAAACACAATATTTATTTAAAACCTTTAACCTATTTACATTATATTCTATAACTGTGTAAAACTATATTTCTGTGCAATGTCTTGGCTAACATTAATAATAATCTTCTTGTAATCATTACAAAAGCCGAACTTATACATTATTAAGCGCGAAAACCTACCTTTTCCTGTTACCTATAAATGTATAAAGTTTACATTACTAATTACTTAATATTGTGACGAATAGAAAGAGTTAATTAGATATGTGAGCTATTTCAATTATCTTGTTAGAAAGTATATTAACAAGCTGACGTCAAGTATTTGTAGGCGTTAATGATTGTACAACAGTGTTATTTATTACATGTCTAACAATATTAATTGTTTTATGAAACAGTTGATTCAATTTTATATCTATCAACGTCACAACCGCATATTTTTATTTAAAGACTTGTCTATACAAGTAAAATTGTTAAATACCATGTATTAAGTCTCCTAATAGTTTATTTCGAGAAAACATACATTAACAAGCTTTTAGAAAAACTCTCTAATTATGTAGCCAAAAATATTTTACCTCAATCCATAAAATATGACATTTTTGTTTCAGTTTATATGATCAGTAACACGATGGTTGGTATATCTTCTTATAATGTAAATGTTTCTTTATGCAATTAGGGATTTACTTTTTTTCATTGTACCATATTTCAAGTTAATATCTATTATATTTTCTGTATTATTACATAATACGGAATTTGAAATTAGACAGCGAACAACATTAACAAATAATGAAAAGCGAACATTTTGATTAACACGCAAAAGAGATTTAATAATTTATTGCCATATACTACGAAAATAATATTTTTTACTTAATATTGTAAAAATATTAAATAAACAAAAAAAATTGAGTTGAAGTTCGATTAGTAAACAATGGGTGTAACCAAGATATCTTTATTACATGCAAATATCAATAAAGCTAATGATATAAATCTAGAATAGATGATGTAGGATATTTTCACATACATAGTTAACAATATGTAAAGTATATATTATCAAATGTTGACATCAGAACTCTAGAGTATAATTGATATATTAGTCAGATAAATTGTGAAAGTATATAGAAAGAATGATAATCATTCTTCATAATACCTCAACTAAATTTTAAAATGTATCTGATCCTCATCCCAGCAAGTCGAACATAATTTAGCATTTTCTCGATGTATTATCATCTAAAATTACAAAAACATTCAAATATAACAACATGAACCGTTATACATATGTAGAAAGAAACCAACCTTGTCATAGTTATACCAACAGTATTATTTATTCCTAGTCTTACTGTGCTAATTATTCTGAATTCAATCAATCGGAATGTTGTTTTCTGAAACAGTCCAATAAAAAACTAAAAAAATCACTAATTTCTTTAAATAATAAAACTGAATCATGGAGATATATTTAAACCATAAGCAGAATTAATCATTCATATCTTTGTAAATATTAAAATCAGAATTATTATACACTAGTTGACAAAAATTTCCATTCATTAATATATAAATGAAAGCGTATATCAAGAAATTCCAAAAATTTTAATGATCGAGTTAATAGGTATCGTCTAATAATTTCTCTCAATGTATACCAGTATAACGCTTGTTCTGTATATGTTTCTTCTTTACATATATAATATATGTATATATTTGTTTTAATTTTTATACAATATTCTTACAATATTAAATAAAATATAATATTTGTACAATCCTGAGATATATAAAATATATATAATTAGTTATAATTGTATAAAAGAACAACAATAATAACAACTTTTTCCTAATGCTTTGCAGAACGGAACTATTTATTCGAGTAATTTGATTAAATTTCTTTATAATATTTATCTGTATACTTGGTATATACTCGGTGCTTGATACATTATTTTTTTCGGCAAGGCTCTAAAAAGAAATCCCACGGTGTGAGATCACAATATTATGTTTATTATTCAAACTAATTAAAAGATTTTTAAATACTTCTCGTAATATATTCATTTCTCACCCATTCTAGCAGAGGTTTATAACTCAAGTAACTCAAAGCTGTATCATCATTGACTAAGCTGATAAAGAAGGGCAGGATTATTTTGAATTGGATCAATAATTCTTCATCTACTTATGGTGGACCAAAACACCAACTTTTGTGCATATAGAGGAACTTCTACACAAAAATCAGCGAGTGTATAAATAAGAAATCAAATGTTTTTGATTTTTATATACAGGGTGAGTCATTAGTAGCCGCTCTTTTGTGTTTTAAATAAAAGAAAAAACAATTAGTGGAAGATTCATGATTGTTTGGGGAGTATATTATCAAAATACTTTAACCCTAACACACTTCCGGTTTCACCGGAAATACACTCAACACAAGAACAACAATGTTTATTCTTAGACATATATCTTCAACTATACACTTCCTACCACTTAATGTAAAAACGTATCAAATAATTTCTAAAATTTTAACGATCATTGTTTTTCAACTACATATTTTTCAGCACTTAGAGAGCACAATCAAGGGATTTATAAAATCTTAATAACCAAGCTAATAGACATCACCTAAAAATTTCTATTCATTAATATATATAATATATTATATAATAGAAAATTTTTTTAGTCGATGTCTATAAACTCGGTCATTAAGATTTTATAAATCCATTGATTGTGCTCTCTAAGTGCGGAAAAATATGTAGTTGAAAAACAATGATCGTTAAAATTTTAGAAATTACTTGATACGTTTTTACATTAAGTGGTAGGAAGTGTATAGTTGAAGATATATGTCTAAGAATAAACATTGTTGTTCTTGTGTTGAGTGTATTTCCGGTGAAACCGGAAGTGTGTTAGGGCTAAAGTATTTTGATAACATACTCCCCAAACAATCATGAATCTTCCACTAATTGTTTTTTCTTTTATATAAAACACAAAAGAGCGGCTACTAATGACTCATCCTGTATATAAAAATCAAAAACATTTGATTTCTTATTTATACACTCGCTGATTTTTGTGTAGAAGTTCCTCTATATGCACAAAAGTTGGTGTTTTGGTCCACCATAAGTAGATGAAGAATTATTGATCCAATTCAAAATAATCCTGCCCTTCTTTATCAGCTTAGTCAATGATGATACAGCTTTGAGTTACTTGAGTTATAAACCTCTGCTAGAATGGGTGAGAAATGAATATATTACGAGAAGTATTTAAAAATCTTTTAATTAGTTTGAATAATAAACATAATATTGTGATCTCACACCGTGGGATTTCTTTTTAGAGCCTTGCCGAAAAAAATAATGTATCAAGCACCGCCGCAATAGTATATAGATAAATATTATAAAGAAATTTAATCAAATTACTCGAATAAATAGTTCCGTTCTGCAAAGCATTAGGAAAAAGTTGTTATTATTGTTGTTCTTTTATACAATTATAACTAATTATATATATTTTATATATCTCAGGATTGTACAAATATTATATTTTATTTAATATTGTAAGAATATTGTATAAAAATTAAAACAAATATATACATATATTATATATGTAAAGAAGAAACATATACAGAACAAGCGTTATACTGGTATACATTGAGAGAAATTATTAGACGATACCTATTAACTCGATCATTAAAATTTTTGGAATTTCTTGATATACGCTTTCATTTATATATTAATGAATGGAAATTTTTGTCAACTAGTGTATAATAATTCTGATTTTAATATTTACAAAGATATGAATGATTAATTCTGCTTATGGTTTAAATATATCTCCATGATTCAGTTTTATTATTTAAAGAAATTAGTGATTTTTTTAGTTTTTTATTGGACTGTTTCAGAAAACAACATTCCGATTGATTGAATTCAGAATAATTAGCACAGTAAGACTAGGAATAAATAATACTGTTGGTATAACTATGACAAGGTTGGTTTCTTTCTACATATGTATAACGGTTCATGTTGTTATATTTGAATGTTTTTGTAATTTTAGATGATAATACATCGAGAAAATGCTAAATTATGTTCGACTTGCTGGGATGAGGATCAGATACATTTTAAAATTTAGTTGAGGTATTATGAAGAATGATTATCATTCTTTCTATATACTTTCACAATTTATCTGACTAATATATCAATTATACTCTAGAGTTCTGATGTCAACATTTGATAATATATACTTTACATATTGTTAACTATGTATGTGAAAATATCCTACATCATCTATTCTAGATTTATATCATTAGCTTTATTGATATTTGCATGTAATAAAGATATCTTGGTTACACCCATTGTTTACTAATCGAACTTCAACTCAATTTTTTTTGTTTATTTAATATTTTTACAATATTAAGTAAAAAATATTATTTTCGTAGTATATGGCAATAAATTATTAAATCTCTTTTGCGTGTTAATCAAAATGTTCGCTTTTCATTATTTGTTAATGTTGTTCGCTGTCTAATTTCAAATTCCGTATTATGTAATAATACAGAAAATATAATAGATATTAACTTGAAATATGGTACAATGAAAAAAAGTAAATCCCTAATTGCATAAAGAAACATTTACATTATAAGAAGATATACCAACCATCGTGTTACTGATCATATAAACTGAAACAAAAATGTCATATTTTATGGATTGAGGTAAAATATTTTTGGCTACATAATTAGAGAGTTTTTCTAAAAGCTTGTTAATGTATGTTTTCTCGAAATAAACTATTAGGAGACTTAATACATGGTATTTAACAATTTTACTTGTATAGACAAGTCTTTAAATAAAAATATGCGGTTGTGACGTTGATAGATATAAAATTGAATCAACTGTTTCATAAAACAATTAATATTGTAAGACATGTAATAAATAACACTGTTGTACAATCATTAACGCCTACAAATACTTGACGTCAGCTTGTTAATATACTTTCTAACAAGATAATTGAAATAGCTCACATATCTAATTAACTCTTTCTATTCGTCACAATATTAAGTAATTAGTAATGTAAACTTTATACATTTATAGGTAACAGGAAAAGGTAGGTTTTCGCGCTTAATAATGTATAAGTTCGGCTTTTGTAATGATTACAAGAAGATTATTATTAATGTTAGCCAAGACATTGCACAGAAATATAGTTTTACACAGTTATAGAATATAATGTAAATAGGTTAAAGGTTTTAAATAAATATTGTGTTTTATTATTTTATAAACCAGTGATATAACAAATATACATTTTCTTTTGCACATTTTAAATTATTGTTCTTATGGAAATTACAATGTCGACTCCATTCATTTTGTCTTAAAGTACTTAGATTTGGACAAGTGAATCTCTCCATATCGATAATTGTATTGGACAGAAAATTTTCCAAAATGTTCTTCTTATTCAATCCTTTTACCATTATGATAGCATCACCAACGATACTCTGAATGTAGTTTTCTATATGATTCATCGATATTGATTGTTGTTTGTCCATGTTATCCCAATGTAATCCATGTATATTATTACATAACCATTCCATATGCTTTTTAATTGTTGGACAAAACCATGACAACTTGTTAGGCATTTGAACGAAAGTATGGTTAACGTGATGCGTAGTTAAATCGTAGATTGCGATTTCTTTAATGAAATATTCGCTATCTTCATACTGATATCCCTGAATATCTATTATAAACATTTTCTCTCTTTAGAATAATTTTACAACACTTGTTAATGGGTTATATTTAACAATCCGATCGTGTAAAATCAGACAAAATGTTATAGTTTTTTCTGTCACGTTTACTGAAGTCTAATCGAATATCAACTGCTTCGTTCTTCACCAACTCACTTTGATGACTGGAGTCTATAATAACAATCGGTGCTAAATGTTCATAATTTATAGGTGAAAGACACGGTTCCACATCATTTTTATAGTAATATGAACGTTGAAATTGTGTATACATTTAAAACAGAATCGTTCATTGTTTCTTATTGAAGTCTGCATTAATATTATCATATGGAAATACTTCTGAACTTCAATGTAATTTTATGTTCGTTAAAATGTATTGATCAATAAGGAATTTATGTATGAGCGGATTTTTTTAATTATATCAAGGTATTATATACATATATAAAAATTATACTAGCTCTGACGTCAACTATAAATTTACTTTATTGATATTTACATGCAATAAAGAGATCTTGACCACGCCCATTGTTTACTAATCCAACTGCAACCTCAATTTTTTTATTTAATGTTCTTACAATATTAAGTAAAAATATTATAGATTATATAATATATAACTTAAAGGATATTAAATTCCTGGTCAAACTACATGACATCAGTATGACGTCAACTTTAAAAATGCGCTTTCTAACTATACAATTACCTCAAGTCGTCTAATTAGTGCTGTGGAATTTTTTAAATTATATCGAGGTAATGCTTTCAAAGATATTTCTGACGACAATATAAAAAAATGCGCTTTCTAACAAAATAATTGAAGAAATAGCTCGCATTATCTATTTAACTCTTTCTATTCGTCACAAATATATATTTATATATATATAATGAATAATGTTATAATCATACATACAAGTATAATACTACTAATATAGCGATGAATTTAACATCTACAAAGATATGAACAATTAATTTCTGAGAACCCTGGTATTTTAAAACCGATGATAAAAACCCTGTGAATTTTAAAACTGGTAATAAAAACTCGGTGTACTTGAAAACCTTGTATGTATCCACCCACCCCTTACCTTTGAAACATTCTGTATGTATCCGCCTCTTACTTTTGAAACACCCTGTATATTAAAATTTTGTTACTACGTCACTCAGTACTTGAGTTTATATGTATTTATTTTCGTTTTATGTATCACTCATAAATTTTGATTTGGAGATGTAATATAATAATATATGCTTAATAAATATGTATAAAACATATGTAGAATCGTATATTCATTCAACCTCTAAAATATGTATATACAGGGTGTCCAGAAACTCTCCTGACAAACGAAGACCGGAGATTCCTCAGATAATTTTAAGACAATTTAACCCAATTCACCCTAGTCCGAAAATGCTTCCTAAGGTCATAGGCGTCCGTTTTGGGTAGGTAAACGGTTATTTTAACGCATAACTTTTTTGTCTTTAACTTTTAAGCATTTGTGACACTAGATTATTCAATTTTCAGGTATTCTAGTACTAAAAGGTACTCTTACTTTAAGTCGGTAGGATACACCGTTTTCTAGAAAAATCGATTTGAAAATTTTTTGTTTTTTCGTCATTAAAATTCAATTTACTATTTTTTGCAATAGTTCGCTCTGAACTGCCAACAGAAATAAAACCTACGTTTTTAATTGTCAAATTGTTGTCAGTTCGCGAAGTTGAAATGACGAAAGATGAAATGACGAAAAAACGAAAAATTTTCAAATCGATTTTTCTAGAAAACGGTGTATCCTACCGACTTAAAGTAAGAGTACCTTTTAGTACTAGAATACCTGAGAATTTAATAATCTAGTGTCACAAATGCTTAAAAGTTAAAGACAAAAAAGTTATGCGTTAAAATAACCGTTTACCTACCCAAAACGGACGCCTATGACCGGTACTAGAAATTCGCAATTGATGGAATCGATTCATTTCTGGAGGATAAATAAGCATACCAGTTTTTGTTTTTCTAAATAGAAGCGTTTGGGAGATATTAAAAAAAAACTAATTACAAGGCGCCATCTTCAAAGAGCTCTAGCTCCCTTAGGAAGCATTTTCGGACTAGGGTGAATTGGGTTAAATTGTCTTAAAATTATCTGAGGACTCTCCGGTCTTCGTTTGTCAGGAGAGTTTCTGGACACCCTGTATATTTATATGACTATTTAAAAAAATCCATGATACGTGAACATGTATTTTAAAATTTATGTCAAATAGAGATCTCCAGTCTTAGCTAATGAAAAAGTTAAGTGTGCTCAAGAGTACTGATTTTATTCGATTTCATAAAAGTATGCTACAAGTCTGCTTTCATTGTAAGGTGCTTTACATTAAAATATTAAATCTCTTGTCATGATAAATTCTTAAATGTCTTATATAGGCTTGAAGTATTATACTTACATTATAATGCCATAAATTTTGAAATGTAATGGTGTATAAGATATTTGATTAATAAATATGTATAAAACAAATATTAATTGTTACATAATCTGGTTGTGACCATATTGTATCCGCCATCTTACCTTTGAAACAACCTGTATACTCAAAAATGATTACTACATCACTGAGTGTTTGAGTGTATATGTAATTTATTTTCTCGGTCAGCCATAAATTTTGATTTGGAAATGTATATAATATACCTAATAAATATGTATAGAACATATGTAGAATCGTATATTCATTCAACCTCTAAAATATGTATATATATTTATATGACTATCTATAAATAAAAAAACAATAATTTTGTTTGTTCTTTTATTTAAAATATTGTATACTATATTGTACATTACATATATGTATATTTATTCTATAAAGTTACATAAATAACAATTTCTTCGAGCTGGGGTCCAACTATCCAGATGATTGTCTTGCCAAGGTTGATTATAATGAGAGCCATAGGGTAAATACTCTCTTAGACTTGCTCGCATCTCCTGAGGAATGTAATGCCAGTGTTGCTTTAGAGATTCAGCTTTTCACCTTATTTTGGAGGATAAACAGTGGAATATTTTTAATCATCGTCTTATCCACCTCATCCAATAATCCAAAATGTTTATCGATTTGTCTGATTGCCCGATCATCTCTATTTTTCAATATTATCCATTTTTTATATATTTATTTTGCCGATGTTTACAACTAATTTATATATTTCGATATCAGTTTTAATTTTTTCTAATTCGGATATAAACCTCTTAATTCTATTGTTTAATACTACTTTCTTCAATCTTAGCGCACTATGCCTGCGTTCAACGTACATTGTCGACTGATGTATTTCCAAACAAGTACAGACAAGATTATACAGATCTGTACATGTTAGCTACTTGCGAAACACTTCTGATGAGCGTATATAACATATCCACCATTTTCGACGAGTTCTTCATTATAATCTAATTCTGGATGATTATATTGAGGATACCAAGTCACTAGCATCTTCGGTATATTCTTATTTAAAGTCAACACATTCGACGTTTCTATATCAAACACACAAATTTCAGCACGAAGTTCAAAATCAGGTTCACGTAGATATTCATATTCACAATAAATGCACCACTTCTTTAGTTGGGTTATATTGGGGTTACAATATTCTAACACGTGGATTAATTGATCAATATCGAAATATTGATCGTTCTGATATGCAAATGCTGCTATGAATAAACAATCACTTTGATTCAATTCCGAGGATAATAGCCAATTCCCAACTCCAATAGGTATTTCGATGTCATTAACTGCTAAAAAGTTTTCATACTTCTCCACGTTGTATGGTTTCACTGTCATTATAGGTACTTGATTATCACTATCTATATAAAATGTGTTACACCGCTTTACAATTGATACTGCTGATATTATATTCGAAATTCTTCTCTTATATATTTAATATTTACTTTGCTTGGTAACCGTCAGAGGGCGCCATTGGTTCTCACTGTAATTTTCTCTCACTAAATCAGTATTAGTTTGTTTGCATTCGAGTTCGCACATATTTTAACACACTAAGATTAAAATGGAAGCTAGTAAGAACACAAAATTATTATATACATAAACTTATATCTATATTTTTTTAATTCTTTTTTCAGAAACTTATAATGAATTTATTGGTGATTCGCTTAAAATGATAGATGAGAATATCGTTAAGGAAAAACAGTTAATTGGGCAGTCATCATACTTCCTCAACAAATGCGGTTCGAAATGGGTGAATATCGGTCTTAGTCCAGCGGCTGGATTCGTGCCCATCATCCAGATTCGATCGCCTGCAAGCTGTGTATTCTTCACATTGGACGACTGGGAGGAATTTTGTAAGACAGATGGTTGCAGTCCGAATCATCAAATTCGAACGTCAACATTTAGGAATACTACTGTCATTGTATTAAGTAGTCGTAATCAACAGCTGGTATTGTCTTCGGATACCTATAGCAATTTGTTTAATTTACAACCGCTCATTAAGAGTAAATTAGAATTTTTAGTAAACAGCGATTTTATAGCATTTTATAAGATGATCTTAACCGCTTGTATAACATTAACTGGAGATTTATATACAAATGTATCAGAATTGCTTGTTGATCATTGTAATTCGTTTAACGCTTTCCTTATGATGGAAGTGCTACATATTTGTTATAATTCACTTCACTATGACTTTGAAGTTATGAAACTTGGTCATATTGTTAATTTATAATAATAAATTGTTTTTTCTTAAAAATACATTGTTTCTTTTTTCATTTTATAAGATATAGAAATACATTTCAAGCCTGCAGCTATCACAGAAGCATGCAGACGTTGCGGTTTCCGCTGGAAAACATGTTTAGACCTGCTAGAAATACATTGAGAATCGCGATAGCAAGTTGTGTAATTTATTCAGGAATTCTCTAGAAGCAAAGTTTATATTTTTATTGACCATCTTGATGGTCGGCCATTTTGCCTGATGTCACATTAGTTGGGTTAGTGAATGTCAGAGGGCGCTATTTTAGTTGGGTTGGTAATGATGAGAGATGCAATTTTTTAGTTTGGCAAATGATCGTCAGAGGGCGCCATTTTAGTTGGGTTGGTAATGATGATAGATGCAATTTTTAGTTTGGTTAGTGACCGTCAGAGGGCGCCATTTTTAGTTTGGTTAGTGACCATTAGAGGGCACCACTTTAGTTGGGTTGGTAATGATGAGAGATACAATTTTTAGTTTGGCTAGTGGCCGTCAGAGGGCGCCATATTAGTTGGGTTGGTAATCAAGAAATCTGCCATTTTTAGTTTGGCTAGTGGCCGTTAGAGGGCGCCACATTAGTTGGGTTGGTAATCAAGAAATCTGCCATTTTTAGTTTGGCTAGTGGCCGTCAGAGGGCGCCACCTCCGCCTCCGATGACCTTTGACCCCCGCCTCCGGCGTCCACTTTGTAGGAGTTGCATAAAAGCTTCGTGAAATGTTGTTTTTTTTTTTTAATATTAAATGGCCTCTTTTTTCCTTTCCGATAGAAAGCAGGGTTATAATCGTTCCCCGTAAAATTTTGTTTTTCAGGTATTTAAAATTCGCTAACATTATCACAGGTATATCAGAATCCGTACAATGCACCTGCACTCGATAATTGGCGTTAAACTGGCAAATATGGAAAACAATTTTGGTGTCAGCTTCTTCGTGATAACAGGAAAGATTATAGTCAATCGCTCTTTTTATTATATTTTCACCAGACACCTCATAAATATAGCACTGGTCGTAATTCAGTTTAACAGTCTTTCCTATAATTAACGTAACAAACTCATCACTTGTCCAATCTTCAATTAAAAATTCTACAAATTTTTCTTTGAAATTTGAGCTTCGTTATATTTCATATTAATAGATGATACAAAATCATAGCCTTACGTCTATGTACGCTTATGGCCTAGACTAGCTGGAGCCAGTGCCCGCCTGTTTCAAATTTAAGCGACAGTTTTTATTTTTTATTTATCAATATTTACCACTTTACATTAGTAAAGTCGTGTTCTACAGTTTATTCCCAAGAGAAAAAAAACAGAATTAGGTTGTTAGTAATGAGAAAAGTGTTACCGTGGATTTGACAATTTCGGAGCGTAGGACTGGAAAAACATACCATTCAATTTGTAGGACAATGTGGACATTTCATTTTAGAAACATTTATTAAGCAATAGTAAAAAAATCAGCTGGTTAGTAATCATTTTTTGTGACCTAGTTATTTGTACATGTTGCGGGTGGGGGACGCTTTGTTCTAACCAACGGTTTTGTAGGACAAATGTTTTTTTGTGTTTCTTATCAAATTATCTCCAGATATAACTAAAACACTAACGGTTAGTAATAAAATTTGAACAATCACCCAATCGACATATATGACCCATGCGCATTTTATTAGCTACCGCGAATTTTCGCAGAGGGAAAAGTTGGGCGTCTAGTCAAAACGAAGCAACTCACGAAAATTCAGCCTGTTACTAATCAAAAAAAAAAAAAGGTCGCTGGACTGTGGTCTATTCTTTCAGATTCACCCAAAACGTCAATCATATCTATTAACTCTTCATAAGAATAATTCATTTGGATGATAACTAATAGCGCTGCTTTTATAAATTTGACATAAATGTTTACCGACTTTCTTTAACAGTTGACTCAGGTAGTCGGCCGTATTTCAGCCTTTATTGGACGAATATTTGGGTGAATAGAACAGCGCTCGTAGTTCTTTATTTGACCGCTGATTGCTCCTATGGTGATTATCTCAGAAATTACAAAAGATGGGTATAGATCATTGTTAACAAAAAGGAAAGAGAATAAAAAAGGGAACAAAATGACACAATTTAATATCGGGCGTTCCATTAAAAAAAATAGTTTTTGGTATGTCAAACTTTCAGGAAGTAGGCTTTGGAAAAACACATAGTTTTTTGAGGTGTTGTCAAGTGCAACTTACACCAAATAATGCAGAACTTTCTTGGCTACAAGCATCAGCAAAGTCAATGTTTTTACTTTCAAAAACAATGAAAAAATGTTTTTTTTTCTGAACAGCGTTTTCGTCAAAAATTTATAAGCAAAATTAATAACTGAAAAACTATGGGCTCAATTTAGAAAAAGAGAAAACAGGTAAATAGGCAATTTAAAATAGTACCAGAAAATCCAAAAATATATAGAGTGTCATTTAAAAAAATTAAGTTCCATACGTTTTCGGTGAAACCGTAAGTGAGTCAGAGCTTAAAGTATTTTTAGAATATGCGCCCCAAGCAATCATGAATCTTGAAGTTTTCTAATCCTGCACGGTTTTTGAATCATGGTTCTCACCACAGAGCACAAAATTTACATGATTGAAGTCTATTTTCGAACGGGTGTGCTAGTTAATGGAACTTGGGAATACAGTCAACATTTGTGTTTGGACAGTTTTCGAGAGCACTTCCCAGCCGTAGCAGTATTACCGGATAATTTTTATGCATGCCTTACAAATTGTGTTGAAGTGTTTCGCGAAATTGGTTCTGTGACGCATAAAAAAAGTGCTGGTAGACCAAGAGTTCGTACAGAAGTAGTTATTAATGACGTTCGTCAACGTATGGAAGAAGAGCCTACAAAACCTTTAAAACGTCTCTCTCAAGAAATTCGGCTTTCTTATGGAACATGCCAAACGATTGTAAAGAAGGACCTGAACATGCATCCATATAAGATGCAATCATATCAAGCTCTTCTGCCTGCAGACCACTCCAGACGCCTTGCGTACTGCCATTGGTTCGTTAATAATTTAATGAATGACGATCTGCTGAACTTCACTTTTTTTCTTTCGGGAAACATCAATTCTCAGAATATGCGAATGTGGAGCACTGATAACCCGCATATTTTTATTGAAACGCCACTATATGCTCAGAAAATTGGTGTTTGGATAGCAATTTTTCGCAGAAGAATAATTGGGCCATTTTTTTTCAATTTCACCGTCAACGCAGAAAGGTACAGAAATATTTTTTTGACTGAATTTGTGCAGCAGTTAGACAATGATGAACTTCAATACGGTTATTTCCAGCAAGACGGTGCAACGGCACATACTACACGAGAAAATCTTGCTTTTCTCCGCGAGTTTTTTGATGACCGCCTGATAAGTTTGCATACGGAAGTTGAGTTTCTGAGATCACCTTGTTTGACAATTATGGACTATTTTATCTTTCCTTATTTAAAGAATAAGATTTTCGCAAATCCGATACATAATTTGCAAGAACTGCAACAAAGAATTGTTCAGCAATGTGCAACCATAACGCCAGAAATGCTGCAAAACTCTTTTCACAGCATGAGGAGGCGCGTAAACTTGTGCATTGAACAAAACGTGAGACATTTCCAACAATTATTGTAATTTAGTTTTTCTGGTTAATAAAAACGTTACTTATTTCATAACTTGTAGTTCATTATTATTTTACAGCTGAACTAAGTAGGTAACACATTTGTAGGTTATTGATAATGTCAGTGTAGCTTGACAATCATTGAATTATTTCAAAAGGATGATTTAAACTAAGGCAAGCGTTTTACATTCCATGACCAACATTGACCAATTTAATTTTTGATATCATAGTATATATGTACTTCTCTTTTAAATCTGATACAATATAAAGCGTCTGTTTTCATTGTTACTATCACTTGTCCATATATTATTATTATAAGGAGATTTTATTTTTTACTCCATGATAATCTATCTTATGTACGTGTACTAATATGAACGCAAGTGTATATGAATATACATGTATTACATGTAATATGTCCCGAATGGTTAGCTTTTAAAAAATACAGATAAGATATGTGTTTGTCTGTATGCAGTGAACCCACGTTTAAAATGAAGTTAAGAGTTAAATTAATATTTACATTACACATTATACCGACTATCCCAACTGTCCCTACTTTTATTTCAAAACAGTATTTCCATATAAATGTTTCCTGTCATTTTCATTAACAAGTAATTTAAATATTTGGCACAGCACAAGTCCGGCTAGGTAATTTTAAATAACTACGAAATACACATATGCGTTGATGTATGTCTGCGGTATACATTTTAGTTCTACGGATGAAATAACTTTTGTTATTTTCTCATTACTGTGTGCCACGTGGATTGATAAAAAATGTTATACGACCAGAGTAGAGTGTTGGTATTTATATTGTAAAACTACTCTCTTGTGAACAGCATAATATTTAAAAAAATGGAATTTAGAATGCATATTTCTATTTGATAAATTCAGTTAGCTATAAAATATTTTAGATACACTGTATTGTCAAAAATATAATCCTCATACGGTGTAATATTTTCTAAATAATTCTTCTACAGGGAAAAGATAATTTTCTTAGAATACAATAAGAACAACAAATACGTTGTTCTAACCTATTTTCAGATTAATATAAAGCAGAAGTCAAGAACTTGCTACACTGTTACACTAAATATTGGTCAAGTTAGCTTGTATATGATGCAATCAACAATGTAATGTGGCTACTGGAAAGGAATAGAGTCATATTTTTCTTTATTTAAAAGGTCTTTTAGGAATTGTATAGGTAATTAAGTATACTCTGAATTTTATGTACAGAAATATATTAGTCTGCTTTCTGCGAAAAGTTTCAGTAAGTGTGGGTGTGTTTGACACATATTTTCCTGACATAGAGTTCTATAATTTAGGACGGTATTCCATTGGTAATCGCAATGTAGAAGGTCGATGGTAGAAGAAGTCGGATAAAAGTATTGCAGAAGTAGGAGACAAATTTGAAATTATTTCTGGAGCGGCGGCAGTAGTCGGAACGTGGTTACTCTCAAACAAATTATTCTATATCAAACCAGATGACACCGATGGTAAAGAGTAGGTAGATACAAATTAAATGCTTTCTGCCGTAAATAGGGGGTTGTAGAAGCAACAATACATACTATATTTGTCTCTGACAAGACATGTCTTGCTATGCAGGTTTTGACTTGCCACGGCAGTAATACATTGCAAATTTTGCATCAGAGTTTAATATCGTCGAAGTCTAGCGAATGTACCTTTCAACAGTACATATTTACGCAAATAGGACATGTAATTAAGAAAAGTTAACAATTGATCGACCCGCTACACTCAACGTTTACCATTTAACTACAATACTTTCGACGCAAAAGCCTGTCCTTCCACGTTTCCTACGTTCGCCTTGATAGATGCAACGTTTTGCTACTTATGTCGGCTTTGCGTGGAAAATGTCGTGAGAACATCACAGCGACATCTGCCACCCTGGATGTCGTTTTCGGTGTCGCTTTTGGGTGGCAGATGTCGCTGTGATGTTCTCACGATATTTTCCACGCAAAGCCGACATAAGTAGCAAAACTAGTTTAAAACTCCCAACGATTTACTAAAGGCAAATATTTTCACATAGTACCTTCAGCATGTTTAACACCATTAACTATCCCTAAATTGAATCATTTATCTTATAACTTACTTCATTTCATCATATATTTTGTCAAATTCTATCTTGTTGATATCCTCCATCTTAAAAATTAGTGCAAAGAAAAGAAAAATTAATTTAATGAAATTGTTTAAAGGTAAACTAAATTAAAAATAAAACTCTAACTATTTTATACAAATGATTGAATCGTGAGTCGATATGTAGTGTCTAATAAACCCTGCATTCACTTTAGCTATCCTAAATCTGGTAATCTTTTACAAAAATTAGCGTTTTTACTCCTCGAATTACAAACTTAAAATCTTCCTGTTCATTCTTGTTTCTTGCCTTATATAAAAAAAAAACAAATGCCTATCGACAATTTTTAGCGCCTCTCTCATCCAATTAAATTTTAGGTTGGCATCTATATCAAAAACGCCTGTGATGAAATTTTTTCGTTTGTTTTCTTTAAGTTGTCACGCACGAAACAATATACGTCTATCATCTTGACAGCTACTCGCACAAATGGCGACGCCCCAAACTGTTTGTTATTAAAATTTTTACCATTTTGTTGAATACCTTCTTGGGTAAGTATATTTTATTCTTTTCTTGTTCAGTATAATCCTTTTTACCATATTTTAATTTTACCCTTATTTTTTTTTTAGAAATTCTTCTGTCCGGCAGTAACGAAAACACATTACATACCACAGGAATTTCCTTTGCCGAGCACACACTGCTAATAATGGTGGTCTTCGTCACATCTTCTCTAATCTCGAACCAATGCTCTTTCTTCTGGTAACATGTCAATTAGTAAAGTGCTATAACAACATTAACATTGTATTTTTCTTTTGCAGGTTTTTAAACCACACATGACCATTTCCATTGTCTTTGAAGCCCTTGAGTTATACATACAAGAACTAATAAGTGTATTTCTAATTCATAATGTAATTATTTACACAAAATATTCTTATTTATACTAACAATTCATGTTTATTTTCATAAAGAAATTTGTCTTTATATATAGGCAACCCATTATGCTTATATTTGCTTGTCTTGAACGTATACCCTATTCAATATATACACTGCATTTCGATGCCTATTCATATACTTTTAAGTATATGCTACTCGTATCTTTTTCTCTTAAATCGTAATTGTATGAGATGAGTTGAACGACGTTTGATTATTATTGTTTCTTGAATTAACGACTAGACAAATAAATGAACTTAATTGGCAACGTACAGGGACACGTAAATATACAAGTTATAGAAAATTTCGAGTTGCGGGAGTTCAACTTTACGATATAAAATTGCGGCAGTTGTTCTTTGATTTGAAAAGATTGTTCATTACATCTAAACTTCTTCAAGGAAGATAACGAAGGATTTAATGAAATTAAGAACGTATGACGCCGTTAAAATTAGTTAGTGAGTATAAAGTCGAGAAAAAAGAGAAGTACATTTTGCAGTAAATAACAAGGTAAGACGTTATTTATCTTTGTTTCAGAAACCATTAAGAACTACTCCATCAAGTCGGCGTTGGTAATGCAATAAGACAACGGAACAACAACGGGATCGACTTTAACTCGTTTAAAATCGATTTTCATGTAAAACAAATTAAAATTAATAACGCTATGGATGTGCAGTTATTAATGTTGGTTTCTATGTCCGCCTGCTGCATCGATATGCTTATAATTGACTGTGAACATTTGTGCAAACTCATTATCACATCGGATATAAAATATACTATGAAACAAAGGGTTTGTTTTGACATAAAGTTGACATTTATAATATATTGTATTTGCATATTAAAACTAATTTTTATACTTAACACATTTGCTTGCATGCTGTTAGTCGGTGATCATGAAACCAAAAAGTTATGCTGTCAAACTTTATTGGTAGTAGCTGTTTGAGGAAAAGGAAGTAGGTAATTTCTTTGACAATTTCTGTTTAACCCTTACACTGCCCAATGTTTTTGTGTGCGATGCAGTTTTGAAACACGGGCATGGGAAAAATAATTTTAAATTCTTAATAAATGTTGATGTAATTATTAAAAGAAAAGACATGCGTATTAGATCTGCTACATTGTGCAGTAGTGGTATATTTTGGAGGTACTATTGTTTTAGTCGGTATGGAATGAGACACAGCAATTATTATTTTTGTTCAGACAAAAACTTAACCTAAATGTTGAACATTTTAAGAAAGAAAATTTGTTGCACTCTGGTTGTTTACACCGTTGTCAGCTTTCGACATATACTGGCCAATGACTGTACGAATCTTGACGAACATCTTATGAAGGCACATAGGCTGTTGTTACAGAGCGTTTCGTCTTTGTTTGGATTTCCTTCTCGAGATCACTTGATGTTCTTGTTTTACACGTGGAAGCGTTGCACAAGCAAAATGCAATTGCCAGATGTAGACGATTTACACAACGACATATTCTGATTTTTTTGCGCAATAAACAGGAATTTGTTATTGTCATATCAATCAAATGGTAAAATAATCGCAAATACCATTTGTGGGATTTTGAGGACAGATATTGTTCTTTATACTGCGTTCCCTTTGTTGTACGTAAGTGTTCATGCACGCAAAGATATTGCAGTAGTGGAACAGACTGGAAGTTTTCATTCAATTTTATTATAAGAAGCCAGAGTTTAAGCGGCCTATCATGGTCAGGATGACCCCTTGGTTCCTTATTTGCATTACGGTGAAAATCGTATTAGATATATTCTAATTTTATGAAATGTATTGTAACTTATATTCCTGACCTTATCAAAACCAAGTGCGGATGACCAATAGCTCCTGACATTAGCCATATATGCCAAATACATGTATGTATAAATTCCAATAAATCTAAGGATATCTTGTTCGTCTATATTGACAGGTCTGTTTACATCTTTTTCTACCATATATATAACAAGAAAGAGAATAATAAGGGGTAAGTAAATTCCGCTGTAGAGCAACCGTAGATACGTGTTTCTGACTATTGGTCGTCATCAGTACGGTGTAGCCAAGGAATAAGGTGGGATAACCTTGGAGATGTAAGCTATACGGAAGACCATCAGGTAACAGACTCTCATTTGTAGCTTTAGCTAGAAGATCCTCAATTTGGAAGACAACAACTGACGTCGCCACGAGGAAGACTAATGCCAACCTGCGTGGCATCCGAAACCTAGGAAAGATAAATCAAAAAAAAAGAAAATAACGCGGATACATTAAATAACAAGAGAGAGAATAATAAGGGGTAAATTCCGATGTAGAGCAACCGTAGACACGTGTTTCTGACTATTGGTCATCATCAGTACGGTGTAGCCAACGAATAAGGTGGGATAACCTTGGAGATGTAAGCTATACGGAAGACCATCGGGTAACAGACTCCCACTTGTAGCTTCAGCTAGAAGATCCTCAATTTTGAAGACTACAACTAACGTCGCCACGAGGAAGACTAATGCCAATCTGCTTGCCATCCGAGACCCAGGAAAGAAAATAACGCGTTATTTTCTTCCTGCCATGTCATCAGTGTAGATGAATTTTCTAGAAGTCGTGTCTGGTAAATCACTTGTAAATAACCGTAAAGAAATTAGATTCCTCCAGTATTGTTCGTATTAGCTTTTCGTCAACAAAATATTTGGAAAATGATAATAGGGTGTTCAAATTTTGAATTTTTGAATTTTTGTATACCAACAGTGAATCTCTTTGAATCTCTTTTCTTTGACGGCATTTATAGGAAGAGTACCATTACATTAACCTAAAAAGTATGTGTATATAAAATAATATATTATTTGCTATACAGTAGGTAATAGGTATATGAACACTTTAAGTGTTTTTGTACAAACACAAGTTATAGATATTGTATCACTACATGATATGGAAAAAAAAGTAAATTTATTTGCCAATCGCGTTGAATATCATCTATATTATATAATATAAAAATGAAAGTACTGCGATTTTTCACAAATCCACATAACAGTTACCTACAAATTCGTATTTTGCTTTTGATTATTTTGTAGTAAATCGAATTAGGCAGTAATTGCTACTTTTATTAGTTTTGGAAAGGGTCCAGAAATGTAAAACTCATAATGCTCATTCTTTCAAAATTTCATCTTCGGGTTTTCTGAATTAGGTCTGCATCTCTCTTTCGCGCTATCATTTTCCCCACCCTTGTTCTCCTGCCTCGCTCCTTTCTCCCTATATATATGTGCGTTCAACTATCAATTTTAAGCTTTAGCTTGTACTCCTAGCCGGAAGAAATAATAAGTTTTCGAGTGAATTCGGTAAACTATAAGTATCTCTTTACTTCAGCTGGTAAGTATGTCATAAATTTTTTTTGCAGAAATTTGGCAAATTATGAATTACACGTAAATGTATTAAGAAAATGTAGAACTTTTTACAAGTTTTGAAAAAATAGATTTATTAAGAAAATGAAAATATTTATGACGTGTCTACTCTTAATAAAAAAATAACGTTGTTTGTGAATAATTCAAAAATTTATGAATAATACAAATAAGCACATAATAGAAAATTCAAATAAACTTTGAATAACAATTTTTGAAAATTCCGAAACGTACATAGCAGTTGTGTGGTGCTCAGTCCAATTTATTTTCTTCCTATGTGTTGCATTTTCGAAAACACCAAACATTACATTTCAATCCATCAATTTTAACAATTCAAATTTGAAAGTTCCCATAGCTATACAGCCAACTCTAATCAGAATTTCATTTATTTTTAAATAAAATAGAAAGACCAGAAATAGATACAGGCAATAATTGAAATAGCTGAGCCTTTGAATACCGGATCTTATTTTTTGCAATTAATTATAACAGAATTTATATAGCGATTTTCACAATTTATTTGTATGAAACACAATACGCAACATAATATAACAATTAAATTTCCATCTTCAAGACGTATATATACATGTTCCATAATAACGTAAAATTCAGAGAAGTATGACTGCAAGCTAGCATGATCTGCTATGCAGGTGCAATGAGCTGAATGTATTGCACTGACCCATCTAACACTTTTTCGGTGTAGTACTGCTCAACTCCTGCTATCTGAAAATAGAGTAAAATCTATAGGTACATTTTTACAATATTTTTGTATCTTCTAAAGCTTTTAAGCTTCCTATTTTCCGCATTAAATAGAAACGAAGAGATACAGCCAGTTATTAATACATATCGAATGTTCTCAGTGTAAATTGTTTTACAGAAGCAACTTGTGTTTTCTTTGAGAGTAGAGTACTAGAAAGAAGTAATATCACCGTAGACGATAGATAATAGTGAGTTCTATACAATATCTAATTTATATTTCTACATACACAGCCTACGTGGTCATAGTTATTTATTCTGGACAATTCTATGGAAATTTTTCTGTTTGAAAAAGCACAATTAATTCTACTAATCTAACATAACAAAATGACCAAATTTATATTTCTACTAAAACTCTCACTTGAGTTCTATTAGGTCTTTCATGGCACGGTAGCAGGTCAGAAAAATTAATTTAAATAAAAATGTTGAGATTCCTGGGGCGAGAATCGAAACTTAACGTTTGTAAAATCATAGTTAGAAGCATGGTGTACAGTGGTTTCAAATGCAACACGATAACATACTTTGGATCATTTTTGCACGCCTTAATAATTGAAACTATATCGCACATGTGTACGTACCCACACTAAGATTAATATACCCATCATGAATTATCATTATTGATTAACATAGACCTTATCTTTTGATCTCTGAGGCTTTAATTTATTGTATTACACCTTTGTTTCACGCACAAAAGGAAACTCTCTACGTATATAATAATTTATGAGGCTTTGTGATTGTTATAAACAATCCCATGGGAATATTAAATATATAGATTATGTAATATATCGACTTTTAATTTTTAAATATTGCCTAATTTTACAAAAAGTATCTAATGTAATAAACTTACTTTGTCCATTGCAAAAATCAACAATTTTCATGTTATGTTAATTGTTGAAGATAGAAATTAAAAGGCATTCGTACTTCTCTGTTATTCTAAGCTATTATATACTTAAATACGGAGTGACAAATAAAAGGAGATACACTGCGGTTTTTTATGAAAAATATATTACCGTAAGAAAATACATTTCTGTCTATTAAAGATGTTATATTAGAATAAATTTCGAGATCGGACGAGCAAACATTGGTTTGTTTTATGAAAGACCATTTTTAAATAAATAGGAGGAGATTATCAAAATAAGAAGTGACTTATATATCGCTGCCAAATGGTACTTATTTGTAAGTGATCTCGTTTGTTCTTGAGTAGGCAAATTTAATATGGAAAATAAGTACATAATAAAAATTAATGTACCGTCAAACTAAGGTGACTTCATTTAATGAGTTTTCAATATCTGAACTTTATGACTCTTTTCCTCAATCTTTTTCAAATGCTACATATTAAAAGTTGTATCCTTTGAAAACGAAATAGTTGTTATTTAAGAAAAAAGTCAATGGCGTCATAACTTGAAAAACAAATGGCGTAAGAAACAGATAATAGGCCGAAAATATTCCCCTACAATTAAATGTATTTATTCGTTACTTTATTTCCACACTGCATACATAAGGTACAGTATGATTATCAAATGTTTAATTTAAATAATTAATATAAAATAGCTTTGACTCAGGTGTTACTCCAGTTATCCAAGTCATTCTCACGACATGGATAAACGTCTCATTCCTGGTTCAAGCACACTGGTAAATTAGACGCGTAGACCTTGAACTTTCTTGTGAATCTAGTAAGCACAAATCTTATTCACACAATCTCTTGCCGAAACTAGAAGAAAACGCATAACCATTTACGTGTCTTTTTATTGATTGCATAACTATTCATTATAACGTTTGGTCAATGATATCCTCAGAACACATAACACACTTACTGATTGCACAAATGTTCATTCTATTACATCATCAATTGATTTATTGAACAATTGCTTACCCAAAAATTTCACACAAGGCATCAGAGTGCCAGTCATATAGACAACCTGTCCTACATAAAGGTATGTAAGGCTAATAATGGTACCATAACTAAATAAGCAATAATGCATTATATAACATTTTGTTATAAATTACGAGGCTAATATCATGGAAGATTTTTATGTTTGAATTTTACTCATTTTTGTTAGGTAGTTAAGGCTACACAAAAACAAATTTTATCAGTGAACATTAAAATGTCACAGCAACTTGACAGTAAAAATTGGCGATCGTCGCTTGTTTACGTCATAGCTGAAGAATAAAACGCTTTGCACAGGTTTTTATGTAAGATATTTTATTCAAACAAAGACATTACGCAGTTGACACTTTTTCACAATGACCATCATCTTACTACTATCTTATATCTAGTTATACCAACTTAAAGTTACCAAAAAACAACTAACGATTCTTAGCGCATATTCTAACACCCCCCTTCGCTAAAATCGCTTAGACCAAAAAGATTTCTAAACTTAAGTAAACTGTGGACTTCAAATATCTCAAAACCCTCTTAAGACTGTTCCAAGCCTCATCAGTGCCTCTGTCCTGAAATCGACTAAAAAAGTTCACAGAAAAGCATATGTCTGGACGTGATCCCAACATTAGGTACATGAGACAACCCACTAATTCCCTGAAAGGTTTATTTGTTACATGTTTATCATTACTTAAATTAATTTTTAATTTAGGATCTATTGGAATAATTGAGCCATTGCAATCGTTCATACAAAAACGTTTTAAAATGCTCTGAATATATTTTGATTGACTAATTCTTAAAATGCCATCTTCCCTGTTATAATTTATTTCCAGTCCTAGAAAGTGTTTTAAAACACCCTTATCTTTCATTTTAAATTTTGCCCCCAATTTATCTTTTATCTCATTTATTTGTGTCTCATCTGATCCACATAAGATTATGTCATCAACATAGATTAAAAGAAAAACTTTGTAACACTTATCAGAGTTAAAAACATATAAACAGAAATCGTTTTCAGATCTAACAAAACCAATTTCCAATAAAAATTTATTTATTTCATCATTCCAACATCTGGAAGATTGTTTCAATCCATATAAACTCTTTTTAAGTTTGAAAACCATGTTTGGTTCAGAACTGATACCTTTTGGTGGATAAACATAAATTTCTTCAGTTAAAATTCCATTTAGGAATGCAGTTTTTACATCCAGTTGCCGAAAGTGATATTTAAACTGATTACCTACTATTAATAAAGCTCTTATTGTTGTCATTTTGGCTACAGGCGAATAAACATTGTCATAATCTTTATTTCTTTCTTGAGCAAATCCCCTTACTACTAATCTAGCTTTAAATTTGTCATTTTCATTTTCTTCTAATGCTTTGAATGTAAAAACCCATTTAGTATCTAAAACATTAATATTATTCGGTCTTTGAATTTTTTCCCATGTTTCATTCTCATCTATAGACTTTAATTCTCTATCTACTGCCCTTAACCACTTTTCCTTATCAGGTCTATTCTCTAACTCCTCAAAACTAGCCGGTATATTTTCTACAAAACTATTAGCATCAAATGCCATATAAAGTTCATACTCATCAAATCTACTAGGTACTTTTACACTTCTTTGAGTATGTTCCCTAGAACTCCCAACCTCATTTAAACCCCTATTTGAAACATCACTAGCATCACCCTCATCTGTGACTTTACCAGTTTCATGCATTATGTCTGATAATTCATTTTCTATATCATTATTTAATTTTATCTCTCCCCTTTTGAACCAAAAATCATTTTCATTAAACTCTACATCCCTAGCATTAATAATTTTTTGTTTTCCTATATTCCAAAGTCTGTACCCTGTTTGAGAATAACCAACCATAACACATTTCTCAACTTTTGCATCAAACTTATTTCTAAACTCTTTTGGAATATGATTATAAGCAACACATCCAAAAATCCTAAAATTACTCACGTCAGGACGTATTCCATACCAAATTTCCGCTGGTGTAACATTGTCTAGGCTTGCTGATGTTCCCCTGTTCATGATGTAATTTACTGTTCTTATTGCTTCACCCCAAAATTCCTTCGGTATTCCCGATTCTTCCATAATTGTCCTGCTTCTTTCTACCAAACTTCTGTTTTTTCTTTCAGCTTTGCCATTCTGCTGTGGACTGTAAGGTACATTGTAATCCAAAATGATCCCTTTCTCTACACAAAACGTTTTAATATCTTTTGAAATATATTCACCCCCATAATCACACCTCAATTTTGATATCCTCTCATTGAATTTTGACTCAGTCATATTTACATATTCTTTAAATTTATCAAATACCTCACTTTTCTCTTTAATTAAATATACTGCACAAAAATTTGAAAAATCATCAATAAAGGTAACAAAATATTTTTCATTCTCAAATGTAGCAGGTGTAATAGGCCCACAAACATCGGAATGAACTATCTCTAAAATCCTTTTACTTCTAGTTCTAGAACCAAATGGAAATCTAGTTGTTTTTCCTTTTATACAAGGTTCACAAAAATCATTGTCTTGTACTGTTACTTTTTCTAATCCATTGACCATCTGTTTATTTATTAATTCTCTAAGCCCTGAAAACCCAATATGCCCATATCTTTTATGCCACTTTGTAAAATCACTGTCAATATTTCCCACATTCATTGATTCAATTTTTGATAGTACAAATGATATCTCATACAAATTTTCTCTAGTTCCCATACCTATCAGGCTATTATATTTGTTTATCAATTTAACCCTTCCACCTTCAAAAATAACCTTAATATTTGATATTTCCAATTTCTTTACACTCAAAAGATTCCTTCTTAAATTAGGTACATACAAAACATTTCTAATAGTACAATCTACCTTTTTACATCCTACATTACTCATTACATTTATGTTACCAACTCCCATAGCCAACAAAAATTCATTATTCTTTGCTACTGCTATTTTAATTGGCTCTTTGAGCATTATGAATTCAGCAAAGCAATCCCTTCTATTGACCATGTGATCGGTACACCCCGAGTCAACAAAGAAATGTATACAATCCCTATCATCCTGGGAATTTTCACTTTTTGTTTCTAACATGAAACACGCACTTTTGTCACTTTCTGGTTCTTCTTCTTTCTCTTCGTTTGATGTATAGTTGCTCCTCCTGTCAGCTTCTCTATATCTACTAAATCTATTTCGGAAACCACTTGAACCTCGATTTGAACTAAAACCACTTGAACTTGACCCTCGATTTGAATTGACACCACTGAAATTGCTTCTAGAGCTTGATGTCGAAAGTCTATTTTCACTGTTTGTTTTGTCCTTTTTTCTCCATGAGCCATGTATATTCACTCTGCAGTCTCTTTTAAAATGTCCCTTTTCACCGCATCTGTAACATTCCCACTTTTGTGCTTGAAATGCATAACCTGTACTTTGTGAGTTTTCTCCCTTTTGCCTATTCAAGTTTCGTTTTTCATATTCACTTACTAGCTTCTTTTTAACTTCAGAGTAAGTTAAGTCCTTGGAATTTTCAATCACTGTTACAATTGTGTCATAGGACTTGGGTAAACTTAATAAAATATTACAAATATGATCTTCATCTTTCATATCTGCTCCTGAAATTTTTAATTGTCTCACTACTTCATCGAATTCATGCAAAAATTCTTCCATTGGTTGTTTTTCTGTTAATTTCATAGAAAGCAATTTTTTCTTTAAATAAAGCTGTCCAGGCAAGCCTGTTTTCTCATATTTCTCCTCTAATGTACTCCACATTTTGAACGCTGTATCTTTGTCACGCAAATATTCTAATTGTGAGTCCTGCACACCCTGAATTATTAATGATTTAGCCTTCGCATCTTTTTTAATCCAGTCTTCCTTTTGTTGTTCAGTAATTTCTGCGCTTATAACCTTTTCTTTTGTTGCAAATTCCAGTACTCCGTTCTCACCTAATATCATATCCATACGAAATTTCCAATTGTAATAATTTTTACCATCCAACGGTTCTATTGTATAACTCCTGGTTTGCGACATTTTTCACTGTTAATTTCCTCTTTCCTTTGTTTAACAAAACCACCTGTGCATACGCCCTGTCGCACAAAAACTACCGCCAAAACTTTAACCTTACTTTTTCCTTTTTGTTTGTGCTGGCTACTACCGCCGTTTTTTCGTTGTTTTCTCTATACTTAATACTTCTTCGTGTCCTTCAGCCTGTCTGGGCACATAACCTGAAGAATAAAACGCTTTGCACAGGTTTTTATGTAAGATATTTTATTCAAACAAAGACATTACGCAGTTGACACTTTTTCACAACGACCATCATCTTACTACTATCTTATATCTAGTTATACCAACTTAAAGTTACCAAAAAACAACTAACGATTCTTAGCGCATATTCTAACAATAGCCTAGGTAGATAATATAAAAATCTACCCTCGTACGAGAATTCGCCAAGATTGATTGAAACCAGCGTTTCTCTTCTCTTTTCCGTTTAGCAGCAATTCTTTCTGCTTCCCTCCCTATATTTCCATGTTCATAGCTGCATCATACGGAAAATTAACCGTATCTACGAGCACAAACATTTCAAGGTATATGGAAATGATAAATATGTCGTAATTCCAGCGAAGGGAAAACGCAAACTTCCCTGAATCTGTAGCAGTGTAACACGCGTGTAGCTGTTTGTATGTGTGTGTGTGTGTGTGCATGTATGGTATATACGTACCCCGCGCGGCATATATTCGATAGAGGTTAGATTAGTTTATATTGATCGCGGTAGTAAATTTAAAGTTATGTTGTTATGAGCAAACTGCATGACCATCAATGCTTCACTAGGTTTTATTTGTGTACATATTGGACAAGTAAACAGCTTGCATATAGACACATAGATTTGTCTGTGCACACATGTGTATAATATATATATATATATATATATAAATGCATTATATACATATGTATGTAGATCTACTACATATCTACATATTCAAATATGTTTTCTGTGCTTGGCGATACTCATATGTATAAAACATACGTGTACACATTGTCCTTCATAGTTATACAAATAAACATTTTAGATTTGCTTTAATTAAGATTAATGCATATTCAGAATATGTTATTACAAGCGCGTTATAATAATTTTACGTAATAAAAACATGTTTTTTAAATAAATAACTAGCTTAAATCAGTTCATACAGCGATAACAGAGTAAATTAGTGAAGATTATATGAAATTGCTTGTATTCACGATTGAGTGGAGTAGAATTAAATGCAAATTAAATACCCGGCGCCCAAAAAAAATGTATACACTTTCGTACAAGTCATAGTTTGATTAATTTTCATCTTTTTCAGTTGGATCCTATGAAAAAAATAATGAATGAGATAAGGCTCAACATAGAGAAAAGAAAATTCATTTTTCTAGTGCTACTGGAAATATGAGAACGTAATTGAGGTGCAAAGATAATTTAGAAGGCAGGTAGAAACCGATCCACCAACGCGACTTATCATTACACGGATCAAAGTTAAATTTGAGGCCGATGGAACTGTTCAAGCCGTACACAAACAACGTTCAGGAAGAACGCGGACATTCACGGATCCTATGAGATGGACATAGGTGGTAGAAAACTACGTTCAAAATACAAGATTATCAGTTCGGCAAGCAGCACGTGAAACAGGAATGTCAAAATCGAGTGTTCATCGGATTTTAAAGCGAACCCGTTTTAAAAGTTGCATTCCAACTTTGAACCGTGCCCTTAACGAAGATGACCCTGACCGATGAATTGAATTTTATGAGTGGTACCTAGGAAAATGTGCAGAGGATGAAGAATTTTCCCCGAAAATTGTTTGGAGTGATGAGCTACATTTAAATTAAAACGGGTCAATTAATCGCCACAACTGTACTTATAGGGCAACTGAAAACCTGATCGAACATCGTCATGTAAATTTACCGGGGATTCCAGTATGGTGTGGCTTGTCGGCGCTGGGCTTAATTAGTCCATTTTTTTGTTGATAACTCTGTTACTGGTGCTGTTTATTTAGATATGCTGCGGGAATCAATCATTCAGTCCATTCGAGAGATGTACGGGGATGCAGATTTTTATTATCAACAAGATAATAAATCGAGATGTGAGGACCTACCTAAATGATAATCTGCCTAACATGTGGATCGGCCGAAGATGTTACATTGAATATCCTCCACGTTCCCCATACATCACCCTACTTGATTTTTTGTGGGGTACCCTAAAGATAAAGTCTAACGTACAAAACCTGCAACAATAAAAGAGATACTTATTCAAAAAAAAATTGTTGAAATATCAAATGAATATTTACATTAATCACAAAATTTTATGCGTTTCTTCTTTTATGTAAATCAAAAATTTTCAAAATACGTTAATAAATAATTAATTAATATTCATTTAAAGTTCGGTTAAATTTTTTGGGATTCCGGTATATATCAATACAGATAGTAACAAATAAAAGGTAATATGGAAAGCCGAATAAAACTACAAAGAAAGTGAAAATGAAATGTGGGTGAAGTTAGCATAGGTGCCTATAAATTATAAACAAAAATAGTTTTTTACCGCCAACGTCTCGCCAGTACCACAACTTGCGGCGCAAATTTAGAATTTGTTGTAAACCCTTTGTGCCCAATATGCGCCATCAATATATAAAGAAAAAATATCGACTAAGTTACCAGCAAAAAAATCATTTGGAGTGCAAAATTCAGAACAAGACGACAACGAAAACTTTAAATTTAGCTTAGTTAGCGACATTATTTGGACAAAAATATATTCACCTTACGTTAAGGGAGCACCGTCGAACTTACCAAGAGACTACGCTGATCCGAATTCAAAGCGGTATTTACAACCGACGCTACGTACGCAAATGTGCTTCTAAAGACATCATAAACTTGGAAGAACAATGAGTTTACGAAATACTCCGTAAAATGTCCGCTGTTAGCTACATTGGATAAACAAACCGGGGAATAAATGTACGACAAGACGAACATATAAACTCAGTCACCAAGAAAGAAAAAACATTTCCGCTATACAAACATCATAGCATCAATTACGACGGAACAAAAATGCTAGTCAGAGTCGAACATATGAATAAGTGGATAATACACGAAGCAATTGGAACTGAAAACTTCCCGAATAATTTAAACAAAGAGATGAGCAAGATGTCTACCAGATATTTGGAAAACAGCTCTAAAGGAACGACGTATTCAGTATTCAGCTCAACAACATCTAGGGTACTAGAGTGAACAAGTCAGGACGTCCCACCCTTATCGAATACGCGGACTAATAGGCGCCCGATAGGGCAACCCATAATACAAATAGGAGCCAAACGACAGATTACAGGCAGCCAGAGATAAAGATCGTGAGAGGGACATCTGACGATGGTAAATGAAATTTACCGAAACGTTGCACGGGTCTTATTCAGGACACAAACACTCCTACGTGGGACAAAACGCAGCTACACATTATAGCCCCAAAAACCTGCGATATCACTAGAGACTGGAAAATATGCACTAAAAAGTTTGCGAAATATGCATGCAATATGCACTTAAAAAATCCCTAAATATGCACTTACAATATGCAATATGCACTTATGATGTGCATTTATTTATTATGTTTTAGGAAATTAAAATTCATTTGTCGTATTTACAAATTGTATATTTATTTATTACAATAAATTGTCGTATTTACAAATTATATATTTATTTATTACAATAAATAATCATATATTTCTTTAAATTTTCCATAGTTAAATTATGTTTACGATCTGTAAGTATATGTTTATATTGGGAAAACGTTCTTTCAACATCGCAAGATGTGATCGGTGCATTCTTAAAACTAGGTATTAATGAGGGGCTTATATTAATATCTTCATTAAAATTGCCTTTAATTACATTATTTATAGATTTTAATGTAACAAAACCTCCATTTTTGCTTAGAATTGCGGCTAATTTTTCTTTAATTCTTTTTCCAGTCAATCCGTTGACTTTTCCAATTTTCTCTTCAATATCATTTACAATGCCAACACCATCATTTAAAGATAAATTTCTATCTTCTAATCTAGTAATTGCCTGCTCAATTATCGCAAAATTAGATTTAATATATGATAGCTGATTTTGTATTGTCGAATTATTGAAAATTACGTTACACTTTTCTATGGCAAGACTGGTTGCTGAACCAAATTGAGTTACAACATTTTTGATGCCTTCGTAATTATCGGCAAGAAACACAGCACATTTAAGCCATGTTCCCCTATCTTGTTAAGATAGGTTCTGGTGGCAATGGAATGCCGAGAAGCATTTCGTTATATAATTGCACTCGTAAGGGCGCTTCTAAAAATACTTTTTTGATATTACTAATTAAATTATTTAATCTGGAAACTCTAATCTAACTTTTTCAGCAACCCTATTTAAACCATGAGCCAAACAAGTACAATGGATTAAATTGGGAAAAAAAAATTTCAGACTTTAACATATACGAAGCGGCGTCAGTTACCATTAACAGAAATTTTTCAAAAGGGACTTTGTCGGGTAAGAAGAAATTCACTAAGGACTCATTAATAAACCTGGCTATGGTAACATGATTTGTTTTATCTAAATTACCTACATTAATTAAATGTCTTTTAGATTGAGTTGAACCATTTAAGGTTCCAATAATCAAATTAGCACCTTGACGGCCCTTCGTGTCGGTAGTTTCATCAACAGAGAGACAAAGATTTTGGGTTTTCAACTCCTTTCTAATACCATCTTCATAAATTTCGTTGATGTATTTCTTGCGTAGAGCTGAGGAACTGGGTACATAAATGGGTTTATCATCGACTTTGCAATAAGTTTTCAGGAATTCTTGAAATATCGGATTGTCCAATTTATGTAAAGGAATATTACAACCCACAAAAAGATTACACAAATCTTTGGAAAATGCTTCTTGTGAATTCTTCGAATTATTGAGAAAACTTTCCTCCAAAAGTTGCTGTCGCGGTTTATTCCAATTTTCAGAAACCCTGTTCTGATGAAATGTTGTGTTCAAATGTTGCACTACTTGAAATTTCTTCTGGCAGGTAATCTGTGTGACAAATATATATTTTTAACATTCAGTTATAATAATTATTATTAATTACTATATTACTACAAAAACTAGAAAAATAAATTGTCTGGTTTTGTAAAGTTGTCCAGTTGTTTAAATTTGATTGATTTTGGTTATTTTGGTGTTTATGACAAAGAAATATTACAAAGATATATTAGCTTTAAAGAACATAAAATTAAACATATCAAATAATAATTTATTATGAAATTGTTTCATTATATTTATGAACACAAAAAAAATTCTCATAATTGTAGAAATTATTATTGATAAAATATTTCAAAATTCAACTTACCCTTTTGTCGCAGAGTGTGCACAAAACACTTCCTTCGTCAATAATTTTTAGTGCACTGCAATCACTTATCCAATTTTTTATTAGAGATGACTTCGCTTTAGCTATCTTCGGCATTTTCAAAACTTTTTAATTCACTTTTGTTTCACCAAATAGCACAGACCTTAACACGTTTACGAATGAACAAACTATGAAGGAAATTATTTCTTTTTCTTATATTGATATTAGTCGTACGGTATAATATACCTGCATTAATACCTACATTTCTGAAAAGGATTTCTAACGTAAGTTCTAATTGCCCTGTAAACCGATTATCCATCTCATTATTAATGAGATGGACTTTTAACGAGTCATTAATGCAAAGTTGAAGGAATGCAATCCCTTCACGTTTACACAAATTAAATATCTTTAACACTAAAACACCTTACCACACTAAAGCACAAAAATGGCTAAATACGTATTTCAACAACTAAGTTGTCATCATCAGTAGCACTGATCAAAAATCGCGCTGTCTACACACCGTAGCGTACAGAGCAACACTGATTTCCAATTTACGGGGATGGTTTATTCTTTTACCTAGGCTATTAACAACTTCATTAAAAATACCTGATCGTTGTACCGTTAAATACGTCATACTTACTATTCTAATCCTATCCTTTAATTCTAATATTCTAAGAAAACCAACAATATAATTTCCTATTTACGGGGATGGTTTAAATATTTTTACCTAAACTATTAACTACGTCATTAACAGTACCTGATCGCTGTATCGTTAAATTAGTCATGCTTAATACTATAATTCTATCATTTAATTCTAATGTACTATGAAAAACTAACGGTATCTAAAAGGTATTGTTTACACCACAAACTTATATAAACAAGATTGGGGAATTGGCCCGTTATCTGAATTCATTAATTTATTTTTATTTTTCTGAATGTATATACTCTCGTAACTATCTAGTTCTCTATAATTGCGCACTTGTTTTATAAGTTTGAGGCCGCTTGCTGGAATATCATGACCTGTGTCCGAAATATGTCGAGCTACACTAGACTTCTCTGTCCTATTAAACCGAAAATGAGCAATGTGCTCTTTATAGCGAGTTGCAATCGAACGTCTAGTTTGGCCGATATATTTTTTCTCGCATTTATTACAATTAATTTCATAAATTCCAGATTTTTGTTCTACCTCAATTTTATCTTTAGTACTACTCAAAAGACTTTTCAACGAATTACATGATTTAAACGCGACTTGCAAACCAACATTTTTAAAAATATTATTTAAGTTTCTCGAAATATTATGAAAAGGTAGGACAACAAATTTCTTATCTATATCACTTTGAGGTAGCAAAGTTGTGGAATTTAGAATTACATTCTTACGTTTCATTTTTCTTAAGATATTGTCAACTACGTCTGTCTGGAAACCATTGTATTCAGCGATACCTCTTATAAGGCGTAATTCTTTCTCGTATCTATCTCTTGTAAGTGGGAAGTTTAACAAGCGATGGATTAGAAAATTGAATGAAGACAATTTTTGTTGCAAACAATGATTAGAATCTGCTGTAATGAATCTGTTTACATTGGTTTCCTTTCTATAAATATCTATTTCTATATTGCAACCTGCTTTAATTACTAATGTATCTAGAAAAGCTAATTGTCCATTGTTTTCCTTCTCAAGAGTGAATTTAATCGTGGGGAATTTTGAGTTTAATTCATTAAGAAACATTTCGGTATCATACATTTTAGTGTCAAAAATCGCGAAAATATCGTCAACGTACCTTAACCATACTTTAGGGAAATATTTGGCGTTCTTTTTGAAATCCATTTCAAAATTACTCATGAATAAATCGGCAATAAATGGAGACAAGCAATTTCCCATGGCAGTCCCATGTCGTTGTTCATAGAATTTACCTTCTATTTGAAAACAGTTATGAGACATACAAAGAGATGTTAACTGCATGTATTCATCTATTATCGCCTTTTCGATATTATTGTTCTGAAGTAAACGTTCCAAATATTTCAGGGTTTCTGGAATCGGTACTGAAGGAAACAATGAACTGACATCAAACGAAATCAAAATCTCACCTTCTTGCAACTTATAATGTTTGATTTTTTGAATGAACTCCAGCGAGTTTTTTACTGCAAAGCTATCTTGATGCAATGGTAAATTTGTGAATTCATTTACTAGCCATTTAGACAGTAAATAAGTCGGTGAGTTTATACCTGACACAATAGGTCTCATCGACTTACCGGGCTTATGTATTTTAGGTAAACAATACATTCTAGGCATGACCGGATTGGATACATTTAACCGAAACTTGAGTGACGAAGTTATCAATTTTGGACAATTATTCAACGCGTTCTTAGTTTCTCTGACTAATTTTGGTAGTGGATTTTTGTTTAAACACACGTACGGGCCCGTACTAATAAGTTCTTGAACTCGGCAAAAATAGTCCGATTTATCCAAAATTACTAACGTGTTACCCTTGTCGGCCTTAATATAAAAGCAATCTTTCGATCTGAGATTTTTAATAATGCTTAATTCCCTATTATTTCTGTTTTGTTTATGCAGTTGTAAGTTCCTTTCAATTTGAACCTTGCAGGCCTCCCTAATAAATAGTTTCGATGATTCATCAAGACTTTTTATGGGAGTTTCAATGCCAGCAATCACTTCTTCAAAAGGGATCTTACCACTAGGTATACAATATTTCAAACCTTTATTTAATAAATTTAACTCTTCGGCGTTAAAAGTCTCAGATGAATGGTTGACTATAAGTGTCTCTTTCATAGAACATACCTTCTGACATTTATTGACGTACGGACAAAGCTTTTGAAATTTATTATTGAGTTTCATAACTTTCTTTTCAAGTTTATAGTTAGTTACTTCCACGATCTTTCTATGAAAATGACACCAATGTTCAAATTCAACATTAGTTAAATTTTTTGTTAATTTAAGATGTAAACTATATAATTCTAATTCTAGTCTACTACGCTTACTATACTGATATTTAATTTCTGAACTCAGCCACTTGTCTTTAGCAGCTTGAATTACTTTATCCGATATCCTACAATTCGTAGTAACATTTACTTTCATGAATTTTGGAAAAACACTCTCGCGTTTGCAACGTTTCAGAAATTTAATATCAGCGTCTAATAATCTTACCTTAGTAACGCCGAAGAGTTAAATTTATTAAATAAAGGTTTGAAATATTGTATACCTAGTGGTAAGATCCCTTTTGAAGAAGTGATTGCTGGCATTGAAACTCCCATAAAAAGTCTTGATGAATCATCGAAACTATTTATTAGGGAGGCCTGCAATGTTCAAATTGAAAGGAACTTACAACTGCATAAACAAAACAGAAATAATAGGGAATTAAGCATTATTAAAAATCTCAGATCGAAAGATTGCTTTTATATTAAGGCCGACAAGGGTAACACGTTAGTAATTTTGGATAAATCGGACTATTTTTGCCGAGTTCAAGAACTTATTAGTACGGGCCCGTACGTGTGTTTAAACAAAAATCCACTACCCAAATTAGCCAGAGAAACTAAGAACGCGTTGAATAATTGTCCAAAATTGATAACTTCGTCACTCAAGTTTCGGTTAAATGTATCCAATCCGGTCATGCCTAGAATGTATTGTTTACCTAAAATACATAAGCCCGGTAAGTCGATGAGACCTATTGTGTCAGGTATAAACTCACCTTCTTATTTACTGTCTAAATGGCTAGTAAATGAATTCACAAATTTACAATTGCAACAAGATAGCTTTGCAGTAAAAAACTCGCTGGAGTTCATTCAAAAAATCAAACATTATAAGTTGCAAGAAGGTGAGATTTTGATTTCGTTTGATGTCAGTTCATTGTTTCCTTCAGTACCGATTCCAGAAACCCTGAAATATTTGGAACGTTTACTTCAGAACAATAATATCGAAAAGGCTATAATAGATGAATACATGCAGTTAACATCTCTTTGTATGTCTCATAACTGTTTTCAAATAGAAGGTAAATTCTATCAACAACGACATGGGACTGCCATGGGAAATTGTTTGTCTCCATTTATTGCCGATTTATTCATGAGTAATTTTGAAATGGATTTCAAAAAGAACGCCAAATATTTCCCTAAAGTATGGTTAAGGTACGTTGACGATATTTTCGCGATTTTTGACACTAAAATGTATGATACCGAAACGTTTCTTAATGAATTAAACTCAAAATTCCCCACGATTAAATTCACTCTTGAGAAGGAAAACAATGGACAATTAGCTTTTCTAGATACATTAGTAATTAAAGCAGGTTGCAATATAGAAATAGATATTTATAGAAAGGAAACCAATGTAAACAGATTCATTACAGCAGATTCTAATCATTGTTTGCAACAAAAATTGTCTTCATTCAATTTTCTAATCCATCGCTTGTTAAACTTCCCACTTACAAGAGATAGATACGAGAAAGAATTACGCCTTATAAGAGGTATCGCTGAATACAATGGTTTCCAGACAGACGTAGTTGACAATATCTTAAGAAAAATGAAACGTAAGAATGTAATTCTAAATTCCACAACTTTGCTACCTCAAAGTGATATAGATAAGAAATTTGTTGTCCTACCTTTTCATAATATTTCGAGAAACTTAAATAATATTTTTAAAAATGTTGGTTTGCAAGTCGCGTTTAAATCATGTAATTCGTTGAAAAGTCTTTTGAGTAGTATTAAAGATAAAATTGAGGTAGAACAAAAATCTGGAATTTATGAAATTAATTGTAATAAATGCGAGAAAAAATATATCGGCCAAACTAGACGTTCGATTGCAACTCGCTATAAAGAGCACATTGCTCATTTTCGGTTTAATAGGACAGAGAAGTCTAGTGTAGCTCGACATATTTCGGACACAGGTCATGATATTCCAGCAAGCGGCCTCAAACTTATAAAACAAGTGCGCAATTATAGAGAACTAGATAGTTACGAGAGTATATACATTCAGAAAAATAAAAATAAATTAATGAATTCAGATAACGGGCCAATTCCCCAATCTTGTTTATATAAGTTTGTGGTGTAAACAATACCTTTTAGATACCGTTAGTTTTTCATAGTACATTAGAATTAAATGATAGAATTATAGTATTAAGCATGACTAATTTAACGATACAGCGATCAGGTACTGTTAATGACGTAGTTAATAGTTTAGGTAAAAATATTTAAACCATCCCCGTAAATAGGAAATTATATTGTTGGTTTTCTTAGAATATTAGAATTAAAGGATAGGATTAGAATAGTAAGTATGACGTATTTAACGGTACAACGATCAGGTATTTTTAATGAAGTTGTTAATAGCCTAGGTAAAAGAATAAACCATCCCCGTAAATTGGAAATCAGTGTTGCTCTGTACGCTACGGTGTGTAGACAGCGCGATTTTTGATCAGTGCTACTGATGATGACAACTTAGTTGTTGAAATACGTATTTAGCCATTTTTGTGCTTTAGTGTGGTAAGGTGTTTTAGTGTTTTTGTGTAGTTTCAAGCCACAGACTCCAAGTTTAGTTTCTTAAATATCTTTAAATATCAGATTTTATTATGGTTCTTATGAAAATGGCGAATATATGCATAGATATGCAAAATAATTATGAAATATGTACGTGCATATGCAGTTATGGTAAAGTGTCCAAATATGCATTATATGCACTAAAAAAATGGTAAAAAACGTATTCTGAGGGTGGAAAATGGATAAGTACACAGTATAGAAGGGATATACCAAAAAACAACAAATATGCATCTTGCATAAAATCCAGTCTCTAGATATCACGTATAAAATAAAGTTTGGTATTCACAGCTTTAGTCGTTTGGCTGCTATTATGGTTGTTATTAAGAATTCAAAAAAGCTTTTGTCGTATGAAGACAACATGGATATCGGCAAAAATCTGAATGTCGAAAAGCTATTGACTTTTTTGAAGCTTCCGTCTCTATCTTGGGTTTTCATCAAAATGAACAAAACACGAATTAACAAGGATTTATTCCTTTATAGGAAACCAATGTGTACAGAATAAACAAGTGCATAGAATGGGATGAAAATCGTGAAAATTAATGCTATATTGGAAAATATTGTAGTTTCTTTTATATTTTTTCAATATTTTTGCGATAATATAGTAATTCCTTGTTTTGAAATAAATGTGAAATTAAAATTACAGCCTATTAATAAAACGTAATAAAAACCTGTAATTATCCCAATTTGCAACAATTTTTATTTAAAAACACTTACAGAAATAATAAAGATGCCTGAGTAACGTAATAAGAGTGTGACCTTGTTCTACTTTTGATAGTGCCCTGGTAGAATACATTCTCAACAACATTTTTATAGGCTAATTATTTGCAGAAGTACATACGTATATAAAAATAAAAAAAATATCGTAAGAGAACATCATTGCCAAATTCTGAATTATCTTTAATAGTTAAATTGGTTTAGTACTACCAAGATTATTTCCAAAATTGCCACAGTTCCAAATACATATTTAAAAAAATTAAATTCCATATCTGTCGAGCAATTATTTTTCTCTCCAGTTCTATAAAACATAATAAGTGTATCCGCTTAACATTTAGAAGTTAAATTGGTTGTGTATGTGGAATCTCGACAACATATTTATTTATTTACAGTTTATGCCGTTATGAATACATTTCTGTTATTACTTATAGAGTAGGAGGTCACGTCTGTCGGTATCCGCTTCTGTGCATAATAATCATAGCCTTCTTTTCACTACAGTAAGAGCTCGGTTAAGAATTTATTCCGCCGGGAACGTATAACAATGAAATTTCACTTATAATGTAGTAAAACTGTGTGGAAAACGTAATAAAACTTTGTTTTTGTTTTATTTTATAACGTCGTAACCTTTGTATAATATAAAATAAGGATATTTATCAATTATATACTACTTACTCTGTGTTAATTGGTAGTATTTTACAGTGTGATTCAAATTAAATTTATTATTGTCTCTGTTATTACCAAATCTAATAAATCATTTAAATTATTAAAAATTTCTTTTTCTTAACGAATATCCTATTACTATGTGAAAAAGGGTAGCTTTCAAACTCAAGTTCGAAGCATCGATAAAAAGAAACGCCATTCTTCGGGATGGTGTTGGTGACCTAATGCCAACATGAAATTGTCGACTTTATTGCAGTGTGAGAGGCCCTTGTTGGTTAAAAAATTCTTACGATAGTTCTTTCTGACAATTAAAATACACATAAGTATGTATGTGTGCCTTGAGCTAACATTTTCCATCCTTGAAGTCTAGATCTGGTTCGTCCTCTTTAGATGGCAAGTATTCATCATTGCTGCTCGATAACTCTTCCCTTGCTTCTTCTGTTTCTGTAACAATTCTTCACTCGAAACATCTACAAGTCTTGGAACTGACAAGGCTTCTCAATGAGGTATCAGACGAGTAGTAGAGAACAAATTAGCTTAACTAATGGTTTCCTTACTTTTGTTAAAAAATTCGCAGTTTTCGTGCAGCAAAAGTAGCAATAAATCCAATGGTCTCCGTCTGTTCACAAAAATCATAGTCTTGCAAATGGCATAGCCCTTTTCTTACCATCTGACCAGCCTCTCAGAGTAACAGCACAGGCTGCTCAGCAAATACTAGGAGCCCATGGCTTGCCTTGATGCTTAATGGTTAAGCCAAAATAGTAAAAAATAGTATCACAAACTGACTTACTTTAAATCGGAAAAGTTGTGTGCAGCTGTTTATATACCCACATAGCCAAATATTTACCAATTAGTTCCAAGCAAAAATGATCGTGGTTTAAGTGCTCAGACGTAGTAAATATGCAAAGACATATTCAGACATGTCCACTCAATATTTGACTGTATAATATTTTCGGTAGTATCTTTCTTATATACCGGGTGTTCCAGCGTAGCGGTAAAGTCCATTATTGGTATCTAAAAATGTAGATAGCGAATAATTTTTAATACAAAAATTGTAGATAGCCATAAGTTCTACAATTCAAAAAAATGTATACAGAGTGTTAGACAACGACGAACCTACACAAACTTATGTTTTTTTAAATGGAATGCTATCCATTTTTTTACATTTTGTGATAGCCCTTGAAGGGCTGATTAAAATGACATCAACTTGTATTTATTTGTCGATTTTCAACTGTTTCTGAGATATGGCGATTTTTCGTTAAAATTTGTACAACATTTGAAAAGTTACTATGAAATAACGAATGACAATGAAATATGGGCTCAATTAATGGAGATATCTTTCCAGTACGTGAAATTAATGTTTATTTCGACATATCTAGGCATGTTCTTTCGAATTACATACCATTCGCTAAGGTTAAAAATTCTAAAAAAAATTAAATGGAACAGCCTGTATATTTATATGTCTTTGAAAAGTACTTAAAATTTACTAACTAAAAATACGCACTTCTTTTCTACCTGTGGGCGATATTGCAAAAGTTATAGGATATTATATATGATTATACCCGATTACGACTTAAAAATATGAGTTGCCATGAAAAGTTTGGAAGTTCATGAATTAGCAATAGTATTTAAAAAAAATGATTGTTTGCTAAAAATGTTAATAAGATTTGAAGAAACTGGCAGTATTCCGTATAACTGCTGCAGTAGAAAACGTCGGTGCACAAAAGGTACTTTTGTTATGCGTTCAAGAAAGTTTTTATAAATAGGGTTGCCTTCTGTAATACGATGTTGCACAAAATAAATGACAACCTCAATGTTGTGTCTCAGATAATGAAGCTACTTTTAAGAGTAATAGCATTTTTACGCCATTAAGAATTCGCAATTTTTGTTTTCCCGTAAATGTATTTGTTTCCATATTTTATATATTTCAAATACTAAAAAATATGAACATACTATAAAACCAAACATTTTTTAATTTGTTATATGATAACTTAAACTTATAATTACTGTTATGTTTGAAAATAGTAGCTTGTATATTCTTCAAGATATTGCGAAAGTTATAGAAGTTTTCAGGAACATACATTTAAATACTTGTATTGACGATGTGTTTTTCAACTTATAAATCTATATATGACTTCTCTAGTTTCAAAGTAATTTAAAATTTAGTCTAAGTATGACTATAAAAATTTTTTTGACACAGAGCGATTGCGATATTTTAATTATTGTTAATTCATTAACCTTTTAATTACACGAGTTTTAAAATGTTAATAAAAAGTACTTATTTGTAAAAAGAAAATATTAGAAATAACTCTTTTCTTTTAATTTTAGTTATGTTATGTATAATTAAGTCAAGGCAACTCATATTTTTAAATCGTAATCAGGGTTATTCAGATAATATCCTATAACTTTTGCAATATCGCACATAGGCACTAGAAAGTATATGTTTTAAATTGGTAAATTTTAAGTACTTTTCAATGACATATAAATATACAGGCTGTTCCATTTAATTTTTTGTTAGAATTTTTAACTTTAGCGAATAGTATGTCATTCTAAAGAACATGCGTAGATATGTCGAAACAAACATTAATTTCATGTACTGAAAAGATATCTTTACTAATTGAGCCCATAATAAGTATTTCATCATCAGTCGTTATTTCATAGCAATTTTTCAAATGTTGTACAATTTTTCGCCATATCTCAGAAACAGTCGAAAATCGACAAATAGAGGAAAGTCGCCTAATATTGGATGGTTGCCCAATTTTGGATACCACCATATCTCAAAATCTGTTAACAGTTTACTGTTAACGAATGCACGAAATAAAATGTTTTTGGCATAAAATTATCCTGTGGAACGCATATAGTTCGGCTAATCGTCGCTAGGTGACAATATATTAAAACGTTGAATTACCTGATTTGAAGTTTTTTGTTTTGGCGTGTGCAAACTGGTGTAAAAAGGTAAGTAATTATTATAAAAAAATGCAGTTGGACATGGATGTACTAGAATATTTATAGAATAAGCCGAAGCATTCAAAACAACAATTATTCTCAAGTATTTTTTTTTATTGATGTTATAACCTCAAACATGAAAGATGCCTAATTTTGGATACAATGGGTATCCTATAATTGGATATCCAAAATTAGGAACCCAAATGTACTTTTATGTAGTTTTATTACTTATTTTATGTTTAGAAGATTGTTTTTATTTTCAGTAATATGCCTAGGAAAGGTCTCCAACACAAAAAATGGGATCCAGAAGATATGGAGAAAGCTATTGATGCTGTTAAAAATAAACGAATGGGTTATTTAAAGGCGTCAAGGAGCTTCCATGTGCCCAAAACAACCCTTGAAGTTTACGTCAAACGTGAAAAGCCCTTACAAGAACAATGCACGCTACAAATGGGCCGTAAACCAATTCTATCGCCTGACATGGAAGACGATTTGGTCAAGTACTGTTTAGAAATGGACAAAAGGTATTATGGTATAGGGCTGGCAGACATTCGCAGACTGGCCTACCAGCTTGCAGTTAGAAATAACCTACCCCATCCATTTTCAACAACAACCGCTAACGATAACGTGAAACCTTCAAAATAGGATTCCCTGTTGCTCATCCTCGACGGGCACTACACACATACTCGGAACCTGGATGCTATAGAATTAGCTAAAAAACATTTCATTGAAATTGTCTGCATACCGCCCCACACCTCACATAAGATACAGCCATTGGATTTGTCTTTTATGTCGCCGTTAAAAACATACTACTCAAGAGAAGTCCAAAATTGGCTAAAAAATAACCCTTCCCGAAGCCTGGGCCCCTTCCAAATATGCAAATTGTTCTGCCCTGCTTATCAGAAATGTGCGACAGCTGAAATAGCAGCCAGCGGGTTTCGCAAAGCGGGAATTTTTCCATTCAATCGGGACATATTTTCAGAAGCTGACTTTCTAATAGAAAGACAACGAGAGCGAACACCGCCTAGACAACAGACCTCAGATATCAGTTCTATTCCCGAACCATCAGAGAGTTCACTTCAATCATCTATTGAAAGTACTCCTCCGAAGCACAAAAAGGATAGCGGTATTGGAACTAAACAGCTGTCAAACGTTGTCAAAGTTCAAGACTTTTCGCCTTTGCCATCCTGCAGTTCGGTACCTACCACAAATCGGGGTCGTAAAGCTAGTTCCGCAGCGGTAATAACAAGTACGCCCTACAAAGATGCTTTAGAAGCTAGTATGAGAGAGCAAGAACGAAAACAATCTATCAAAAATAAAAAAAGACCAAAACTAAAATCCTTGACAAAAAGAAAGAACAAGACGAATAAAAAAACTAAGAAGATAAAGAAGAGTCAAAAGGTTGAAGAAGAAAGTGAATCATCCTCAGATTCCTTAGAAGATATCTCTTATGCTGATGATTCAGATATGGATGTAGATGACAACGGTGACGCAGAGTGTATTTTCTGCACAGGAAAATTTTCAGAGGATCAACATGGAGAGGCCTGGATACAGTGTTCAATATGTTTCCGTTGGGCACATGAGGATTGTGCTGCTAGCGACAAAAAGAAAGTTTATGTGTGTGACTTATGCAGTGAGTGAGGTGTCTCAATTTTGGATAGAGTATCCAATTTTAGGAACCCTTTTTTCAACTGCAAAAATTGCTCATTTTTCTTTTTACTTTCTTATACGTAGTATAAGGAAGTATTGTGATGATGAAAATTTTCAACCTCGAGATTTTTGCAGATGTCCACGTTTTGAGGTCCCCTAATACCAAAAGAGTGGTTTTTAAAAAATGTCTGTGTGTCTGTGTGTCTGTCTGTCTGTGTGTCTGTCTGTGACCACGATAGTGGTCAAACCGCTACAGATATCAATTCCAAATTTTGTATTTACAAATATAATCTTCCTCTTGAGAACTGATTAGATTTTGATCAAAATCGGCAGACCGGAAGTAGTAGTTTACTTCAGTGAAAAAATCGAATTTTGCCAATATTTCGTCAACTACTAAGTTTAGACTAATTTATAAAGAATTCATAAGTATTTAGAACTTAATTTCCAATATCTTTTGTATAAAAAAAATTTCAAAATTCGGACCGGAAGTGTTACTTTTACTCTTACCGAATGCCGATTTTTTGCAAATATGTCGTAAATTATGCATTATATATATATTTATAAAGAGTACACAAGTATTTAGAGTTAGATTTGGAATATTTTTTGTATAAATGAAATTTCAAAATTCGGACCGTATGTAACACTTTCATACATATAAGAAAGTCGTGTGGTGGCCACACCTCATTTTTTTTTATATTTTATATGTAGTTTAAAGTTTAAAATAAATATTTTTGTGACTATATTGTGTTTTAACACAGATAACAATATATGTTAATTTCAAAAGAATTAAGAAAATATGCGTTTTTCACATAAAAAAAGTTGATTTAAAAAAAGTATCCAATATTAGGCGACTTTCCTCTACAAGTTGATGTCATTTTAATCAGTCCTTCAAGGGCTATCACAAAATGTAAAAAAATGTATAGCATTCCATTTAAAAAAACATAAGTTTGTGTTGGTTTGTCGTTGTCGAACACTCTGTATACATGAAAATATTTTTAAATTGTAGAACTGATGATTGTCTATAATTTTTGTATTAAAAATTATTCGCTATCTACATTATTAAATACCAATAATGGACTTTACTTCTACGCTGGGACACCCAGTATAAGTAACTTTGAAATTTTGAAAAATTTAATGCATCTTTTGAAAAAAATATTTACGTGATGGAGTTAATTTTAAATCTGATTCAGAATCAGCATGACAAAAGACATAATCGACGCATATGAGTGTATAAGAAAACCAAACTGTGTTGACTAATGTAATTTAAACCATATTAAAATGTCAAGCTAACCCTAACCTCAAATTATTTTCATACTGCATACTGCTCAAAGCAGTGTAATTTGTCAACACTGTTATGACATCACAGTGACATTGTTTATGAGGTGACTGGTCTGTTTCGTTAATTGAACTATATAAAGCACGTACCTACATTATAATAGTGACCAGTTTAATCCAAGCTATAATATATTTTTTCCGTTCGTAGAAAAGCAGTTTTTAAATTTGTAAACCCTGTATATCACCCTCTTGATGACGGATCATCCTTATTTATGTGCATTTTCTTCCTCTACCAAACCGGAACAAAAACATTTCCAAACGAAAACTACATACTGAGATACCTTAACATCAATCGTGTGCATATATAGATTCAGAAGAATTTCCCTTGTTTGATCATTCACCACTTCATATCCTTTGTTACACGACAGGAAGACGAAGAGGGAACGATACAGAGAGGGGGGCGACAGAGAGAGAGGGAAAAAAGTTAAAATAAAAGCGGAAATCAAAGGCGGCATTAACATATTTGTGACTTAAAAGTTAGTCCACAGAGTGCAGCTGCCGTATTTCAAAGGAGCGCGGACTCCAAACCTCATTACGTGTGTTTCTATAACAACCACGACCCTTTTGGATTGCCGGGCGGCCCCGAACGCCTGCGTTCGTGTAATAGAGATGGCGCTAGTAGGCGCGAGTGTGACGGAGAATCACTGCTATCATTTATTATCCGGAAAATTCATGCATGAACTGGAAACGGTCGGGACGCTTCGGTAGTCTCGATTAGGAACGAGGTTGATTTGTTTCAGCCCTTAATTAAAATTATGTTATACGAGATCGAGGTCGTATAAACACACAAAAGAAACGGCCGGGGGACGAGGAGGCTATTAGGTGAGGTAATGGGATCCGAATGCGCGAATTTGGATCGCGGTCGTGTGTCTCCACGGAACTAGATTCATATTAATCGACCTATAAGTGGTGTGACATTCTTCAAGAATCTTTTCGTGTTGTCATTGTGCTACGCCCGTCGTAGATATTGCAAAAAGAAATATCTCTCTCATTTAGGCGGATAAATATGAATTATTTTCTAATATATATGTTACGGGTAAAGTTAGATTAATGCTTAAACTTAGGTTTACCCGGGTAAACCGCGAAATACCTAGGAAACGTGGGTAAAGTACGAAATATAACTGAAATGGGACATGTTTCGCGCTTTACCCGGGTAAACCGCGTTCCACCAATTTTCACTTGGTTAAAGTTGGGTGTAACAAAAACAACAAGGTCATAAATGTTTGAAAAATATATTTATTTAAAAACACATTTTACGAATAAAAGTGAAAACACTAAAACTGTGTCCTGTCAAAGTAAAGAATACTATAATCTATTTGTTCAAGCAAGACAAGCTGCCATGACATTTCGAAAAATTGATTTTTCTGCTTCGCGCTGAGTAAATTAATTAGGAAATTTTATCACAAAAATTTGCCCAGGATGAGATTTGAACTCATGACCTTCTTAATGCCGTCAAGATGCGCTACCAACTAGCTAATATGTGGCGCAGTTGGTAGCGCATCTTGACGGCATTAAGAAGGTCATGAGTTCAAATCTCATCCTGGGCAAATTTTTGTGATAAAATTTCCTAATTAATTTACTCAGCGCGAAGCAGAAAAATCAATTTAGGTATTTCTCCGCTGAGAAAAACAGAATTTTAAAAAATAATTAAAATTCAAATTTACACATTCATTTCCGAACTGCCGGATAAAAATGTATTATTTCAATCTGTCACTTGATGATATCAAGACGTTTAAGTAGATATTGTGATGGTTTGCCGTTTACCATTACTAGACAACAATATGGTATATAAATAAATTTGGAGAATTTAATTTAAATTGTTTTTTTTATATATAGCAGAATTTTTATATTGTTTTAATATTTAAAGTATACCAAAAGTATAAAGATGTTGATGTTATCGAATGTGTAGTTTATTTTGTTTTCTTCATGCATTTACATAGATGGATGTGGCAGGATACTTTGCTGCATTGTTTTTCTTCAGTCTGAAAGTAGAGATTTAAATATTACTTGATTTGTTTGTATATGTAATATAATTTTTGTGAAAACTTGTTTAATTAACAAAGTATATGAGAATAGTAATTAGTAATGAAATTTGAAATATAAATGCAATAAAATAATGAATAGCTAACGCGCCTAAATTCAAATTCTGGAACTGTCAGATTTTGACATTTATAAATACTACTAGAAATGGGTATAAATATGTAGAAGTGTAGCAGGGGAATTCAAATATTAAATTGAGATTTTAAATAGAAAGATATCGGAATTTTATATAAGTATTTAAAACATTCAAAAATAATGTGGAAACTTTGTTGGATAAATAAACTGTGTGGAATAATATAATTGGATAAAGAAAATTAATTTTTGATCGTCAAGGAAATGTGAAATGAAAAAATAACAATTCTAAAATTTTGGAGAAGACAGCGGTCGTTTTTCTCGAGTAGAGAAAGATTTTTCTTGATAAATACGGTTATTGTTCTCGATTTTCGCTCCAAAGTGATATAGAAGTGCTTAATGTTAAACGGAGAAGATAGTGATATTTTATTTTAGGAAAATATTTAATAATTTGAAATTTCCCATTGAGATTATCTGGTGTGTTATAAAAAAGAAGGAAGAAAGGATTAATATTACTAACGCATAGTAAAGAGAAGAGAGTTTTATTCAAACTTACCTTATTATCGAATATTCACGAAGTATTATCCAATTCAGCTAAAACCATTTCGTAAGAATAATTATTGAGTTCCTGCATGTGTATCATCGATCCAGTTAAATTGAGAAGAATTTAAATACGAGCGATAATTTTTGGTGTACAAGTTTACGAATACAGGAGTGAGATATTCCGACGTCCCAGTTCAAGCATTCCAGGAAAACAGAAATCCGGAGTACATCAGGATAGTGTGTTTATTCCAGGTGTGCGAGAGTGCAGAGTTTTCATCCAGGTACTTCAGGATAGCAGTTCAAGGTCCGAGGGTTCCAGTTGTTATACTAACATCATCATTAGAGTGAGAAGAAGTTACGCTAGAAAGAAAGACATATTGAAGAATAAGAAAGAAAATACTTTTATAATTATATCAGGTTGTATAACCATTTGAATTAATTTCTGAATTTAAGTAATGTTTATTACATAATTTCTGATGAGAAATTATAAATCATTTTTATAATTGTGTGAAGTACTGTATATTATCATAATTAACAGTAAATCTAAATCTTTACTTAACGATATAAAAACATAATCCCAATTTAGGGATTGTTTAAAAGTAGAGTGTTTTAAAATACTACATAGTTGAATAACATAATTTAGCATTTCATGAAATATAAAAGTTCTGCTGAATAATACTTTATAAAAAAATTCTGTGAATGACAGATTCGATCAGGTTTCAGTTATCGTATTAAGCAATATTAAAATTTAGTACTTACGTTATTGCATTTATATCCATTTTAGTCAATTGACAATCTTGAATTAAGTACATCTCATATTGTTGATTAGACGTGTTGTGTAAATATCCATATGTGTTCTTTTGATTGATGTTAAAAATTTCCATAATCATATTTATAAATTTTCGAACGTATTAAACAAATCTGTACTGATATTTTCTTTTATTTGGCATAGTAATAAAGATTTTGTTAGAGTTGAGTAGGAAAATATACAGAGACGCTTATAACAATAACCTACAAGGAGAAAATTTATATCAGTAAAAGTAAATAGTTATTGAGATACATACCTTGTTATAGTTTGCTTAAAATTGATGTAATCAGATCGAATAGGTTCTTGGACAATTCCACATCTTTACGGAATTATTTTATTGATATAATTTATTATTTTAAAGATCGGTAAAGATGCGAACGTATTAGTTTACATTATTTGGTACTGAACAAATTAAGATATAGGAATCTGCATGATTTATTCAAGTAACTGAATGTCAGCAACCCATTTAACACAACTAGTATATGCTCATGCTTACAAGTAACTGAAAGTCAGCAACCCAGTTAGTACAAATAGTATATGCTTATTATTTTAAAATTATTGATAGTTTTAATAACTGAGCTAGTTTTGGGCTAAATTATATAAAAGATTTTAAAGTTAATTTTTTTTACATGAATGTCATAATACTCTTTATAAATTAGGAGTATTGTCACAATATGAACTCAAGCCCTCGTGGCGCAGTTGGTAGCGCATCTTGACGGCATTAAGAAGGTCATGAGTTCAAATCTCATCTTGGGCAAATTTTTGTGATAAAATTTCCTAATTAATTTACTCAGCGCGAAGCAGAAAAATCAATTTAGGTATTTCTCCGCTGAGAAAAACCGAATTTTAAAATATAATTAAAATTCAAATTTACACATTCATTTCCGAACTGCCGGATAAAAATGTATTATTTCAATCTGTCACTTGATGATATCAAGACGTTTAAGTAGATATGAACTCAAGCCCTCGTGGCGCAGTTGGTAGCGCATCTTGACGGCATTAAGAAGGTCATGAGTTCAAATCTCATCCTGGGCAAATTTTTTGTGATAAAATTTCCTAATTAATTTACTCAGCGCGAAGCAGAAAAATCAATTTAGGTATTTCTCCGCTGAGAAAAACAGAATTTTAAAAAATAATTAAAATTCAAATTTACACATGACATTTCGAGTTACAAAGATTTCCAATAGCTTATATTTATATTTGTTGGTCATGCATTTAGCTTTACAGTTGCAACGTTTATAACCTTGACCTCCTAAAAGTGACTGTTCATTTGCAAGTTGTCATAAACTTTTCTTTTCCGGTGATACACTTTCCAGATCTACAAGTTTCTCACTACACACAGAAAATTGATTCCTGGAAAACATTTCCTCGATAGTTCCTGCCTTGTTAGCTAGTTTATAAAAATTGTCGTCGGCTTTCTCGATAACTGTCATGAGCATGTTTCTAAAATCGCCCCTCCTTCGATCAACTTCTGGAAGTTTCACTCTGACTACATCCCCAACGAAACATGGAGTGAATTTTAAATTTGATAAGGTTTTCATCTTCTTCGCTTGATTTTCTAAATTTCTTTTTGCGTCTAGTCTGTTTGAAAGTATATTTTTTTGGCTCAAGCAAAGTTCACACCTCATACTGGCTGATGTACAGGGCTCACCACATTCTGCACATTTGGTCTGATTTTCTTAAGTTTCTATATTATTGGCGTTTTCTCTATAATTATTGTCCATATTTTCTTCTCTATTGCCACCCTCAGCAATATCTTTGTGCAGGTTGTCACTTTCAGTAATATCTTCTTCTTGCGGGATATCTATTTCTGGGCCACTATTCATAGGCTGGTATTCGTTTTGTTCTTGTTGGGGCTGTTCACCCGAACCAAATTCCCTGACGACTCTCGCAAGCTCTTCTTCGGTTTGTAGATTTTCTTTTGGAAAAGCTGATGTCGATAGGCCGACTTTAATATCGTGCCCAAACATGGCGACATAAGGAGCTCGTTTTATATCTTGATTTGCTGTTTCCATGCTGCCTTGACTGACTGTGGCGCGGTTTGCCATGTACTATTTTAAGGCCACTCCATGTGGAACATACCCTTTTCGATTTGAATGCACCTATTTGAACAAATTTTGTTAAGTGGTTTTGATACAGCATAATAAATTTGTATTCTCCATCTGCATAGGATTGCAAGTCAATCAGGTCCACTTGACAATGGCTGTTCATCTCCGAAAACGTTTAACCACAAGTCCTTTCTTGGCAGATTTTAGTTTCTTTTGGCAACCTTATATTCTTGTACTTTTTCTTGTATTCACTTTCCATACGATGTTTATCACCATGTCCAATGGCCAAATGTGCATCATATGCAAAATATCAAACATTTCATCGTTTTTAACGTGTTACTTTATGCTAGATTCAACCGATGCTACAAGAGAAATAAGCTTTTCAACACCTCTAACAGAACATATGCCGTGGTATCTTGCATATTAATAAGATAATAGTAATAGCATTAAGACTTAATTTAAGTGTATAAAATATAAAAGAAACAATAATAATAAGTTTATTGTATTTCAAAATTTAACATGAGTATATTGGGTTGCATACGTTTTATGTGAGAAAATGTAGACATAAAATTGAACTTATATTTACAAATTAGATATTAAATAAGTACTAAAATAAAAGACGAGATAAAATTTAAGATATATATATATTTCTTTTATAGAAAAGAGAAACAAGATGTATGGTTTGTGTATAATGAAAAACAACCTGACTTTATAAAATGTGTGAGAATTGCACTGAACATTTTAAATAATGGACCGTTGTTTAAAAATAAAAAAGAAATGAAAGAAAATAACCGAGAAAGGGTTATGCTTAACGATGGTAGTGTAATAAGAACTAGTCATCTAAATGCAATAAAAATGTATGAAGAAAATAAAATTCGATATGCACGGGAGAAAAATAATTGAATAAATTATGTGAACTTGAGAACGTGCATAAGGTAATAAACTTTATTAAATAAATCATGCAAAAAGAATAAATATTTACCTTAACTTATGACTATATAAGTAAATAAATAATCAAAAAAGGAAATAAATAAAATATTCTGAGACATATAATCAGCAGTAGTGTTTTATAAACGACAGCTGGTAATAATAGTGGAATACATTCATGAATACGTACATGTAGTATTATGTTTCATAAGCTGTAGAGAGGTTTTGTACGGTTTTTTTGATGACCTACAAAATAAAAAGAAAATATAATGTAAACTTGGTTTGTAGTTTATTACAGATAGATATATCACCGTTGGAGAAATCCTGGGTTGAAGGAGGCAACGAAAAGGCAAACCAAATGGACCGTAGTAGTACGAGTAATCTTATTAAAAGGATACCTGTTGTTTGCAATGTTTTTCCAATATTACCGAGAGCTGGACATAAAACAAAAATAAGAATTGTGTTAGCTAATGGAAAGAGGAAATATGTGAAAAATAGTAAAGAAGGTAATAAATTCATAAAGAAATATAAAGAAGAGTTATATTAATACAAGTATACCTACGTTGGAGAAACGCTGGACAATTAATAAGAAACTTTTAAATTATAAACGGACAATTCTTGGAGTGTTGACATTTTGAAGTGAGGAACTGTCAAAAGGACAACAAGTGCATGAGTGTGGGTGTTCAAATCACGACGGCAACTTGAAGAGGCCAAGAGCTCACTAGAGACGCAGGGTGACAACTCAAATGGTAGTTTCTGCAGATGGCTTTGAGAACGGTCACGTGTTTTCCCCGGGAATATAAATGGAAAACAAGAATCGACAAGATTCATTCATTGATTGATTCACAGATTAGCTGGTTATCGAAAACTTAAAATCGTAGAGTTAGATACACGACGATTCATATTTATTTCTTTTGTATTAGCGTGTTAATTTTTATTTTCATTTAGGTTTCATTCATTTTTTTCTTTGTTAATTGTTTTTGTATTTTTGTAAAAATAATGGAGATGCAAATGGCAGAATTTGAAAAGTTTTTCAATGATTCAAAGTAAGTTAGAGACAAAGATTTATCAATGTGGCTAGGCGTGTATTGAAATATAACGTGCAAATGTATATTCAATATAACGTTGTGCAACAGGGATAATAAATATTTTCCTGAAATAAGCGTTCATTAGTTTCAAGTTTAAAAAAGATGAAGTAATTAATGGTGTTGAGTGTTAAGAAGATATAGAGTGCAAATGTATATTTTATGGCACAGTATTAGGCATCATTAATGTTTACAATAAAGTTTTGATTATAAATTAATGATTTAAAATTAGATTTGAAATAAGGAAAGTGTTTCTGGGTAGCGGACTCTGAGATGCTAGCTATAACACGTGCGAATGGTTATAGATAGTAATCAGATTCAAGCTTATTCTCCAGACATTGACCATTGCGAAACTCTAAGTTTATCAGGGCATTACGTGCGAATATAATATATCTGATGAAAATAGAACTAGCATAAAATGTAAATAGTATACAAAAGTTAATTGAATTTATTTGTTTTGAAACAGGAAAATATTTTAGATTTCTATTTAATTAAGTATAAGAAAATATATTCGTATCATTAAAACGTTACAACCTAGAACAAGGTACAAATGTTTTCTTTTAATTATGTTTCTTTTAGAATAAACATGGTGAATATAGTATAGCGATGCTATATTTTTTTTTCTTTATGTAATAAATATTAAATAAATTCTACAATTATGTTTTATATGATTTCTGGTTTTCATTTTAAATAAGCTATAACCTTATCCCAATCTAAAGCAAAACAAGAGATTTGACGAGAGGGAAGAAATATCAAATACACTGATAGAATTCACGTATACTTATAAAGTACGTGCTGTTAAGATAAATAAAATACACATTAAGGATAATAAAAATTATCATCATCTTTATTATTTATGTTGCTGGAACAGCACACAACATAATTTATTTGGCAAAGCCTAATGTATGGCAATACTACAATTATCATATTCCAAATAGTCATGTTGCCACAGCAAAATGTCAAGCCGTTTCAAACGTCGATATTGTAGAGTGGTTTTGGTTTTAGCAATTTTTGCCAACATGACTGATTCTAACATTTCTTGGTATTATTCATTACTAAAACAAAAACTGTTTGCTCTTTTTGAAGACACCAACTCATTGAAAACTTCATTAAAATGCTGTCTTAAACGCACACGTCCACTCTCTTCGGTTGCCATTTTCGAACTGACTGCACGTGGTGAAAGAAGAAGCAATAATAATTCCTACACCCAACTTTAACCACACAAAACCGGATAGAACGCGATTTACCCGGGTAAAGCCAGAAATAGCTATAATGTCGGTTATATTTCGTACTTTACCTATGTTTCTTGGGTATTTCGCAGTTTACCCGAGTAAACCTAAGTTTAACCGTTTATCTAACTTTACCCGTAACATATATAATGAAGATTGGCGAAAAGTGGAATATAAATTATAAATATACATTTTAACCTAGATATACCGAAAAACTGTTTGCTTTTTGCAAGTAATATTTTTTAAATTGGATAAAAATTGTGATTAAAAAGCAATTTTATTTTTGGTTTAGAATAAACTTATTAAAAAATGGGTTTTCAAGCTGTCCTATATATAGGACACTGGGTATATTGTAAACTAACTATTAACATCGTCCTACTCATGGAGTATGATACGTAGCAAAACATTTTACATGCAAATCTACGTTCCATTTTTGGCATCTTGTAGTGGTTTCCTGTTGACAAGTTCCATCTTACCAATGGTCCAATCGATCATAACGTAATTTGGTATTTAAGCTTTGTGAAGTGTGTCCGTTTTGGTAGTAAATCGGCACGTTTTACTTTCTTATTCATAGTATAAAGAAGTATTGTGATGACGAAATTGTAGACCTAGAGATTTTTGCAGATATCCACCTTTTAAAGTTTCCGGATACCGAAAAACAGCTTTTGCAAACATCCCTCTATCCACGGTAGTGGTCAATGGGTTAAAAGTATCAATTAAATGGCGAACTTATAATAAAACATAAACATATTTCAGATAATTTCAGTAATTCTTTTAGTGATATAGGAAATGTCTTAGTTTCAAATAGGGGGGGGCGGGGTTTGGCAGATATCCCTATGAATTGTAACACATTCTTTTTGGGTCCTACTACGGAGATAGAGGTGGCTAGAACAATAAAGAAATACATATTCGAGTGGCTATGATAACATTAATGCTTGTTTATTGAAGGGATGTCTAGGTGAATTTGTGATCCCACTGACTCTTCTGATTAACTGTTCATTTTTGGAGGGTTCATTCATTGAGCAACTTAACATTACTAAAATAATTCCCGTCTTTAAAAAAGGATCCCGTACATCAATGGATAATTATCGTCCTATATCGATATTAGGCACTTTCTCCAAAATTATTGAAATAATAGTGGCTGAGAGAGTCATAGGTTTCTTTAATAAACATAAACTTCTAAACTTAAATCAATTTGGTTTTATGAAGGTGCGAAATACTACTTCCGCAATTTTGGCATTTCTTGATAAAATGTATACAGACATGGATGCGGGAAAGTCTTGTATGGAATGTTTCGTGGATTTGGATTACAGGATTTTGCTCAGGAAATTGGAGTGCTACGGTACACGGGGTACAGACATGAATGGTTTTCAAGGTACCTCAGCGATACACTGCAGTATGTGGAGATTGGGGATAGCAAATCAAACTATATGAGCATGAACCGAGGCTTTCCTCAGGGTAGTGTCTTTGGACCGTTGCTATTCATAATATATATGACCGATTTGAAGCTACAAAAGTCTGTAATATTTGCGGACGACATATCATTTATTGTGTCCAGCACTAATACAAAGGATACGTGTGCAGCTTTAACTAATACGATGGTGACATTGGGAAACTACTTTACACATAATAACTTCCATATTGCAGTGATCTTGAGTTTGGTGGTAAATTGTAAATAAGCATAATCAAGATCACTTCTAGATTTAATTTAATTAATCACTAACTTATTTATTTCATCATGATGTGTATATAGATATTCATTAAGTTAATATTTTGGCAAATTTAATTTTTATTTACGTATAATAATATGAGAATGTTATTATAATTTTTAATATTAGAATAAACTTAAAATATTAAGTGAATTATAACAAGAAAGTGTTTCCCGCACGAAAAATACTGTGACCGGGAGAGATCGACAGATTGGCCCGGTGAAAACGATATTCTCCGCTAGATGAAATTGACAAATCACGAACGTGTAAACAAATCGATGCTTAGATGTTTGTTTACGTTTTTGAAAGCTAGTAATACATCGATTGACCGAAAGGTGCAGCACTATAGAAATGCAATTGAAGAGGTGGAATCGGTATCGTACCGAGGATAACCGTACGTTTTTGTGAAGAAAAATATGCATATAAGCGAAGACACAGACATTTCAAGTTAGATGCTTGGTGAAAACCGGCTCTCTAAAAAGAAATGACTTTTCAAGCAGGTGGGAACCGCCTAAACTTAAAAAAATACCTACACGGGGTGCTATATTTTCTTAAAGATTTTATTGTACTTATAAAATTTTCAATCGAAGTGGGACTTAGAATATTTTATTGAATTAGATATCATTTTAATTCAGGAGATTCGTCTACATTAGGACTTGTAATTATTTTTTAGAAATAATTATTTGTATTTGGAACAGTTTTATTTAATTAGAACTTTGAAATTTTTTTTTAAATTTTGTTTTTACTAGAATGTTTTATTATTATATGCAGGGTTATTACACCGTGTGGTATGGAAGCATTTTAGTGTGTGTGATGATCAAATTTAATAGCCTAATAATAATTTTTTTCTTAGAATTAAATATAAACACTCCGCGTTTTTTTTTTCTTTATTATTTATTTACAAGATTAGAAGGGTTATAGTTTAATAATTTTTGTTTATATACATGTAGGATATTTGGACTGTGAGAAAATTTATTTTTGAAATGAAGGAGTTAGAAATGTTATATGAAGAAATAAGGTGATTTATTAATGTTCATTATAAATGTGTATATAGTGTTGTACAGATTTCTTATGTGGTGTTTTATACTGGAACCCTAGAACGAGGTAATTTTTTTTGTTTTTGTTTTGTATATACTTTCTTTATATGGATTATACTTTATTGTGTTTGTGTATTAGATATTGACGTGTTGGGTAATAGATCAGGCAGGGATGTGTGCAATGAATTAAGTAGATGTTTAATTCATAACATGGAGCCTTGGTGAATCCTTAAAGCACGAATTGGTCTTGGTGGAACTGTTTAATTTTTTTATATTTATATTCCGGTACAATTCACAATATACAATAAAATTTTGTTTGAGATGTTGGTTGTTTACATGTATCATTGATGAATCATAGAAATTTTAAAATAAAATTTGTATTCGATATTATTCTTTGTATTAATTATGATTTGTTTATTGATTTGACTATTTAATCATGACATGCATGAATTTCTGTAATATTTAAGACATTTATTTTTGAAAATATACTGGTATGATTTTGAAATTTTCTTTAATATCCTTAATAAATTATATAATAAGGTTTATTTTGCATTTTATTTTCTTTACCTGACCTGGTAATAACTGAAGAGCATTCAATTTGATTTGACAGTTTATTTATATTTTCTGCCCCTGAGAGAAAATTTCCTTTAATCATTTTAAACTGAGCTAGTTAAATGTAAAATTGCCTAACCTACCAATTTTGCAGAAAATTTATTGAATCTTGGTTTAGCATAAGGTCTAGCACTAAGATGTATGCTTGATTCTTACTTACTTACTGATTGAACGGTATAAATTAATTTTTTATATAAACCTCAATTTACAAGAGTCACAGCAATATGAATATAAAGAAAACTGTTTTTACTTACTTCAAACTGAGAGCCACTTGTCGGCAGTTGTCTCATTACATTAGAATGAACGAAGATAGTGTAGTACAGGTTGATTCTACCAGGTTTTTGGGCATCACTATCGATTCGCGCTGAGATTTCAGGGGACTCATTGAAGATCTATGCAAGAAATTGAGGAGCATTTGTTATTTAATGATGAGGCTTAAATCGCAGCTAAAGTTAGAAATTTGCGAATGTTTCATTCCCTTATTACGAATGAGCTGCTGGTGTGAATTCATGAATGACACTGAAACTTGAGGCTGTGTATTGTATTTTACAGTGTATGATGTGACAATGTCAATGCTTTGTAATGAAATTCTAAGAAAATAAAGATTATTATTATTATTATTAATTCCAAATTTTATATTTACGAGTATAATCTTCCTCTTCAGATCTGATTAGTTTTTCAGTAAAATCGGTAGACCGGAAGTAGCAGTATACTTCAGTCAAAGAATCGAATTTTGCCAATATTAAGTCAACTATTAAGTTTAAACAAATCGTTCGCTTATAAAGAGTTCATGTGTACTTAAAATTAAAATTGAGAACAATTTTATTTAAAAAGTTTTTCGAAATTCCTACCGGAAGTAGGTCTTTTACTCCTATCGAAAATCAGTTTTTTTGCGAATATTTCGCAAGTCATGCTTTTTAGACAGGTGCGTTACTGGTATAAAAGCATTTAAAACATAATTTTCAATATCCTTTGTATAAAAAAAATTTCAAAATTCAGACCGGAAGTATCACTTTTACTCTTATCGAACAGCGACTTCTTGCAAATATTTCGTAAATTATACATTCTATATGTATTTATCAAGAGTACAAAAGTGTTTAGTGCTAGATTTGCAATATTGTTTGTATAAATGAAATTTCAAAATTCGGACCGGAAGTAACACTTTTACTCTTAGGGAGTAACACTTTTTTCGAATATCTTGCAAAGTGTGCATTCTATTGCGATTTATTAAGAGAATAGAAGTACTTAGAATAGAATAGTTTGAAACGCTGATACGTATAAGAAAGTCGTGTGGTGGCCACACCTCATTTTTTTCATTCGTCTGAATACTTACTAGATAGGTATTTATTTTTGCTGATAATTGTGGTAATTATCCACTTTTTAACTTAATTTCTTTAGGATGCTACTAAAATTGCAACTCTATATGTTTATATTTTGCAATGTTAATTAATGCTATGCAACCAGATGTGCACGTTTGTACATATGGTTATATACATGATAATTATTAATTTAAAATTCAATTTAAATATGATTTATAATAATTCCTTCACGAATAGAAATGTAAAACAATAAATAATAAATATCTTAAAATTATCACATCAACATTTTTAGTTTCAATTATAATTTTTCAAAATCACTTTCAGTATTAAGTCACTTATATTATTTTCAATATAATTTTCTAATGTGCAAAATTTTAATCATGACTATTTAATTTTAACTCTTAGTTTTCATAGTAAATATTCGACAATATTCTTGTATTACAACAGTATATGTACTTCTCAACGTTGACCTTATTATTGAAATTATAACGGAAGTTACCCGAAATTTCGATAAACCAATTGCTAGTTATCGTAAACAAAGCAAACAATATTCGTGATAAGTGGGTTCGAAATACACTTTCATCTAAAACAGTACCTAATTGTGATTTGTTGGTAATCGTAATTACAAAGAGATTTACTTCTACTATTATTTTATCTTAAAAGCTTTCGAAAATTTGGCCGGTTTTGTCAGTTGTTCTAATTTGTTTAACAAAAACTGTAAAAGTATGTGCATATGTTTTCGGCTAATTACTGAAAAATAAATATCTCAGTTTAAAAAGATATTTTTTTATTTATAATCACACCAATTATATTAAATTGTTTCACATTGAATACTCGACAGAAATTTCACCATACTATATTTGCAATCATAATTGTTTGCTTCTTAAAATGTTAAGCATGTTTCTAACAGCAAAATCTGCATTATTTTCTGCTATACTCACTGCCATATCATTTGCAAAATAACTTAAGGCGTTATATAACGAAACAATATTAACTATTAATTTTTCTTATCTTGAAGCATATTGAAGAATTACTTTTAAAAATTAGAAACAAAGAGAACACACCTCCAACGTTCGAAAAATTCTAACAATAAACTAGTTTCTAAAGAGATTAATCAATATTCATTGTCAGGCAAACAATTTTCGAGAACACTTTGATAAATTCGCCAAAGTCAGTCCACTTTTCACATATCTGAAAGAAAAATTCTTCCATTGAGGAAGAGCATAGCATAGATGAAGCCATAGTTCCATATACAGGACGACAGCGTTGTAAACATTATATCCATGGCAAACCAATACGCTATGTTTACAAGCTATGGGTAGGCACGACTCGACAAGGCTATATAATTTGAACTGAGCCTTATCAAGAAGCGTCCACAAACATCAGTGAAACTTGAAATGTCTGTTGTGTTTGAATACGCCGATGTCTTGAGATAAAAATGTAAGCATATGAAGTATTTTTGTTCATTGATAATTTCTATGTATAATTTTTCTGCTATTTTTTTTTGTTTTAATTTGTATGATCCTGTAATTAGTAATTATACCGTTGGATAATAAATTATTATTATTATTATTACATCATTCTTAAATAACATGTCTTAATCTCTTATTTTCAGATTTGGAAAAACCAAAGGAAGAATGAAAATTGAACAACTACCAAATAATATACTGAGTGTACATAATATCTGTATGTATTTAACTCTTTTATGCACAGTAAAATAAATTAATAACCAATTCAATATCAGATTTAATTATATTAGTACTAGAAAAAACTAAATATCAATATAAAAGAAATAACTTATTCTTATGTAATAAATGTTATTAAACAAAATGTAACAATAAATATAGCTACAATATATATAAATATACAGGGTGTCCCAGAAATAAAAAGACGGAGTCGCAGATATGTAACGTCCGAACAGAAATAGGCCCAAATATACCACAATAACGAAGAAATTAAAATTTTAATTTTCTATGTTGTTCTTTAGATAAAAAAAATTACATTACGGACCTGGCACAGAATGTATGTTTAAAATTCACGTAAGAATGTTCATTTGTAAATAGAAACGAAGACGCATTCATAGAGAAAAATACGCTTTTATTTGCATAAAACGGGAAAAAAACGTTAAATCGTAAAAACATATTTTTTGCGGGATGTGTCTCCATAACGCAGCTATGTAGTCGGTTATTGACCCAGATGGGTGACCTACTTTCTTGCAGGCAATAAAAGGTTGTTTTTATTTTTAAAATAGGAAGGTTGTTGCTCTTTAATGTGTTCGTAGTTGGAAACAGCTGATTATTAGAATATTCAATAAATCGTATTTTTCTAGCATGTTTAAAATTAAAGTAATTAATGGTTTGATATTTATTATGAAGTATCTATTCCTCCTCCTTTTTTTTAACACAAGTAATATGGTGGTTCTGAAAAGCACCGATTGTGAAAGTGAAGCAGGTGGATATTTAGTGCAGGGTCGGCGTAAGGCCAATTCAATTCTTTATTATTTTTTTGCTGCCGTCTGCGCACGAATAAAGACTTGATATTTTGAGGGTACGTTTTTACACAATCTAGATTCCGATTTCTGCTACTCCGTCTTTTTATTTCTGGGACACTCTGTATACTACATAATACATTTAACTACAAAACTAAATATGGCGTCTGCTAGTGATATGTGTTCATACGCATTGTACAATACAACGACATTGAAGTGTTTCAAATTCTAATGTCTAATAACTGATAAAATGTGATATTTGAGCAATCGGGCTTATCAGATGCGGAAACTTTCGTCAGATGTAAAATTTTAAATTATTTCCTCAGTTCGTGCACGCCGAACAAGATAAGATTATTTCATAAAGGAACGTGCAATATATGTATCCTCATGCGACTTACACACTTATTAGTGTTTAAATAAGATAACCGTATAGTAGCCGGATTCCATAGCTTCCTTAAAACGTAATAATAATTGGAATTTTCGCTTCCAGCGACGTTTATAAACATTTTGAAAGGGTTCCCCGAGGAATTTATAAATAGGTTGTATTATTTGCGAAGCAGCAAATAATAGGAGCACACATTGAGATAGTTATCGCTTTAAAATTACGTAAATGAGAATCATGTTTAATTAAACTTATAGGAGGATGTTAATTCGTTACTCTTATTGAACAGGCTTGGTTTGTTTTGAATTACAAACATGTATATATAAAAGTTACATTAGATATATATATATATAATAATATTCATATTCCACTTCCCTAGAAACCTCAGCGAATATTGGATACCACAGATTAAATACTTCTAGGGTTCCGCAAGGCTTAACATCACTACTGTTTATTATTTTCATCAATGATCTTGCTGAATTTATCACGAAGTAAATACTGCGTGAAACAAATACAATAAAAACAAAAAATAAACAGAAATAAACTTAATAATTAGCTGACACGTGTGAATATTAATTTGTATTTTCTCTTAACTTTAGTCATGGTTTGTTATTCTGCGATTTAATTTAAAATATTCAGCTGATTTAAAATCAATGTGAGAATCGTATACGTGTCTGTTTCTGTTGTATGATTTTAAAACTAGTTTATTTTTTGTTTTTTTTTTTCGGTTTTTATTTCCTTGCACAGTGTTTTATTTATGAATATTTGTGCATATTGCATTTTCCATTTATATTTGTTTAAAATATATGGTGTCAGGCGAAAGTTTATTTCTGTCTTACAATATATAATACAAATATTTTTAATGGTCAAGGAGTAAAAAATTGCATTCTAAAGCTACGAGGACGCAACGTTAATTACATTATAAGATGCAGATCGCTAGTGTTTGATAATATTATTAGGGAGCGGAATCGAGCGAGCTAAACTACAACGGAGCCACAACCGTGAAAAGAAATAATGTAAACAACTGCGTGTTGTTTACATTATATCTGAAGGGCACTAATTCAAAGGCGAACTGTAACATCTGTTTACTCCAGAGAATCAGAGAAAAAACTGCCATAAAATAAGGAATTTTATGAATAAAATCCTTTCTTCATCGGCGTAGGTACAAGGGTGACGAGTTTTTAAAATTTATTATATTTACCTTATATTTCGCAATATAATATGTATGTTTCAATAACATAAGCGTATATTTTTAGTTATCATTTATTTAGATCTAGAACGTTGTTTATGTTACTTTTTCTGAGATAAAAATTAATTGTCAGTGATTCTGAAATTTATTGCAAAGTCTGTAAAATATCGTCACTTAGCTTTGCTAAAACATACACAGAAATAGTTTTCATGCAGAGAATTTCGATAGTTTACAAAATTTCGTTACATGTTTAAATGACGATGCTCGAAGTATTTCTGAGTGCAAGGAACTAACACAAATCCCAAATTTAAAAAATCAGTTGTTATTCCTTCAGGAACACTTTGGAAATTTGCCTAAACTAATGACATATTTTGAAAATCGAATCTCAAATTAAAAAATGAGGTGTGGCCACCACACGACTTTCTTATACGTACATGGCTTCTAAATTATACAAAAGTTGTTCTAAATTGAGCTTTAAATTTTTTTTCTTAAAAAAATAAACCTGTGAGTAAATGTGTCCAGGTCCAAATTTTGAATTTTTTTATAGAAAACTTATTCAAAATACTATACTTATATTTTCTTAATAAAGCATGCATACTTTGCGAGATATTTGCAAAAAAGTGCTAAAAGTTTTACATCCGGTCGAAATTTTGAAATTTCTTTTAGAAAAAAGTATTCCAAATCTACGAGTAGCTCTAAATACAAAATAAATTTTGTATTCTTGATAAATTTATATAGAGTGTATAGTTTATGAAATATATGCAAAAAATCGCTGTTTGATAAGAGTGAAGGTGTTACTTCCGGACAGAATTTTGAAAATTTTTTTTATACAAAAAGTATTGAAAATCAAGTTCTAAATGCTTTTATACTCATAATGTATTTGCCTAGAAAGCATGACTTGCGAAATATTAGCAAAAAACTGATTTTCGACAAGAGGAAAATACCTACTTCCGGTAGAAATTTCGAAAACTTTTTGTAATAACATTTTTCTTAAATTTACTTTTGAGAATTCTTTATAACTTTGTTTAAACTTAGTAGTTGACAAAATATTGGTAAAATTCGAGTTTTTCACTGAAGTAAACTACTACTTCCGGTCTACCGATTTTACTGAAAATCTAATCAGATCTCAAGAGGAAGATTATACTCGTAAATATAAAATTTGGAATTGATACCTTTAGCCGTTTAACCGCTATCGTGGCCACAGACATACGCACACACGCACACGCACACGCGCGCACACACACACACACACACACACACACACACACGCGCGCGAGAGAGAGAGAGAGGGAGAGAGAGAGAGAGAGAGAGAGGGAGGGAGGTGGGGGGAGAATGAGGTATTTATTAAAAAACACTTTTTCGGTATCAGAGGACTTCAGAACGTGGACATCTGCAAAAATGTTGAGGTCGAAAAATTTTCATCATCACAATACTTCCTTATACTACTATATAAGAAAGTAAAATGAATGAATCTTTTATAATAACCTGTACATATATATAGAGTTTCAAATCGTGGGAATTATCCCTCAACCATATGTACAACATACATACATGCTTGCACACCTTTCCATTCCAGTCAACTAATATGCGAGGTAATTCGAAATATTTTCCTTTCGCAACTAAAACAATGCGAAAGCAAGTACTGGCAATAATAAAGACAATAATACACAACACATTCAATATAATGACATTACAGTGCATATATAGTGAGTCACTTATCGATTCTAAATTTCCTTTGTTGTTGCCTCAATCGCTAGCGATGCAGAGAGTTAAATTACATCAATTAACGCGAACAGAGAAAGAAGTCGTAATGTAATAATTGCATTAACTAATTTCAAGAAGCAATCAGTGAGAGAGACCAAGGTTCAGAGCCATGACAACGGTGAATATTGTTCCTTTTATTTTGAGATGCGGCCTTCGAATATTTAACGTTATTTTAATAATACCAAGGTCGACCGTAGAAAAAAATATGTTATGCATGAACAAATTATGTATTATGTTTTATGTGTAAATACTAATCTGAAGAAACTGGGGAAAATGTGTTAAATACTGCTGAAAAATTGATAATTGTATTAATTATATTTTTGTAAAATTGTTATTAATATAATATATGTACTTTATTGTGCACAATAAACAATTAGCAATTACTACAAGTGGAGAAAGAAATACCATTTTTCTTGGAATAAAGGGGTGATTTAAAGATGGCTGCCATATTTTATTCAAATTGGCGATATATGCCGCTAACGAAAATAATGCAAAGCGCATATTTTGCATATTATACGTATGTTTTGAATATTTGGATATATCCTTAATAAATAGCATATTGTGCATAATTCAAAGTATTTTGAATGATGTAGATCTTTGGCAGGGGTTTCAAGAGTTCAAGATAAACAATTTTATAAATCTTCCATTATGAAGTAATTTATTTTATTATGTTTGCAGTTTTCAAGGAGAAATATGTTTGAGGTACAAGAGTATCCACAGTTTTGTATCTCATAATTTTTTTTTATATATATCAAATAGACCAACTCCTGAAAACTTCTGCTCATATTGCTAAATTGGGTAAGTTGAAATCTGGATACGTGTCGCAACGCACATTAACGCAATATTTCCAAGCAATGTCCAAAAGCTTAACAGATTAAGACATCTTTAACCGAGATCTATGTTTACATGACGTCAAATATTCCCTTGTTATAGATACGTAATCAGAACTTCACTTCTTTTCTCCAGAAGTATTGCAAATTGAATGATTCGATGAAACAACACTACGAAGAAACGACATAAGTTTCTTGTATTCGGAGGTAATTTTGGAAATTAAAGCTAACATTCGGAACAAACATTTTTACATATTGCCGTGGTCTCTTGCATATTTAAAAATAAGAATAGTATTAAGAACTAGTTTAAGTGTTAAATAAAATATATAATTTAAAAAAAAAGAATGGATATTTAAAAATTTCGACACCATGCAATACTAATAACACAAGTGTATGATGGGTTGCATATATCTAAGTATGAAATTTAAATACAAAAAATGATTTTTATTATTATATTATAAGTTAGATAAGTATTAAAATTAAGTATTATATAAGTACAAAATAAAGATAAAAAGGTACTTAAACCTAATAAAAGAGAGTGAGTCATTTAAACACAATAAAACTGTATGAATGAGTTCACATTCGTCTTACACGAGACGAAAATATTGCAGAATAAATAATGCATTTAAAACATGCATAATGTAATAAAATTTTATAAGAGGGATTTTTATAAATCATACTTAAAAATTGTAAAAGTTACCTCATACTTATGACTATAGATAAAAAACGATATAAGGTAAAATATTTTAATACGATATAGGCAGCAATAAGGTTTTATATAAACAGCTGAATGAATAAAAATGTACATTCATGAACTTGTATGTGTAACACAGAAGTTTCATAGACTGTGAAGACTTGTATGGTTTGGATACCTACAAAAAGAAATATAGTATAAAATTTGTTTATAGTTTCTTGCAGATAAATGTATTACTGTAGGAAAAGTCCTAGGTAGAAATGGAAATGACGTGGTTGAATTCACTAATCGTTGTAATATAAGTGATATGGGAAGAAGAATTCTTGCCATTTGCAATGTGTTTTCGAGTTTACCAGGTCCAAACATCACTAAAAGAAAATTGAAGATTATGATAGCGAATGAGAAAAGAAACAAGTTAATAAACAAATACAAAGAGGGATGAATTAAGAAAAATATACCTACCGTTGGAGATACCGAATAATTTAGGAAAAAGAATTTTAAATAAGCAAATAGCTTAAAGTGTTGACGTTTAGTGAATGAACTGCCAAAGACAATATGTGCGTGTGTTAGTGCAACAACGACAACTTGCAGAAAATAAAGGGCAAAGATTTCACGATGATGCATAATGCCAACCTAAACTTTAGTTCGATGGATGGCGTAACAAGCGTTACATTTTTTTTTTCGGGTATAAATTCAAGGAACAGGAATGAACAAGATTAGATTCTTACCTCCACTTCGAAAGATAAAGATTTTTGAATAAGTTAATAAAGGTTTAAGCGTAGGGTCATATACACTATGACTAGATATATATTTATTCATTTTGTATTAGTATATTAATTTTATTTGCATTTAAATTTCAATAATAATAATAATTTTCTTTTGATAATTTTTTTGTATTTTAAAATGAAGATGCCTAAGGCAGAATTTAAAGAAATGTTTAATAAAACAAAGTAAGTTTTTCAATTATAAAGAAATATCAATGCTGCAATGCGTTTAGATGAATACTATGTGAAAATATTTATTCCAGTATAACGTTGAGCAGTATATAACACAGAAAGGATTATTAATGGTGTTGGGTATTAAGAGAATACAACGTGCGAATGTTTATTTTCAGATACCTTTATCAGGCATCATTAATTCTCGCAATTCATTTTTGATTTCAAACATAAAAATATAATATACATTTAGAATACGCAATACGTGCGAATGGTTGTTGCCAGTGGTCAATTCAAGCTTATCTCTGAACATTGACCATTGCGAAGTTCTAGAATTATCAGGGCATTACGTGCAAATATAATGTTTCTGATAGAATAGAATTAGCAAAATATTAACAGATTACCGACATTCAATTGAATTTTCTTTATTTTAAAACAGGATAATATTTGATATTATGTTGCTGTTACAGCACACAGCAATATGTATTGATGAAACCACCGATTCAAGAGGACGTCGTATTGCTCATTTATTGACTGGTGTTCTTAGTGACAAGGTTCTGCCAAAATCTTACCTCATTCCTTCTAAAGAGTGGCCAGATTTATTCAAAAGAAACTATCAACATTTTTTCTTCCTATGTCCGTTCCTGGAGATAATTTTTTGCTTATTTTGTCAGATACAGTACCGTACATGATAAAGGCTGGGCAAAATTTAAAAAATTATTTTATCCGAACTTGATACATGTAACATGTCTTGCTCATGCTTTAAATAAGGTTGCTGAAGAAATTTGGAAACATTTTGCTCATGTAAATAGTTTAACTTCCAACATGAAAAAAATATATAACGAAAAACTATCCCACATTCCTCTTCCATCTCAACCTGTTATTACAAGATGGGGCACTTGGTTGGAAGCCCCTATTTTTATTGCTATAATTTCTTTATAACGAAACTTCCCAATTCCTCACTGATGTTAAGCAATTATTCGAAAACAACTAAATAAAACAAGAACTTTTGTTTGTAAAAACCAATTATAGCTTTGTTTCTAAAACAATAAGACAAATGGAGGAATCTAATTTGACATTATCCCGAAGTGTGGAACTAGTAAAACAATTTGATGCAGATTTTCAAAATGTCGCAGGCAAAATGGGGGACAATATTTTCCAAAAATTCAAAAATGTGATGAAAAAAAATTGTAGATTTGATTTATGATATTCTTATGTTTAAATTTTCATATTATTGTAAAAATCTAAATATGTTGTAGTAACATAATACACGAGTAAGTAATTTTGTACTGAAAAAATCAAACAAACAAATGTCTAGAGAAAAATAAACGTATCTCATAAATATCTTCCTAATTAATTAATTAAACTTGTTTAGTGTCTTGTCAATTATATTTCAATGTTATTCTATATTAATAAAATTCCCCAGTCTTCGATTAAGAAATAAAAGTGATCCCTCGTTATTCTTAATATGCTTCACTCAGTGATTTTTGGACAATATAATACTAAAATTGCAATTATATCAACAAACATATTTTGTAAATACGTTTGTTCTTGCCCAGGGCGATGATTTGGCCCTGATATACCTGTTAAGTATTATTTAAAATTTTAAAACCGATTTAGATACAATATAAATTCAATATTGTTTTTATTTTGTAATAAAGAAATGTTATTTGATAAATAATAATAACTACAGTAAGTAGATACCTACGTATTTTTGAATACTAATTGATTTCTAGTTGAAGATGTGCTACTTGAACTCGTATTTTCATAATTAATGTGCATGATAAGCACGTGGATTTTTTATTTGAACGCGTGAAGGTAAAACATAAAAATAACTACTTTTATTAAAAAGGTGCAGCAATGATTAGATTATGTTTAATCGTGTACAGAAATAACCGACTATAAGTAAAGTACATAATTCATTTTATCACTGTATTTCACTACCAACATGCATTAAATTAGCATTTAGTTTCTATCATATATATTAGTCACTTTATGCAGGATGAATCAGTAATGAACTAGTGGATTGTATTTACACTTTTGACAATACAGGGGAAGTCTGCAATAAGCTTAGCTTTGCCAATTATTCATAGGTAAACAAAATATTGTTCGGCTCAGTCCTTCTTGGGTACATATTGACAGCAAGGGCAAACACAAATATATTTACAAATGTGTAATGAACAGATAATATTATAATCTTAAAATTATCGCTTTTTTGACTGATTGTTCCTTTTAAATTTGGACATGAGTCATGCGTAAAATAATTCCATATTATACTTTGCGTCTTATAGGTACTACATATTTTTATTTAATTATGCGCAAGACTAATTTTATTATAATTAAGTTATTATATTATAATAATGATCATATTTAATTAAAGAAGAATTAAGCATGAGAACAAACCGAAGGTAAAATACTTGGTTTTTAGTCCACATTACATTACATTATTATACACTGTATCGAAGAATATTTTATTTTAAATTGTGTCGTCCAAAAGTCTGGATTCACGTGGATTTTGAGTAAACTATTCACTTTTTTGGAAAACTGAATTCTGTATCTTGAATGGGAATAAAATTGCAACTCAATAGTATTTTTTATTTCAAAAAAATTGTTTATAATTTTGAGATAAAGTTAATAACAATGTTTTTTTAAATGGAAACCTACCGTGATTTTTATTTCAGAGAGAGTACTTTCGATAAGAATTGCATTGGCATAGAAATTTTGGCTATAAACCTTTAAATTTTCGATCCGAACACTCGTTCGCGCTTGTTCGGAAAATACACGAACGTGTCTTCTCTTACCACGTTTCCAACTGTAGGCATGGGTCCACCCCCTAATAAAGCATTCTATTGAAGGCGTTACGTTTATCTTGAATGAAAGCATTTTTTTTTATAAAATGGAGATCTACCGCGATTACGATATTTAAACGTTATGAGAAAGTACAACGTAGTTTAATAAAAATTAGATCCGAAACGTAATTGGCAAACGTAAGGAAAGAAGCGTAAAAATTAGTAAATATCTCAGAATAAAATATTAGATTAATGATTAAAAACGCAACGTCATAGTTTTCGGCGTCCTAATTAGACATCAATCCACGGAACTGCGGATGTGCAGTTTCTCTTTCATTATGTCAATTTAAATAACAGCAGTGTCAAGAAGACGAAAAATAAAAATACCAATTACCACAAAAATCCCTCAATCGATGAAATCAGTTTTTCTTTTAATTAAAAAACGCCATAAGAATGGCAAATTGCAAAGCGAGTTATTTTAAACAATGAGTGCCTCAAGTTCTATAAAATGATTTTTTATAATAATATAAAAAAACCATTTTATAAGACCTTAAGGCACACATTTTTAAAAATGATTTGTGACCACTCGTTTTTTAAACTTTTTTTATACTAATTTTTCTTACTTTAGTAATAAGCAAAAATTTTTCTTACTGAATGCGAATTTGATTTTAAAAATATTTTACAGATATTTTTATTTATTAAAAAATGGGGTAATACAGGAAAATAACAAACACAAAATATAAATAAAAATTGTAATTAAAATTTCGTGTAAAAAAAAATACTCCTAATATAAAATTAAAACAAACAAAACAATGAAATTAAACTAGATATTACCAAAATCATATTAAATGTTCAAAATGTTCGCCATTAACTTCCTGGCAGAATCCAACTCGATGAACTACACCTTGGACAGCATTATTCAACATTTCCTGAGGTATATTCGCCATGGTCTCTTCAATTCTCTCTCTCAGATCCTCTAGATTTCTTGGTCTACTTTTATAGACCAAACCTTTTACGTATCCCCATAAAAAGAAATCTAATGGGGTGAGATCTGGAGATCGTGGTGGCCATTCCACGGCTCCCCTCCTTCCAATCCACCTTTCGGGAAAGATTTCATTTAGGTAATTTCTTACAGCAATACCAAAATGAGGCGGTGCACCATCTTGCTGGAACCAAACTTGATTCGGAATTGCATTTCGAAATATTCTTCGAATCGCTGGAATTATCTGGTTCCTTAGCAAATCCAAATACAATACAGCAGTTAAGTTGCCCTGGATGAAGAAAGGACCAATAATTGTCCCATTAACAATACCTGCCCATACATTAAGTTTCTCGGGATGTTGGGTATGGTGCTCCTGCATCCAGTGGGGGTTCTCCAGCGCCCAATATCGACAATTGTGACGATTGACTATTCCATTTAGGCAGAATGTTGCTTCGTCCGAAAATATGATGTTATTTGTAAAATTCAAATTTTGTTCTTGCTGGAAGAATAACCATTCACAGAATTGGAGGCGACGATCGTAATCTTCTGCGGTCAGCTCTTGCTGAAGTTGCAGTTTATATGGTTTGGCACTTTGGTTTTTCAATATCCTCTTGACAGAAGTGGCACTTACATCATAATCTAGTGCCAACTGCTCGGTTGAAATGATTGGCTCCTCAATAATCCTTTCCATTACAAGCTGTGCGACATGGTCGTTCGTTGCTGTCTTGGTTCTGCCAGATCTTGGGAGACTCTTGACGGTTCCGTTTTCAAAAAATCTTCTGTATGTTTTTGCAACAGTCGATTTTGAAATTGGGTTTCGCTCGGGGTGAAGTTGATTGAAGAGATCACAAGCTTCTTGATGTGATCGCTTTTTGGCGCCGTATCCCACCATAATTAGAATTTCTATCCGTTCTCTCTCTACCAGTTCCATATTTACGCAAATTGTTCAAAATCACAGATCACAAAAATAATAGATAAAGTCAATACCAAAACAACACAATTAACAACAAACAAAACGTTCAAGAAAACAGAAAATAAAAATTCAAATTCGCTCCGTAAACGTACACTAGTAATACCAAAAACAGAATGAGATAAGATTTGGACCTTCCAAGTGTCTAAAAACGGAAAAAGACCATAAAATTATTTTTTATTAAACTACGTTGTACTTTCTCATAACGTTTAAATATCGTAATCGCGGTAGATCCCCATTTTATAAAAAAAAAATGCTTTCATTCAAGATAAACGTAACGCCTTCAATAGAATGCTTTATTAGGGGGTGGACCCATGCCTACAGTTGGAAACGTGGTAAGAGAAGACACGTTCGTGTATTTTCCGAACAAGCGCGAACGAGTGTTCGGATCGAAAATTTAATATTAATTTAAACAATAATCGTAAGGTTTATAGCCAAAATTTCTATGCCAATGCAATTCTTATCGAAAGTACTCTCTCTGAAATAAAAATCACGGTAGGTTTCCATTTAAAAAAACATTGTTATTAACTTTATCTCAAAATTATAAACAATTTTTTTGAAATAAAAAATACTATTGAGTTGCAATTTTATTCCCATTCAAGATACAGAATTCAGTTTTCCAAAAAAGTGAATAGTTTACTCAAAATCCACGTGAATCCAGACTTTTGGACGACCCTATATATATATATATATAAAATATGTGGTGATTATAACTATAATTTAATGTAAATACAGACTTAATGAAATCATTATATGTTAAGATAAGAATTCAAATCATAAATTTAAAAGCTATAGTAAAAAGCAACTAGTATATTAATGATAATTGTTGTTATGTAACTCACTATACAATAAATTGATCACATGTAAAATAATAATTATTCGATTACAACATAGTAGATTTTGAGGGAGAATATTTTTTTCACGAAGTAAAGACGTGCGTGTTTAACGGAGAACCTAAATAATTACGAGCACGAGGAATGGTGTCAATTTCAAAGGAACGTCGTGGAAATTAGCGATCACAAGCTCTACATTACAATTCGCACCTTGAATAAGAAATTTCATAAACTAGTTCCGCGTATTCAAAAACCTATTATGGGTCGATTACCCAAACAGACGATACACGTCATAAAGAATAATTTCGGTCCAAGTAACATTAAAGTACAATAATACCTACTAATCCTAATATAATTCTAGCTTCCGGTAACGTTTTATGTTACCAGAACTGTACGCCGTTGCAACATATAAAATGGTAACATTTTATTCTGTCAAATGTCAGACTGTCATAGTTGTTTACATTTTTGAGTCACTTCATTATCATACGTATTTCTTCCATTTTTACTATATTTATACGCCGATTTCATTTTTAACAATCAGTTGTTTTCACAACTAAATCATGCCTAAACCGTTAGGTAAGCAAGCGAAAGAAATAATTCTCTCTTTAATCGAGTATTTTGAAAAAGAACGCGATAATAATGCGCCATTGCTATCCCTAACAGCAGTTCGAGAGGTAATATTTTCTGTTATTTATAGTTTATACAATAAACGTTTTAATAATAATATTTTTCATTTAGAGAGTAGCAAGTGCACATTGCAACTGTAAATAAAATATCATCTACATCAAAACAGGGGGTTGGACCATCTAGCCCAAAGGGAAAACGGCCTAGAAGTAAGCTTGTTGTAAATGTTGATGACTTTACTCAGTGTGCAATAAGAAATACAGTATATGACATGTATTTCTATACATAGTAAGTTCTTAAGGATTTACGTTTATAAAATTAATATTTGAGTTTTTTACAGAACAACATATCTTCATTCACTGAATATTACTCTTAAAGAAAAGGAACTCTTTTCTGGTGGCAAGTCATCTTTACGGACAGTATTACACAATATTGGTTTTAATTACAAGAAGGATGATCCTAAACGAGCTTTAATGGAACTACCACAAATTGTATTAAAACGTGTTACATTCTTGCAACAATATATTCGTATGAAACATGAAAATGTTCGCCAGTTTGTGTTCCTTGATGAAACCTCGGTTTTCCAAGATGGAACAATTCGTAAATCTTGGCAAAATGAATCTATAGAAACCACAAAAGCTTCAAAAGTAGGTGGAAAAAGGTACATTATATTTCTAAGAATAACATATGTATTCTTATCGTATGTATATTTATTATATTATCTTGTTTTAGATATATTGTATTACATGCAGGTAGTTCTAATGGATTTATTCCTGGAGCAGACCTAATATTTCCGACAAATAGTCAGTATTTAGATTATCACGGTGATATGAACAGAGACAACTTTTTATACTGGTTTGAACACCAACTTCTTATAAGTTTAAAAGAGCCGTCCATAATTGTTTTGGATAATACCAGTTACCACAGTACTATTAAAAATAAAACTCCAACATCATCTGCCACTAAAAATGAAATTCAGACATGGCTCACCAATAATAACATTGACTATGACGGAGCTGCTTTAAAAATACAATTACTGGATTTAGTTAAACGGTTAGTACATATATATTTAATTATTTTATTCAATAATTTCATTTATATCTTTACGTAAAGGCATAAACCACCAACTATATATGAAACCGATGATTTAGCAGAGAAGTATGGGCACGTAGTTCTTCGACTTCCACCCTACCATTGTATATTTAACACCATAGAACTAGTGTGGGGAATAACAAAAACATACTATAACAATCACATTGGAAAATATGGTAGAAACTAGCTAATACGGCAGGCCTTGAAGGCCCGCTATCGCCTCTTATTCCGCTTACAGTTGAGGTACCGCTCCCCCTTATTCTTCTAAATTTATTGCGGATTTTGTCTTTATTGCGTTTCAGTTTTTGAAACACCATATAATTCCGATATATAGCGAATAACTAAATATAATTGTGTTTTAGGTGTTCAATATTGCTTAGTTGTTTTTATACACCCCTGTATATAGTTTACAACTATGCAATATTTTATTCAGAATGCTTATCGGATGAAATGATTAATAATAGATTTAGTGATAACAGCAGTTTTTAAATTGAAAATGTTTAACGGCTGTCCATGAAATAAGATGTATTTTATCGTTTAAAGTTATATTGACATTTTTCACATACTTTTCCTGTGCCTCACAGACGGTAGTTTTCACTCTATTTATAATTATTCTACTATTATTGGTTTTGTGCCTTGACTTGCCGATGATTTATTTCACGTTTGCCTAATTTATCTGTAGTTTGAATTTTGTTTGTGGGTATAAAATTAGAATAATCTCGAAATCTGTTTTTTTTTTGCATCAGTTGGAAAATGTGGTTTGATAGTTTTTGTTAATAGTGTTTCAGTCTATATACATATGTCGATTCCATTGGTCTTTTTGGTTTAAATGAAAATTCATTAGAATTTTAAAAAAACATTTTATTTTATACAAACTTGTAGATAGCTTTATTAGAATTATGTTTTGTTGACGCGAATGTATACTTTTAAATAATTCATTTAATCATTGTTCTATAACAAATAATATTTACTTCATTGGCATTTTTTATACTGATTTCCATTCCTATACTCTTATAATTTGCAGTGTTTCTTTGTATTACAACTGTCAGTTATGCATGATGCTTAATAATGTTGGTAAAGCCTTGTTCACACTGTACATAATTATTTTCTTTTGCATTGTACACCTACAATTTAAGGAATATATAGATATAATATATGTATGTATTATGGTAATATTGATTACTTATTGTTATATTCGAAAATACTGTAAAACATCCTTTTAGAATCGCTATTTTGAATTATTCTAATTGACGATGTCGCGGGAAGTTCATTTTCATCAATGATAATTAAACAATCTTTTTTGAATACGTATGATATTACTTCTCAATTTGCCTGGCACAGTAACAACATGATTAAGTGCTTGTTTAATCTGGTAGGAATATATTTTAGTTTCTTTTTTCTATTTACAATATCTTATAATATTTTGAAGTATTTTTACAACTGAATTCATGGACGAAATGACTCCAGTCATGTAACGATAATTGCTAAAAATAAGTAGAAAGTATTTATAAACAGATAAGGAATCGAATTTATAAATTTCTTACCTATACACTATTATCATTGGGCCTATTATTATATATTGCAATATTTATTGTGTTGAATGTTTGTGAGCTATGGCTTCAATCTTTTCGAGCTTGAATTCGCCTTTTGCGCGTCCGCTTACAGCTTTTTACAGTTTCCTGTAAAACGCGATCACTCTCGTGGTGGTTTTTAGAATGTAAGATTTAATAGACTTGTGGCACACTCTGTATATACATATATTTTGTAAAGCCAATTGTATATTTCATTTAGAATTCTTCTAGATTTTTTTTTACACAAACTGTTACACAATGAAGAGCGAGAAAGATAATTTAATGTTAAACATAAGAATGATGTTAAAGTATCCGAAGAACCAATATGCTCAATAAGTGCATCATTTTCATTGAGACAATCGGGATAATACGCTATTGAAATAACAGTGGAAAAGTTTAGTATATTAACAAAAAGTATGTCAATTGCTCAGAAACAATTTAAGATAGGCATGCACAATATTAATAAAAAAGAACCTAATAATCATTTTGACACTGAGATATTTTCACCCAAATTATTTGAAGTGGAACAGCGCTTTCATTATGAAATTTTGGTCAGCATAATTGAAATATTCGTCTGTCACATACTCAAAATTAGTTCGCACGTCATTTAAAAATGAAGGACTTGTATTGAAGAACATTTTAAAATTTCAATGAATTACATATATACTACTCGCCCGCTATCGCGGGCTCGTCATTTTAATTGACATGCTCAAATATACGTAGTATCTCCATAGTGTTTAACATGTTTACAACAAATTTTGTTTGATAAATGGGCGTCGTTTTCAAACATTCTTATAGAATGCTAATGAATGCTGATGAACTTCAAATATATAGCTTGCAAACATATGTATGTGAATGGGTAAAGTAAATTTAATTTATAAAGTATATTACTTTCTTACTACCTTTTCGAAGTCCACTATAGTTAATAAAAGAGCAGAGTATATTTTATTTCAAATTATTCTCGATCTGTTTTTGACACAAATCGGTACACACTCAAGAGCGAGAAAGGTAATTTAAAGTTAATCATAAGCAATGTTAAAGTATCCAAAGACAGAATGAGCTCAAAAAGGGCAACATTTTTATTAAAACAGTTTACAATACTACTTTGATGTAAAGTGAGACCCTTTTGAAATCCACTATCATTAATAAAGGAGCACAAAATAATAATAAAAGTAAAAAACCCAAGTTTTAAATTTAAGCTCTTTTCAAGCGCCTTTCCTGTAAACAGCGCTTTCTAGAATGTCCATTTTTATAAATATTTGAAGCACCCCTGTATATACATTTATTTTGTTAAGCCAATAGGATATCTTATTAAAAATTTTCTCGAAATGTTTTTAACACAAACCGGTACACACTCAAGAGCGAGAAAGGTAATTTAATGTTAAACATAAGTCGTGTTAAAGTATGCAAAGACACAATGAGATCAAAACGCACAACATTTTTATTAAGACAGTGTACAATACTATATTGATGTAAAGTGTGACCTTTTTGAAATCCACTATCGTTAATAAAGGAGCACAAAATAAAAGTAAAAGTAAAAAGCGCAAGTTTTAAATTGAAGCTTTCCTGTAAAAAGCGATTACTGGCATGACGCTTTTTAGAATGTCCGGTTTTATAAACTTTTAAAGCATCCCGGTATATACATATATTTTGTGAAGCCAATAGTATATTTTATTTAAAAAGTTTCTCGAATCGTTTTTTACGCAAATCGGTACACACTCAAGAGTGAGAAAGGTAATTTAATGTTAAACATAAGTCGTGTTAAAGTATCCAAAGACACAATGAGATCAAAAAGCGCAGCATTTTTATTAAGACAGTTTACTATACTATTTTGATGTGAACGTGTAAAAGCCTGTCAATCTTTTCGAAGTCTACTCTCGTTAAGAAAAAAGCACAAAATAATAATAACAGTAAAAAGCCCAAGTTTTAAATTTAAGCCCTATTGAAGCGCCTTTCCTGTAAAAAACGTTTTTTAGAATATCCACTTTTATAAACTTTTGAAGCACCCCTGTATATACATATATTTTGTTAGGCCAATAGGATATTTCATTTAAAATTCTTCTCGAACTGTTTTTGACATAAATCGGTACACACTCAAGAGCGAGAAAGGTAATTTAATGTTAAACATAAGTCGTGTTAAAGTATGCAAAGACACAATGAGATCAAGAAGCGCAATATTTTTATTAAGACAGTGTACAAAGCTATTTTGATGTGAAAGTGTAAAAGCCTGTCAACCTTTTTGAAATCCACTATCGTTAATAAAGGAGCACGAAGCACGAAATAATAATAAAAGTAGAAAGCCCAAGTTTTAAATTGAAGCGCCTTTCCTGTAAAAGCAATGACTGTCATGACTTTTTAGAATGTAGGATTTTACTAACTTTTGAAGCAACCGTGCATATACATATATTTTGTTAAGCCAATAGGACGTTTTATTTAAAATTCTTCTCGAATTGTTTTTAACACAAACCGGTACACACTCAACAGCGAGAAAGTGTAAAAGCCTGTCAACCTGTTCAAAATCCACTATCGTTAATAAAGGAGCACGAAGCACGAAATATTAATAAAAGTAAAAAGCCCAAGTTTTAAATTGAAGCCCTATTGAAGCGCCTTTCCTGTAAAAGCGATCACTGGCATGACGCTTTTTAGAATGTCCACTTTTATAAACTTTTGAAGCACCCCTAGATATATTTTGTTAAGCCAATAGTATATTTTTTTGAAATTTTTCTCGAATTATTTTTTACACAAACCGGTACACACCCAAGCGCGAGAAAGGTAATTTAATGTTAAAAATAAGTCATGTTAAAGTATTCAAAGACAAAAAAAGCAACATTTTCATTAAGACAGTTTACAATACTATTTTGATATGAACGTGTAATGGCCTATCAATCTTTTCGAAATCCACTATCGTTAATGAAAAAGTACAAAATAATAATAAAAGTAAAAAGCTCAAGTTTTAAATTTAACCCCTATTGAAGCGCTTTTCCTGTAAAAAGCTATAACTGGCATGACTTTTTAGAATGTCCGGTTTTATTAACTGTTGAAGCGCCCCTGTATATACATATACTTTGTTGAACCAATAGGATATTTTATTTAAAATTCTTCTCGAACTGTTTTTGACATAAACCGGTACACACTCAAGAGCGAGAAAGGTAATTTAATGTTAAACATAAGTCGTATTGAAGTATCCAAAGACACATTGAGATCAAACAGCGCAACATTTTTATTAAGACAGTGTACAATACTATTTTGATGTAAAGTGTGACCTTTTTGAAATCCATTATCATTAATAAAGGAGCACAAAATGAAAATAAAAGTAAAAACCCCAAGTTTTAAATTGAAGTGCCTTTTATTTTATTTAAAATTTTTCTCGAATTGTATCTTACACAAACCGGTACACACTCAAGAGCGAGAAAGGTAATTTAATGTTAAACATAAGTCATGTTAAAATATCCAAAGGAACAATGAGCTCTCAAAAAGCGTAACATTTTCATTAAGACAGTTTACAATACTATTTTGATGTGAACGTATAAGAGCCTGTCAATCTTTTCGAAGTCTACTCTCGTTAAGAAAAAAGCACAAAATAATAATAAAAGTAAAAAGCCCAAGTTTTAAATTTAAGCCCTATTAAAGCGCCTTTCCTGTAAAAAAATGCTTTTTAGAATGTCCAGTTTTATAAACTTTTAAAGCATCCCGGTATATACATATATTTTGTGAAGCCAATAGTTTATTGTATTTAAAATTTTTCTCAAATTGTTTTTTACACAAACCGGTACACACTCAAGAGCGAGAAAGGTAATTTAATGTTAAACATAAGTCGTGTTAAAGTATGTAAAGGCACAATGAGATCAAGAAGCGCAACATTTTTATTAAGACAGTGTACAATACTATTTTGATGCGAAAGTGTGAAAGCCTGTCAACCTTTTCAAAATCCACTATCGTTAATAAAGGAGCACGAAATAATAATAAAAGTAAAAAGCCCAAGTTTTAAATTGAAGCCCCATTGAAGCGCCTTTCCTGTAAAAAGCGTTCATTGGCATGACGTTTTTAGAATGTCCACTTTTATAAACTTTTAAAGCACCCCTACATACATTTTGTTAAGCCGATAGTATATTTTATTTGAAATTCTACTCGAACTGTTTTTTTACACAAACCGGTTCACACTCAAGAGCGAGAAACGTAATTTAATGTTAAACAAAAGTCATGTTAAAGTATCGAAAGAAACAATGAGCTCAGTGAGCGCAACATTTTCAATGGGACAGTGTACAATACGATTCTGTTTTCGAATCTACTATTGATAAGAAAAAATTAAGTATTAAATTTAAACCCTGTTGAATCACGTTTCGAAGAATCACCGAATTGAAGATGTAATAAGCCGTACCTAAAATTTCACATTCATACGTCAATTTTCAAAGAACTCTTCCGCCATTTTTTTTTTGACATTTTGACTTTGGATTCGTGATCGGCGACCTAAGACACCCCCGTATCTAAAATTTCGCATTCATACGTCAATTTTCAAAAACATCTTCCGCCATTTTGTTTGTTTTTGACATTTTAACTTTGGAATCGTGATCGGCGACCCCCAAAACCCCCCGTATCTAAAATTTCACACTCATACGTCAATTTTCAAAAAAATCTTTCGCCATTTTGCTTTTTTTGACATTTTGACTTTGGAATCGTGATCGGCGACCCCCAAAACCCCCGTATCTAAAATTTTTCATTCATACGTCAATTTCCAAAAAAATCTTCCGCCATTTTGTTTTTTTTGACATTTTGACTTTGGAATCGTGATCGGCGACCCTCAAAACCCCCGTATCTAAAATTTCACACTCATACGCCATTTTGCTTTTTTTTGACATTTTGACTTTGGAATCGTGATCGGCGACCCCCAAAACCCCCGTATTTAAAATTCCACATTCATACGTCAACTTTCAAAAAATCTCCCGCCATTTTGTTTTTTTTTGACATTTTGACTTTGGAATCGTGATCGGCGACCCCCAAAACCCCCGTATCTAATATTTCACATTCATACGTCAACTTTCAAAAAAATCTTCCGTCATTTTGTTTTTTTGACATTTTGACTTTGGAATCGTGATCGGCGACCCCCAAAACCCTCGCATCTAAAATTTTACATTCATGATTCAATTTTCAAAAAATCTTCCGCCATTTTGTTTTTTTTTGACATTTTGGCTTTGGAATCGTGATCGGCGACCCCCAAAACCCCCGTATCTGAAATTTCACATTCATACGTCAATTTTCAAAAAAATCTTCCGTCATTTTATTTTTTTTGACATTTTGACTTTGGAATCGTGATCGGCGACCCCCAAAACCCCCGTACCTAAAATTTTACATTCATACGTCAATTTTCAAAAAATCTTCCGACATTTTGTTTTTTTTGACATTTTGACTTTGGAATCGTGATCGGCGTCCCCCAAAACCCCCTTATCTAAAATTTTACATTCATATGTCAATTTTCAAAAAATTCTTCCACGATTTTGTTTTTTTATGACATTTTGATTTTGGATTTGTGATCGGCGACCTAACACACCCCTGTATCTAAAATTTCACACTCATACGTAAATTTCCAAAAAAATCTTTCGCCATTTTGTTTTTTTTTGACATTTTGACTTTGGAATCGTGATCGGCGACCCTCAAAACGCCCGTATCTAAAATTTCACACTCATACGTCAATTTTCAAAAACATCTTCCGCCATTTTGTTTTTGTTTGACATTTTGACTTTGGAATCGTGATCGGCGACCCCCAAAACCCCCGTATTTAAAATTTCACATTCATACGTCAACTTTCAAAAAAATCTCCCGCCATTTTGTTGTTTTTTGACATTTTGACTTTGGAATCGTGATCGGCGACGCCCAAAACCCCCGTGTCTAAAATTTCACTTTCATACGTCAACTTTCAAAAAAATCTTCCGCCGTTTTTTTTTTTTGACATTTTGACTTTGGGATTGTGATCGGCGACCCCCAAAAAAAATGAAATGAAATTTCACATTCATACGTCAATTTTCAAAAAAATCTTCCGTCATTTTGTTTTTTTTGACATTTTGACTTTGGAATCGTGATCGGCGACCCCCAAAACCCCTGTATCTAAAATTTTACATTCATGACTCAATTTTCAAAAAATCTTCCGCCATTTTTTTTGACATTTTGGCTTTGGAATCGTGATCGGCGACCCCCAAAACCCCCGTATCTGAAATTTCACATTCATACGTCAATTTTCAAAAAAATCTTCCGTCATTTTGTTTTTTTTGACATTTTGACTTTGGAATCGTGATCGGCGACCCCCAAAACCCCCGTATCTAAAATTTTACATTCATATGTCAATTTTCAAAAAATTCTTCCACGATTTTGTTTTTTTATGACATTTTGATTTTGGATTTGTGATCGGCGACCTAACACACCCCCGTATCTCAAATTTCACACTCATACGTCAATTTTCAAAAAAATCTTTCGCCGTTTTGCTTTTTTTTGACATTTTGACTTTGGAATCGTGATCGGCGACCCCCAAAATCCCCGTATCTAAAATTTTACGTCAATTTTCAAAAAATCTTTCGCCATTTTGTTTCTTTTGACATTTTGCTTTGAAATCGTGATCGGCGACCCCCAAAACCCCCGTATCTAAAATTTCACATTCATACGTCAACTTTCAAAAAAATCTTCCGCCGTTTTGTTTTTTTTGACATTTTGACTTTGGGATTGTGATCGGCGACCCCCAAAACCCCCGTATCTGAAATTTCACAATCATACGTCAATTTTCAAAAAAATCTTCCGTCATTTTGTTTTTTTTGACATTTTGACTTTGGAATCGTGATCGGCGACCCCCCAAAACCCTCGCATCTAAAATTTTACATTCATGACTCAATTTTCAAAGAATCTTCCGCCATTTTGTTTTTTTTTGACATTTTGGCTTTGGAATCGTGATCGGCGACCCCCAAAACCCCCGTATCTAAAATTTCACATTCATAAGTGAATTTTCAAAAAAATCTTTCGCCATTTTGTTTTTTTTGACATTTTGACTTTGGAATCGTGATCGGCGACCCCCAAAACTCGCGTATATAAAATTTCACATTCATACGTCAATTTACAAAAAAATCTTCCGCCCTTTTGTTTTTTTTTGACATTTTGACTTTGGAATCGTGATCGGCGACCCGCAAAACCCCCTTATCTAAAATTTTACATTCATATGTCAATTTTCAAAAAATTCTTCCGCGATTTTGTTTTTTTATGACATTTTGATTTTGGATTTGTGATCGGCGACCTAACACACCCCTGTATCTAAAATTTCACTCACGTCAATTTTCAAAAAAATCTTTCGCCATTTTCTTTTTTTTGACATTTTGACTTTGGAATCGTGATCGGCGACCCCCAAAACCCCCGTATCTAAAATTTTACATTCATACGTCAATTTTCAAAAAATCTTCCGTCATTTTGTTTTTTTTGACATTTTGACTTTGGAATCGTGATCGGCGACCCCCAAAACCCCCGTATCTAAAATTTTACATTCATACGTCAATTTTCAAAAAATCTTCCGCCATTTTTTTTTTACATTTTGACTTTGGAATCGTTATCGGCGACCCCCAAAACCCCCGTATATAAAATTTTACATTCATACGTCAATTTTCAAAAAATTCTTCCGCCATTTTGTTTTTTATGACATTTTGACTTTGGAATCGTGATCGGCGACCCCCAAAACCCCCGTATCTAAAATTTCACATTGACACGTTAATTTTCAAAAAAATCTTCCGCCTTTTTGTTTTTTTTTGACATTTTGACTTTGGAATTGTGATCGGCGCCCCCAAAACCCCCATATCTAAAATTTTACATTCATACGTCAATTTTCAAAAAATATTCCGCCATTTTGTTTTTTTTTGACATTTTCACTTTGGAATTGTGATCGGCGACCCCCAAAACCCCCGTATCTATAATTTTATATTCATACGTCAATTTTAAAAAAAATCATCCGCCATTTTGTTTTTTTATGACATTCTGATTTTGGATTTGTGATCGGCGACTTAAGACACCCTCGTATCTAAAATTTCACATTTATACGTCAATTTTCAAAAAATCCTTCGGCCATTTTTTTTTTTTGACATTTCGACTTTGGATACGTGACCAATGATACCACAAAGACTCCCAAGTGCCGAATTTTACTTTAATCAGAAGAGAGAAATTAATTTCAGATAGCTCCGCCCACTCTGCATGTATGCCTAATCGTTGTCATAAGGGCACATAAATGTTAAAAGCTATCTTTTTCCCCATTAAGGCGTACGCGTTCTGGAATTAAAGTATTTTAATAATGCAAATATATAATCATTAAAAGAACAATAATCAACCTGTATATCTATAAAAATGTTAAGTCAAGCGGATGTATTATGTCGAGATTGAGATGCCGATAATTGATAATTTAGTTTTACATATATTTTGTTTAATTTGTGTACAACAACCTAATAATTTGTCAAATTTGTGTGCATTTTAGCTTCAAATAAATTGTTTGTCAAACATTTTGTACAATTGGTGTGCGCGCAGCCGAAATTATCATCCCGGTTCGTTTGAGTCGACGACGGCGCGCGGCGCCGAGTATTATATGTGTACTACACGTTCATGAACGGTATGCTATTACGGATCCACACGGTTCAAATGAGCCGGTTCCGTGACCCGGCTCACAATGAGGAGCTGAACCGAGTCAAAGAAATGAGCCGTTTTGCCCACCTCTATGTCAGTTATCTTCATAACCTATAAAATAATTATATTTTGACGTTTGTTATAATTATCATCAATTTTATTCAATTAAAAAATTGTCAAAATTTAATAACATAAATCTAACGTACCGGAAATTACACTTTTTTAAAGCATTTATATAATAGAAAAACTTAGTACAATATTTAAAAATTGTGACTTTCGATGTCAGTTTGTATGTTGATAATTTTTTTCAAAATTCAAATTCTGTTATGATTTCTCGTCGCAAAGGAAGCAATTATAGAAAGGAATCATTATATTGAAAGTATGGGCAAGTATAGGTACGATGTATTTATACTACTCATTATTATTTTTGATGATGTTTTTATAGTCATTACGTTGAATATAGTTTGTAAATTTATGAATGTTTTTGTGTTAATTTTTATGATAAAGAACGTTTAAATTTCAATAAAGAGAAGTTAGAATTATGTGAACAATTTCGCAACTCTCGTGTTTGCAGAAAGCAACCATTGTTAGATATAGTGATGTATGGAGCTCTTCGAGGTTGATTCGCCTCTTCGCTTGTACTTATATCTTTTTAATATTATATCTAAGGCTGTAAGGGCATCTCATTGGTAATGCGATTAATGCTGGTCGCATGCTGTTTTAATGAATGTTAAATGTTAATAATCATTTCCCCTATAAAAATGTTAGTTAAAATTCATAAGGCAGATTTCATTAAAAAACAACTAAATACGGTATAACTATTTTCGGTACGCTATTTCTGAAAATAAGGGAGCTAATTAGAATTTAGATCCGTATAATATTTGTCCCTGTGAACAGTTGATTTCACTGCTACAGCTCACTGGTTTGACGTAATGTCAGATTATGTGTATGCGTTAAAAAATCGTATGGCATATCGGCAACAACTCTAACCATAATACATAAAATTGTCGGAGTACCTATGTCATTCATAATGTTAATTTAATTTTTATGATACCGCATACGCTTCTTCTTTTTAGTTGGTTAGGTTGTACCTATTCACTATTACCTATACTATTTACGGTATTTTAATTTCTATATGAATGAATGACAGTGGAGGATAATTATGTAGTTAACTTTGCTATTGTAATGAATGAAGATTAAATTTAAAGAAATATCTCTAGAAATGGATTATACATTATGGTGGCAAATGAATTTATTTATTAAGACTTTGCCCACAAAGCGAACAATATTCCTATATAATTTAATGAACGCTGATATATAAATTTTTTTTATTGACATTCAGGTTTTGTATCAGTTGTGTACATCTAGTCCATGGTGAACGTCGACAGATCAAAAAAAAAAAATTAATTGAATGTTGTTTCACGTTATTAGTTCTATAAAATTGGTACTACGCTTTGTGTCAAGTTTACGATTGAAATAGTGTATAATTCAAATTTTCTGACAGACTGTCATCGTAACGATATTTCGATGACACATACCTATGACAATGAAAAGTCAGACAGCTGACATGAAGATGTTTAACCAAAATTGTCGTTCCACCTGTCATCGTGACAATAGTTCGTTGAACTGTATTTGTTCACACATAAGCTTGTGAGAACGAAATGTCAGGCTAACTTAATAAAACATGTTTTAAACTTACAGGTCATTGAGAGAATTAATTAATTTTCATATTACGCTTTAGTAATATACTTTCTAAAACGCAATCGAAAATCTTGCTAGCTCCTATACGGTTGATGCTAGACACTGTCGTACCATTTAACCAAAAATGTACTTCTGATTAGTTGGTGCCAACCAGCAGTCGCACACTTTAAATACTTGCTTTTATAACTGAATTGGTAAACGAAATGACACACATGCTTATGGGAATCTTATTTGATGTATTTATTTTATTTCGAAGTGCTTCGGACACATCTGCCAAATAAAGAAAAGTCGCCCTATTATTTGTACGTAGAGAGATCGATGAGAAATGTTATTAAATGATCCCATTCGTAAAATGGCTTAAATTTATATAATTATAACTTGAACACTGATACATTTCCAACATTCTGTTGACATTTAGGTTTTGTATAATTCGTGTGCATCTAACGTAATTTGACAGGCCCAAATGGCAAAACTCAGACGGTTCTTCTTTATTTAAGCTTGCTTCAAGTTCTTCGTTGTATGAAATTTACATTTTGATGACATATATAATGAATAGAGTGTCATTGTATTTATTAATATATCTTCATAAAAGATAGCAAAATCGTTATATTTATTATTGTACTTACGTGCGACAATACACTTTAAGTTTATTTTATCATATCCGTCGGCATTTTGTTCGTATATTCATATAGAAAGGAAATAGTAACGATTGATAATAATAACACTACTACGTATCTGAAAGGTACCACGTTTCAATTAAAAATACACTTCTTCTTCGTAATATTTGTCGGCCTTCTGACATTTAAACTTGACAACCGATGGATGAACGTGAATATATATAGTCATTAAAGACACGCAAACTCGTCATCGCGAGATTTTTTTACCCTGCAGAAAAGCTTTAAATGAATCGCACCTTCGACAGCGACAGATTTGGCACGTGGACAGTGCACTCGATCGTCGCGGAAGAGTCCACTCTTTTGGTTTCCAACCCTCTTTCCGCACTCTAAACCTCGACGGCCTGAAATTTCTTCGTCAATGTGAAACTTTTACAATTCTTTCGCGCGTGCCTGTCATCCCTGACATTTTTACGATTTTGATCGGTTGTCACGTGCATCGTCATGATGACGTAAGCCATTTTTCTGTTAAAACACCGTATGCACGCTCCTCTTTAAAAGCCCATATCTCTGCACACGCTCCACTTGGGAAGAAAAACTCTCCGTCGAGGAACAATTCAAGGTCGTCGGTAAATTCACGCCAAAGGGCAGCTTTCAATTTCGCGTATCCAGAGACGAGTTCTGCGCCCCGCGTACCCAATTTTCGTCGATTTTGACCGGGTTTGGTTGCCATTGACTACTCGGCTTTTAGTATATATAAAGTGGACGAATGCATAAAACTGTGGAAAGAGGCATTAACACAAGTAACCCCAGACATTTGGGCAAACAGCGTTAACCACTGTGAAACTGAAATTCAAAAATGGTGGGATAAAGAAGTAGGTTTTGAGAGACAAGATATATTACCTTTTATAATTAATGTAAATGATTCCGATTCAGAAGACAGTGTTAAAGGATGAAGAAAACTAGCATTTCAACTTAATATTATTTTCTTTTTATCATATGCTTATCGCAATGTTACGATTTTTTTAATCACTAATATGTATAATAATATATAGATTTTGTGTATATTATTTTTGTGAATGTAGTCTAAAATAAATAAACTCACATGTATTTAGAATTTGTTTATATTTTTTGTAGACATAGTCGAATAATTTAAAACATATTAATAGTATTTGCTAATATTTTAAAATGTCAACCTAGTCCTAACCACAGATTATTTTCAAAGTTCAGCTTGCTCAAAGCAACGTTATTTGTCAACACTGTTATGACATCACAGTGACGTTTCATATGACGTGTATTGCCTGTTTGGGTAATTGACCTATATTAATTATTCTATGAAAGAAACACTATAGTCATTAATCAGTCATCTGAGAACTTTAACGTTAAAGAATTAAGTTTATTAGACAAAGGTCTAAAATATTGTTTGCCAGGCAGTAGGGTTCCTATGGAGGAGATTATTGCAGGCATCGATACCTCTATCAAAGGCTTTTCAGATCATGCAAAATCTTTTATAAGAGCTAAGTAAGTAAATTCAACTAGTGTTAACCTATTTATTTACCTACAAAAGCGGTATTTTACGTGAAATAAATAGTACATTTGTCTTTTGTGAATAAAATTTATCTGTTATATTATTTTTTTAGACAAATATGTAAACCGAAACATAACATAAATATTTTTTGCAGGGATCGTGTACGTATTAGAAACCCTAAACGTCTCACACAAAATAAACTTGATGCTCTGGTTCAGGCGTTATTCGAAGAGGAATCTGATGAAGAAGTTGGGGGAGAGTTGAATAGTTCATCAGAAGGAGAAATTATAAATGAAAGCGATCATGACACTGAATCGGAAATGGAACTAAATGCTGAAGATTCTATTGGTTCAGACGAAGGCAGCGATAGTGATGGTAGTGAAAAATCAGAAAGCGATAGAGACGAATACTTCATAGGGACAGATAAAATAACAAAGTGGTATAAAAACCCAATAGTTAGTAAATTCAGCACAACTTGTAGTAAAAATATTGTAAATATTTTTCCTGGGCCAAGGCAGTGTGCAAGAGATGTAACCAATGAAAGAAGTGCATTCGAAAATTTTTTTAGTGACGACATCATTGACAATATAGTTGAGTGTACAAACTTACAAATAGCAAAAATACTAATCGACTATGACCGGCCGAGACGGGCTAAAGATACAACAAAAACAGAATTTATAGTATTTATTGGCTTATTACTACTTGCAGGAAGTAAAACGCAAAACCACACACATTTTCTGGAATTGTGGACTTAAGATGGGACAGGCACAGAAATATTTAGAACTTGCATGAGTTACGATCGGTTCTTATTTTTGTTTGGTGCTGTAAGATTAGACGACGAAAATAGTAGAATGCATCGCAAGGCAACCGATAAGTTTGCTGCTGTTCGAGTTACACTGGATCGTTTTGTAGAGAACTGCTAACAACTACTGTTTGGGAGAAGAGGTTACAATAGACGAAATGTGTTTCAGAGGTAGATGCAGCTTTCTTCAATATATTCCTAGTAAGCCTGCAAAGTATGGTTTAAAAGTATTTGTATTATGTGATGCGCAGATATTTTATTTTACAAATTTAGAGGTATATTGTGGTATTCAGCCACAAGGACCGTACAACAAATCAAATAAACCAGCTGATATTGCCCATAGTTTACTGCAACACTGGAAAGGTAAAAACCGAAATTTGACATGTGATAATTGGTACACAAGTTATCCGTTGGCCAATGACCTTTTGAAATACAAAATAACAATGGTTGGCACGCTAATTAAATTCTTGAAATAAAAGATAATTATTTTTACTTGGCAGAAACTTGAAGGTATGGACCCCGTAGGTGAAGAAAACATTTTACGAGTTTTGCCCCAACCGGTTTAAGATATAAGACAAAATTTATAATTTTGAGTCAATTTTGATACTTTTCATTTGTATCTTTCTTGTCAATAAAGGTATTTACAATTTAATCGAGTTATTGAATTTTTTTTTCACACTTGCCCCAAGATTTAATATTAGAAGTAACTGTATTGCAACTTGTTCTAACTCGATGGGGACCTGTGACCTGTGTCACAGATATTGTTTAAGAAAATTCTAAAACTTTGGGAGAGTATTACAACAACAATCAATATTCGGAAATATTCACTAAACGAAAATGCGGTCATATACTTATCCGAATTTAGATTAAATAGAAACTTATTGTTTTAAATATGTTCTTTTGCAGCGCACTGTATACTGGACATTTGATGTATAACAATGACATTATATTATACTACTCATAAACATTAATTGTCAATAATTGCCGTATATGTGACAAAATTGGCGCCCAACAAGTGCGAGATCATAAGCGGTTTCCAACTAGCTCTAAAATACGGTTTTTCTTATATAAAATGTCATGAATTTGAATTTATACGCCAGTTTATATATGTTTATTTATTTTATTTTTAGGCCCACATTTTGATTACAGAATATAAGATAGAAATTAATATGCAACCGTTCTGCATAGTAGGATGTAATTCATGCAAAAAAAAAAAACAATTACAATACTACACAACTTATGAAATTCCCTTATCTAGATTTAATTTCTAGTAGATAATTACCCGGATCATTAAAAATACGTTAAGTTGCGTTCTTATCCGTTATCTTTGTACAATACAAAAACATTGTGTGTATAACAGTAACATTCAATATGATTGTGGCACTAATTAGATAATGCTATAGAACTGTGTAGAGGATGTAATTACTTTCATGTGTAAAATTCAAGAGACATCCATTAATTATCGCGCCAATTCTGTTTATGAGATCAAAGATTAAAACAAAATATTATCGATCAGATCATGGCTAAAATACTATACTATTAGGATATACGATACGTATTTGCTGTGTAGTTATGTATATACATATTGCTGTGACTCTTACAAATTTATAAATATATAAAATAAATTTAATTTACTTAATTAAAGCGTAACTGAGAGTCAAGCACGCATCCTAGTGCTAGGCCTTATGCTAGACTAAGATACGGTGAACTTTCTGCTGAAAGGTAGGTTAAGCAAAACATTTTACATGCAACTAGCTCAGTTTGAAAATAAATAGTTCTCTCAGGAGCAGAAAATATGAGTTGATTCTCCTGCTCTTTAATTATCTCCAGGTCAGGTAAAGAAATAAAATACAAAATAAATCTTAATATCTAATTTATTAAAATAAAATAATTTTAAACAAATTCAAAAGTTTTTATCTACAAATATTTACACACAAAAAATCAATATTCAGTCATAATTCAAATTTATACATCATCATCAATAAAAAAATTACAAGTAATAAAGAATAAATGACATTATGATGTCGTGAAAAGCTTATGTCTAAAAATGTGAACGTGATTATTATGATTAATATTTGTCATAGATACATGTAAACAATCAAAAATAAAATAAATTACCCGTGATGAATTGTACTGGAATATAAATAAAAAAAAATAAAAATTGTGCGGTCTACTATTTGCTAACAAAATATAAACATTAAGGAAGTGGCTTTGCCCTAATTAGTCCTGTCCGGCGCCTTTTCTCGCTCCCAACACAGTACCATCAGATAACAAATTCACACAGATGAGTATCCCAAAGTTCCACCCTACGAGCATGTCTTTTTCAACTCGTTGGACGCAACCCGAACATACATCACAATGTGCACACTCCTTAAGGAATATATAAATTTTAAATTAAATAAATAAAATGAAATAAAATAATGTCTCTGCGTATTCAATAAATTAACTCAGCCCTGATTAGTTCTGCCTGGTGCCTTTTCTCGCTCCCAAACGCAGTACCACCAAGACCAATTCGTGTTTTTCAAATTCACCAGGACTCCATGCTATGAATTAAATTATGACATAATTCATTTCACACATCCCTGATGTATTATTCAACACGTTAATATTGAACACCCAAATACAACAAAAATATACTTAATACACATATCAAAAGAAATAATATATACATTAAAAAAAAAATAAACTTTACCTTTTTCGCGAAATTCCAATACAAAAACACCACTACAAATAAAGAATTTGGTACGCCACTATACACACATTTATAACAAATATTGTTTAATCACCTTAACTCTTCGTACATCGTTTCAAACTCATCCATAATGAATTTTCAATAAAATTTAATTCACTTATATATATAACCTATACACACATAAAACAAAATTATTAATTTCAAATACCTTTTGTAGGATAAATAAATTTAAAAGAAAAGTAAATTATGCGAAAATGAAATGATTATGCTATCCAAAGTTATCATTACAATTACTAGAAGGTTTTGTCATAATGTATGGCATAGTACCCCTACATGCAAAACAAAACGCTCTAGAAAAAAGAAAATAAAATGAAATTAAATAAATTCAAAAACCGAGTTCATAAATAAAAGTATCTCATACATAAGTAATTATTCAAATATATCTAGACATTTCTATGTGATACGCGCTGCATGTTAAAAATAAAATATTATATGCGTTGAATCTTGTTAAAATTTTATAAGTATCAAAAGTCTCAAAAATTATTCTATGTCCAGATTTAGGAGTAATCTTTTTTAAAAGAAGGAGGAAGTGGTTTATCACCTACTTTTAGATTATTTAAAGAGAGCGGTTTGCACCAGCAATCCCGGAAATTTTATCCGTCCGCGCTTTTATGCTTAAATTTCTTTATAAAAACATACGGCAACTTTCGGCAAACACGAATCCACTTCCAAAATTGTATATCGACGGTGCTGCCCTTATCGGTCACATGGGGAAACAGTGTATTAATAATCCTTGAAAAAGGTAAACAAACATGCGAATATAAATTCGTCTATACGTTTATGACTCAGCCGTGCACCTGATAAACAATACTTTTTGCGCCGGTCTACACAGTCGATCTTTGCCAATGCCAGAAGTCTTTGTGCGAGAAACACTTGCTCGCTCCCTTTTCACGTAACATTTAATACGTCTTAATATTATAACCTTATAAAAATTTACTAAGATCCTTTTATTGTTTTACTTAAATAAAAATAAAGTTTTCGTAAATTATCGATATAGTGAATATTTATATACACATCATAGTAAAAATGAATAAAGTAAAAATTAATTTAAATAAAACTTGGAGTGATCTTGATTATACTTATTTATTTACATATTATTATTTATTCAAGATCACTGCAATATGTAAATGTAATTGTATAATTTTATAATTGTTTGGCATTTATAGTAAATGCTTTTTATTTTTGTGTACTATTACAGTAGTTTAGAGCTGTTTTACGAGAATTTCAAATTTATGACTTTGTGTCCTCAAATTTATCGTAAAAAACATAGTTCGACATTAAAACTATGCTATGTCGTTTTACACAGAAAAACGAAATAATTGTTGTTTTCGTTTTATTTGTTACAGCTTAAAACAATAGCTGCATATTATGTCGCCGACAAGAAAAATATAAAAACTAAACTTCACAATTGAAATGCAATTTCCCGAAAATTCCTTCTGACCCACCCGCATAGGTCTTCATTACCACGCGAACCGCCGCCAGCTCAGCTGGAGATGGTCGGGGTTCCGAAACGAGTGAGATAAATAAGCACCACTCACACAACTAAAGTAAGTCAATGTCAAACGTGTGTGAGACCGTTAGATGGCAAATGAGGTAGGGAAGTAGGGTCAGAAGATAGACGTTTATAAAAGGCACAAAACAAAAAGAAGTAGAACTCCATTCAAGTTTTCAGGTATAAACAACAAGCTTATTAGTTAAACTCCATAATAACAAAAAAAAGGAACAATCAAGAATTGGAATAACACTAAATAATAAATTTCGGAAGAATAAAATTTAACTTGAACTTTGTAAGGAAAACAAAGAACGGTAAATTAACTCTCAACAATAAAAGAAGATAAATGAATAAATAGTCTACATTAAAATACGAGATGTGATCAAAATATATCGTAAATAATTTTATTAAGAAAAAAGTAAAAAAGTTTCATCAAACTTCTATAATAGTGCTGCCCTCGGATAGCAATGCGCTTATCCCAACGTTGATTCCGTGATTCGAAGCATTTCTGTAAGTCTTATTTAGGAAAGGCTTTCAACTGCTCCGTCGTGCCCCTATCAATGTCGGAAATGGTGTCAATACGTTTTTCTTTTAGCACTGTGTTTATTTTTTTGGCAGAGCCAAAAGTCTCGTGGTGCTAAATCCAGAGAGCAAGGCCAATTTGAAAAACAGGAATCACTTTTCTGCCAAAAACTCGCGGATCTGAAGCGAGGAATTGCTTGGCGCGTTGTTGTGATGAATAGAGAAGCGATTGACACATTTTTCTTGCCTCTTTCTCCGTACGTGATTTTGCAAACGTTGCATTACTCCCTCGTAATATTCAGAGTTAGTTGTTCCTCGTGGAATGAATTGTGATCGCATTATGCTTTCACGGTTATGACCATACACCCATATTTCATTTTCAGTTATAATTTTTGCCATGAAGTTCGATCTACATCAAGAATTTCCTTCAATTCTCCGCAAACTAACACGTATTCGGCAGTCAAATGTCTGGGATCAAATTTTGATCGCCTCTTATTTGAAAATTATTGAATAAAATGCTTTCCACGGATACATACGAGATCTTCAGTTCTCCGGAAAGCATTCCAATAGTCAATCGCTTCGTTTGAACTAACCATTTTTGTCAACTCTTGTACGTTTTCGTCAGTTTTTGAGATCCAAGGACTTTTCGTCCTTTGCTTGTCTTCAACCAATTTATTTCCTTCTTTAAGTCGCTCATATCATTTATAAACAGTCTTCAGATTCACCCCATTATCTCCATACATTGATTTTAACATTTTATGAGCTTCTTTAGCACTTTTTTGCAAGCTGTAACAAAACTTATTGTTAACGCGTTAGAAATCCATGATGCGGTAATTGCCACCTAAGTCTCCTGTCTCTGAAAGCTGACTGACAAGTCACAACTTGCTGTAATGCGGCACTAACTCACTTATCTAATGGGGCTTCGAATTAATTGTTTCAAAAAAATGTAGCGTCAACAGTTATAAAAATTCATTCACCGTTTTTGATAAAACCTCGTACATTGAAAAGCTATGTATAAAAATCTGGATGAAATATTAAAAAAAAAACTAGTAAATTTATAAGATTAACACAAAAACAAATCCTGCATTTATTTACTGCACGTAGGATTGGGTTGGTCATTATTATATTTTATGGAATATTTGAATTCCTAAAATAACATGGACTTCTTCAAACGAGTTATATAACAGAAGGTCCACTACTAGTACTACGTACAAAGCTTTGGAAGAATAATTAAAGGAATAAATAAAGATCAAACAGCAATAGGATTATCCATTGATTTCAAAAAAAGCATTGGATTGTGTAAATTCTAATACATTGAATAAAAAGTGATAAAATACCCATGTTTTATAATTTTTATATAGAGGTGTATGATTCGGTTTAACATATTTGACAAAACAGAGAACAAAGAGTGTTAGATGAACCAATTTGAATAGATAACATATGAAAAGAGAGTCCCTTAAGGATCGACATTGGGACCTCTATTGTTTTTTAGTATATGTACTACGTACACGTAAAATGCTTCATATTCATAGTTCTTAAATAAAACTTTACACATTCATAACTACTATTGATAAAATGATAACTATTACGTGGATGTATAAATTATATGCATACCTATATATAATACTACTATATTGCGTGTGTTGTATCTTGATAATGTGTAATTTTTCGTCCCAACTAAGAGAGATAGAATTCGTCACATTGCCTGTTCTGCGCATGCGCATGCAAAATGTCCATTTTGAAATTTACGAAATGACAGATAAACAGAAAACATAATTATAGCCTCAGATTTAAATCGACATCTATAACTATGATATTACTGAAAGCATACGCAAAGTTGTTTTTTATTGAATTCAGTTTTGTGCAAGTTTACTTCATCGGTGAATTTGTAGAATTACCCAGAAAATACGATGTAGAATAAATAAATGATATGATGACTGATTCCAGTGAATTATTAACAGAAAAACTTGTGAAGTTATAACTTCTGCGTTGATTTATACGTGCTTACTGGAATATGTGAAATTATATTATTAAATGTAAATATCGGCCCTTCCATTTCGACTAACAGAAAAGATTTTGAACAGAAAAACTACTACAGTGATTTCTACATGTTTATTGATATGTGGAATTATTAAATGTAAATACTGCTTGTTTCGTTTTGACTTACAGAAAACATATAAATATATATTTTATATACCTACACAATCAAATATCAGGTAGGTGTTTTATATATGTTAGGTTAAATTATATTTCAACATATAGTTTAGCTATGTATTCTTAAGATTAAGAATGCAAATATAATTACTATATTTAATATTTTGGTTATATGTAAGAATAAAACAGCATCACTTTTATATTTGTCTATGTACATTATTCAATATAATTTTGTATAAGCAACAATGTAACAAACTAATTAAATTCCTTGTGTTCTTGTATTTAATTCAAATAAATTAAATTAATGCCCATATGTTAATAAAGAATATAAACAAAAAATTACTCTTATACACTATGTATGTAATAGCACATTCGTCATCAATCCATTTTTCTTGATGTTTATGTCTCATAAAAGTCATAAAAAATGATGAGTAGAAACGAGTGTAATATGAACCATCTCATGAGAATCTCCGTACAACAGCGAATAGTCACGTAGCAGATAAGAAAAGCACAGAGAAGCCTTCGGACAATACATTCATTCTATTTGTAATACTTTCATAGTACACATCGTTTAAAATTGTATTTTTGAATAATAAATGTTTTTAAAAATATAAAGTCTTTTCTAAATAACAAAATTGGCGCAGTCAGTAGGATTAGTTCTACAAGTGATTACAAAGTTTGTGATTAGTTCTACAAGTGATTACAAAATTTGTGATAGAATTTGGTGTGTTTCAACACTTCGAGAACTTAACCGAAAGTAGGAAGGACGCAAGAGGACCGTAGTGTTAGGGAAAATATAGGCAGGTCACGGCACCTTATCGAGCAAGGTGGACTACTATATTCGCTGTACCTAACATTCCAACGTTCTGAAAAACGAAGACAACTTGCCAACCAAGAAGGCAAAGTAAGTACTATCAAATATTACAAATACGTCTCGCTTCCTGACTATTGAAGTCCCATTTCATTATTTGAAATACATATCCTAGTAGATATATCCCTTGAAAGAAATCCCGTGAAAAGTGACAATCCTGTCAATACTATTGTAGTAAAACCCGAACGAACAAAGCAAGCAAAATAGACGAATTAACCGAAAGACTTCAAAACTTAAACATGGCAATTAACTATTCATTATTTAAGATAGAATTAGACGCAATACCAACGTTTAATGGCGAAGTTAGTTGTATAAATTTATTTGTAAATACATGCGATCAAATTTGTAATAAATACGCAAACTCTCCCGAAGTGAAAGATTTAATATTCAACACAATATTAGGTAAACTCAGAGATAGAGCGAAAACACTTATCTGTTCGCGAAATGAATTAAATACATGGAATAAGGTAAAGAGTGCAATTTATAGTTATTTTTCGGATAAACGTGACTTCGGTCAATTAATTCAGGAATTTAACAATACCAGAATGTTTATTAAGGAGGACCCAGTTTCATTTGGCTATCGCGTACAAGATCTTCTATCGAGAATTATGACTAAACTCGCGCAAACACCAGATATTACACATAAAGCGGCTAGAGCGGAAATATACGCGGACGCTGCACTGGAAATATATTTATTAAATATGCCCGAAGACATACAGGTACATGTGAAACCATTACAACCAGACGATTTAGAAGAAGCAATAGGCCACGTTCAAGATGTAATAAATTTCAAATCCAGAGCAAATTCAATAAGAGGGAATAGAATTCCACAAAAACCATTCATACACACAAAGAATATATCACAAACACCTTCACAACAATACCCCTTACCCAATTATCGACATCCGCAACAAACATTAAATATACCTGTCATGAAAACTCCATCGCAACAAGCAAATTCATTCCCAAAAGGTCCCATACCAAATTTCCCTAAACCGCAGTTTAACCAACAACAAACGAAGTTTCTAACAAATCGTCAAGTTTTTGGACCACCACGAAATGTATGGGCACCTAATCAAAGCAAATCATCAGCCGTATTACTAAAACCGACACCGATGTCAGGAATATCAACTACTGTTACCAAACCGATGAATTACGGATACCAAGATAATTCTTTTAGACAAACAAGACCACCACAAGCAATACCTGAAGAACTCTATAACAATGAGATGCAACACAATGAAGAACATTACGAAGATCCACAACCATTGTTTAACGAAGATGATGGATTATGGTATGTCCCCATGAGAACACCAGAACACGCTTCGGAGATCCCTAATGAAGAAAATCTAGATAACCAGGAAGAAGATGAGGAAGAAGAAAATTTTATTATACATGCCTCGCAGGAGAACTCGGAAACGTAGCATCCAACGAACTACCATATATTCACATTAAGAATCCCCCATTAAAGTTACTAGTAGACACCGGTAGCACAATTTCCATGATAGATCCCGCGATTGTAAAGAAATATTATCCTAACAATATATTTACGGAACAGTTAGAAATAAAAACAGCAAAAGGTATCATACAAATTAATAAAATTGCCAAAATACCATGTTTTAAGGAATTAAAATCAAATGGTCACTTGAATATGGTAATGTTTAAATTTCACAAATTTTATGATGGCATTATTGGATTAGACGATTTAAGATCAATGAAATTTAACATAGACTTATCAAAAAGTATGCTTTTTAGAGAAAATTACGAATTACCAATTCATTTTAAAAAGTTAGAAACTATTAAAATTCCAGCAAAAGAAAAAATTCTAAAAAGGGTATTTGTAAATTATATACAGGGTGATGTGATGATTAACGAAATAACACAAAACGAAATTCACATACCTAGTTGTGCGACAACAGTAAAAAGGGGTCAAGCATTGTTAGAAATCCAAAATTTATCAGATAAAGAACAAACTATTCAAATTAAACCTTTGAAGGCCATTCCATTAGAAAATTACCATATTTATCAATATCGTATTCAAGACGTAGAATCATTAAAGAAATTAAATAATAGGCTTAGAATAGATCATTTAAATGAGGAAGAAAAATCCAAAATATTACAGTTATGTAAAAATTATGTAGATGTATTTAAACAACCAGAAGATAAATTAACTTTCAACAGTAGTATAAAACATGAAATTAAAACGAAAGATGAACAACCTAGTTTCATTAAAGCAAGACGTTTTCCACACGCATTAAAACAAGAAATAGCGGATCACATAAATAACCTATTAAATGACGATATTATTAGGCCAAGCCACAGTCCCTGGGGCTCACCCGTAAATTTAGTAGAAAAAAAATTAGATGCAAGTAAAAAGAGAAAAACCAGATTAGTAATCGATTATAGAGCGGTCAACGAAAAAACAATTGATGACAGATATCCTATTCCTAATATTGAGGATATTCTAGATAAATTAGGTCGATGTCAGTATTTTAGCACCTTAGATTTGGCATCCGGTTATCATCAGATACAAATGCATCCGGACTCAATAGCTAAAACAGCCTTTAATACAGAGCATGGGCATTTCGAATTTTTACGTATGCCCTTTGGGCTCAAAGGAAGTCCTGCTACATTTCAGCGTGTCATGGACAACTTATTTAGAGACATATTAAATAAATTCTGTCTTGTGTATCTAGACGATATTATTATATTCTCACCATCACTCGATGAACATATAAAACACCTAAAGGCAGTGTTCGATAAATTACGGACAGCAAACTTAAAGTTACAATTAGATAAATGCGAGTTCCTTCGCAAAGAAACAGAATTTTTAGGTCATGTAATAACACCTAATGGTATTAAACCTAATCCAAAAAAGATAGAATCAATTAAAAACTTTCCAATTCCTACAAATCAAAGAGAAGTAAAATCATTTTTAGGCTTACTAGGCTATTACAGACGTTTTATAAACAATCTGGCAAAAATTACTAAACCACTAACGAAATGTTTAAAGAAGGGTGAAACTGTAAAACACACTCCTGAATTTATTGAAGCTTTTGAGAAATGTAAAATTCTGTTATGTAACGATCCTGTCTTAAAATACCCAGATTTCACGAAACAATTTGAATTAACCGTAGATGCATCCAATTTTGCAATCGGCGCAATTTTAGCACAAAACGATCATCCAATTGCGTACGCATCAAGAACATTAAACCCGGCAGAAATTAATTATGCAGTTATAGAAAAAGAAATGCTTGCAGTTATTTGGTCGTGTAAACATTTCAGGCCATATTTATATGCAAGAAAATTCATAATAAAGACAGATCACAGACCCTTACAGTGGCTATTTTCAGTAAAAGATCCGAACTCAAGATTAACTAGATGGCGCTTAAAACTAAGTGAGTATGATTATGAAATTTTATACAAAAAAGGAAAACATAATCAAGCAGATGCATTATCGAGAATAAAATTAACAGAAAATTACGTAAATACTCTAGATAACGATTTAGAATCTTTGATAGCTAATAACAATGACCCACCTGGCCAAATAAACATGGATGAACTAGATGAAATATTAAATAGCTTACCCCAAGAAAGTAATTTAGAACAGGTAAATGATCAAAGTAGTACTCATAATACAATACATTCAGATAGTGGTCAAATACAAATATCAATACCATATTCAGAAAAACTATTAAATGTAGCCGAACACCAAATCATATTAGATGCGACACGTAATTTAACAACACCCATAATTAAGACTATTAAAATATTTGGAAAAAATAGAATAATAATCACTTTACCACTAACAGCGCCTAGGGAACATATTGTTAAAGTACTAAGAGAATGTCTAATTTCAGAAAAGAAAAATGTATTATATTTTAAACACAAAAACATAGAAAGAGAAATTATTAATATTATTCAAGAATCCTTTACAAAATTAAAAGTAGAAATATGTAACAAAGTAGTAGAAGATATTGAGGATGAGAATGAACAACAACAAAAAATCAAATACTATCACGAAGGAAAAACTGCACATAGAGGTATTAATGAGGTTCACCAATCACTAAAACGAAATTACTATTGGCCAAATTTAGAGAAGTCAGTAAGTAAATATATAAATAACTGTGAAACTTGTCAACTCGCGAAGTATGATAGAATGCCCCAAAAACAACCTATATCACATACATATACCCCTAGAAGACCATTCGAACAACTACATATTGATCTGTTATATATGAATAACAGAATAATGTTAACGTTAATCGACCATTTTTCTAAATATGCACAAGCGTATTTAATACCCGACAAAAATGCCACTACCATAATAAACGGTATCACAAAATTTACCAGTCATCATGGATTACCAAGTACAATCATAGCTGATCCAGGTAAAGAATTCGATAATATATTATTGAAAGAATTCTGTCAATTACATAAAATCAAACTACATATTACATCAATAGGAAATTCAAAATCAAATGGTATCGTAGAAAGATTTCACAACACATTAGTAGAGTCAATACGGTGTAAAATATTAGAAAGACAAAGTACATTCGAGACTAACTTATTGACAGCAATTTTAGGATACAATAATAGTTTACATTCCAGTACGAAATTTACCCCTTTTGAAATTATTAATGGACATAGCGAAAGTAATTTACCTTTTGATATCAGTGAAGAACAAATTACACAAGAGTTTATTAATAATAGAGCCGACCAAATAAAAGCAATAAACAATCAGGTTCACGATAGACTAGAGAAAACAAAAGAGCAAATATGCGAAAAAATAAATAAAAACAGAAATGATATTGAAAATGTGGAAATAGGTCAGGAAATTTATGTGAAAAAGAAACATAGAAATAAACTAAAACCAAAGTTTGACAAAGAAAAAGTGGTTAAGGTAAATGACAAAACTATAGAAACACAAAGAAAAGCGAAATATTCCAAAGAAGTAATAAAGAAGAAAAGAAAATTCACAGATCAATCTTTGTTGCAGAATGAAGAGGAGATTACTCACGATGATACTAAAAACGATAGGTTTAGCAGTCAGCCAACTACAAGTTCAACAAATTGAAAATTACATTCTACCTTATAAATTAGGACAAGCCCGAATTATTCAAGGAAATCACAATTTTATCTACAAAATTAAAGCATATGATTTGTTCCAAAATATATTAATATTAAAAGAAGAGATTAACCAGGTCAACACAACACATGCTAAAAAGATGTCACCGCATGGGACAACAACCTATACTTATTTAGATAACATCCATACAGAGGATCAATCAATTTATGATTCCATTCAACAAACAGCCTACAGTATTTCCCGAACAGAATTAAAATTCCACAATGTATTCCCCGAATACTTAAGAAATAAAAGGTCACCATTGGATATAGTAGGAAGTGCATCAAATTGGTTATTTGGAATAATGGACAACGAAGAAAAGAAACGAATAGATAACGCACTCGATATATTAGCCGAAAACCAACACAGCATACACAAACAACAAGAATGGAGTGTTTCCGTGATAAAATCAATGTCAGAAGAATTAAATAATACATTAACCAAGTTAAGTAGTAGGGTACTTACGCCGATTCTGGCGCCTCCTCCCCCTCTCACCCAGCTCCCCCTCACCCCCCTCGCCCTAGTGGCGCCCTCTGCCAACCCAACTGATGTGGCGCCCCCTCGCGGTCGCCAACCCAACTAAAAATTGCAGATTTCATCATTACCAACCCAACTAAAATTGCAGATTTCATCATTACCAACCCAACTAAAATTGCAGATTTCATCATTACCAACCCAACTAAAAATTGCAGATTTCATCATTACCAACCCAACTAAAAATTGCAGATTTCATCATTACCAACCCAACTAAAAATTGCAGATTTCATCATTACCAACCCAATGTGGCGCCCTCTGACGGCCACTAACCAAACTAAGAAATGGCAGATTTCATCATTACCAACCCAATGTGACGCCCTCTCACAGCCACTAACCAAGAAATGGCATCTCTCATGATTGCCATAATGTAGCTTCCTCTCACGATCACTAGCCAAACTAAGGTGACGTCAGACAAAATGGCGGACCTTCAAGATGGTCTTTGCTTCTAGAAAAATTCCTGAATAAATTACCCGGCTTGCCATCGCGCTTCTCAATGTACGTCAAACAGGTCTAAACATGTTTCCAGCGGAAACCATGTTAGATAGGTACGGTTTAGCACCCCATTTTGTGATATGTACGGAAAACAGCATGCAAGATAATCGTACATACCAGTATGATAGAAACTGAAATTAAATAAACTTTTTCAGCTAGCATAGAAAATGATTATCTTTCACCAAAGGCGAATACTATAATTATATTTAATTTTACTAATTATATACAATAATTAAGCTGTATTATAATGTTAATAAATACATGTGATGAAACTACAATATAAATGTATATAGGTAAAACGTAGTAAAATTTATAATAAATAATGATAAACAAACAACTCCCTTTATTTATTTGAATCATAGGTTTTACAATACTGTTATTACAATCCATTACATTATTTGAATAATGTACAGATACAATATTAAGATAAACAGGATTACACATATACATACATACGAGTATGACAGAAACTATAAATTTATTAAAACTCTTATAGAAAGGAATTATAAGTATTTTACAGTGAAAACCTCTATATCTATCAATCTATCAATGCTCAACAGCTGCTAATGTACGCATGCGTAGGTTCACACTACACAGCAATCACGTGATTAGCATTATCAACTCGAATGATACAGTGATACTGAATCTTTATATAAGTCATGATACATGCGTTGGCACTTCATTCTTACAGTGTTCACCATCGAGTGAAGATGGAATTTGTGAAACAAATTAAATCGATACTTGTCAGTGATACAGCTGATGCTGAAGCCGCGAATTCTATTATTAAAAAATGTAATCAAGCTAATCGAGTGCTAAATAATTTATTACGTAATGCGATAACTATTGGAGAAAAACAAAAATTTACAACGGCTATTGCTCACGTGAAAAGTTTCAAACGAACGTGTCGAGGTCTTCAGATAAAGGGATCAGGATACACAACAAGAAAACAGACAGCATATATTCGTGTTAAGTGGGAAGACATTCAATCAGCTTTTCAAAATCGTATACGAACTGGAGTTATTATCAACCTAAAACACACTGACCCGAAACTGTTTTTGGAAGACGCTTCGGCAATATTCCGCAGAAGAATCTTAAACGTCCTGAAAAAAGAAGAAACAATCAAGGTTAACGCGATGTTTTCTGGTGACTTTACTATACAAAAGATCGGTCAAGAATATACAGAAACAAAATATTTTAATACCATGAATAAACCAATTTACCAAGTCACAAACCTACAGAAGTGGTTTGTTGAGGAAATACAACAACCAATTTTATCTGACATCGAGGTTTTCCAATCAAGAGGAAGTGGATGGGCATTATCAGCAGTTATTAATATACAAATTAATATTAATAAATTTACACCCCAACTAGGGTCATCCTATATCGAGTTACCACAACCAATAAAATTGAAGCATGCGTGTGTTAATGTACGCAACGAAGATACTAAATGTTTTATATGGGCAGTTGTATCTGCACTATATCCTGTGAAAGAAAAACCACAAAGAACCACAAAGTATCCGAACCCATCATTAGTTTTAAAGTTAGAAGGAATTCAATTCCCAATGACAGTAAAACAAATTCCACGCTTCGAAAAACAAAATGCTATATCAATAAATGTTTATATTTTAAAAAAGAAATGTAAGAAAACATTCACGACAGTCCCAACATATCTAACGAAAGCGAAGCAACTGAAACATATCAATTTATTGCTTATTCAAGATGTATATAATGATGAAAATGATCAAGATGATACAGCATCCAAACTATCGCCTAGATATCACTATGTATGGATTAAGGACTTATCACGGTTAGTATCCACAGAACTTTTGTAGGCGAATTATAGCATATCAATCATAGGGAAAAACATTAAACGAAATACAACGATAAACAATTATGACATATAAATCCATAGGTAAAGTTATATAGGTAATAAACATCATTCTCTCCATAGAAGACCTAGATATTTAATACCACATACATAAATACATAGACACTCTAATCCTCATATGAATAAATTGATAGACTTATAATAATTATTTTCATCCATAAGTATACATACATACTTTTATATATATCACTACAAGAAATAAGTCGACACCGCTGTGATAGTCACCTTATTTAATATATCTATATTATAAAATAAAAAGGAACAACATATTTTTAAGAAAACAATTTATTAAAAATAAAACAACTACACACATCAAACAAACCTCAACCATACTTTCAATTTCACAAATATCAAAATTTAAACAAAACAATCAAATGCAAAGGCAAGGAATGTTCTCGAGATGATCCATATAGTGCAATATAACAATGCAGTAAAACGATAGAGCTGAGATACATGGTCTATCAAAATTTTTATTACCCACTCTTTCAGCTATCAAAACTTTTGACAAAACACTATACATATGAAAAATAGACATAGCATTAAATATTTCCATTTTAGAGATACCCCAGTTTAATCCCAATTTTAAGTAACATAAATTCTTAAATTGATTTAGTTAACTTTCTTATAATATTTAAAAAAGGTTGAAAAAGAAAACATACTAAGTCCCACAACAGATAAAATATGTACTATCTTTTTACACTTCATGTTTAGTACTGTCATTAGAAGAAATATGCCTGAGGTACAGCTTTTAATATGAAATTTAGGGGTTTTTTACACAAAAACATAGTTTATGCCTAATAAAACTAATTTTGAAACATAATGTGCACATAGTATTAAAAAAGAGAATAAAAACATTAAACAAGGTACGCTTCACACGAAACATTATTATAAATCACATTTTAAAAACATGGAATTCTATTTTATTTGGATGACATTGTATTTACAAATAGTTTTTATATCATTACAAGAAATATGCTTTTCATTAAATATTAACCACTGAACAACAGCAGTATACACAAAAAACTTGATAGTCACCCTATTTAATATATCTATATTATAAAATAAAAAGGAACAACATATTTTTAAGAAAACAATTTATTAAAAATAAAACAACTACACACATCAAACAAACCTCAACCATACTTTCAATTTCACAAATATCAAAATTTAAACAAAACAATCAAATGCAAAGGCAAGGAGTGTTCTCGAGATGATCCATATAGTGCAATATAACAATGCAGTAAAACGATAGAGCTGAGATACATGGTCTATCAAAATTTTTATTACCCACTTTTTTTCAGCAATCAAAACTTTTTGACAAAACACTATACATATGAAAAATAGCCATAGCATTAAATATTTCCATTTTAGAGATACCCCAGTTTAATCCCAATTTTAAATAACATAAATTCTTAAATTGATTTAGTTAACTTTCTTATAATATTTAAAAAAGGTTGAAAAAGAAAACATACTAAGTCCCACAACAGATAAAATATGTACTATCTTTTTACACTTCATGTTTAGTACTGTCATTAGAAGAAATATGCCTGAGGTACAGCTTTTAATATGAAATTTAGGGGTTTTTTACACAAAAACATAGTTTATGCCTAATAAAACTAATTTTGAAACACAATGTGCACATAGTATTAAAAAAGAGAATAAAAACATTAAACAAGGTACGCTTCACACGAAACATTATTATAAATCACATTTTAAAAACATGGAATTCTATTTTATTTGGATGACATTGTATTTACAAATAGTTTTTATATCATTACAAGAAATATGCTTTTCATTAAATATTAACCACTGAACAACAGCAGTATACACAAAAAAACTAATATAAAGACAGTATTAACGTTCTAACCAAAAGATTTGCAAAATAATAAATATATACTTGTTCATCGCTTAAAAACAATTGAAAAATTGATGTTTGCCAAGCTATTTATCAATATTTAAGAGTTAAAAATTATCATCATTTTTACATTTACAGATACCCCATGTTTAATATCAATTTGAATTAACATAAATTCATAAAATGAGTCCATCTTTTCACACATCATGCATTTTTGTACAACAGCGAATGTATTACATTTTAAAGCACTTTATAATTTGAGAAAAATAGCAAAACCTATCACGAAACATTATTATAAATTCTATTTTATTTGGATGACATTGTATTTACAAATAGTTTTTATATCATTACAAGAAATATACTTTTCATTAAATATTAACCACTGAACAACAGTAGTATAATAAATACTCGCTTTCAATTATTTAATATTGAAATTACACAAAATTCAATGCAATACACTTAAAACATTTGAAAAATCATGTTTGGTAAGCCCAATATAAATTATTTTTAATTTGTTTTTCATAGAATGAATTGCATCATTTGCGGAAAATCCTTCACCCGGCGCGACAACATGAAGCGGCATGTGAATACCCTCCACCGCAATTTTGTTTGCGGTATTTGTGGAGTGAGAAAGAAAACATACTAAGTCTCACAACAGATAAAATATATACTATCTTTTTACAGTTCATGTTTTTTGTACTATCATTAGAAGAAATATGCTTGACGAGCGGCTTTTAATATGAAATTTAGAGGTTTTTACACAAAAACATAGTTTATGCCTAATAAAAACTAATTCATGTTTGGTAAGCCTACTATTTAAGACAAAAATTATTAGTTATTTCCATTTACAACAGATAGCCCACTATTTATCAATATTTAAGGCAAAAAATTATTATTAATTCCCTCATTTACAACAGATTTCCTTGCTTAATCTCAATTTTTAAATAACATAAATTCTTAAATTGATTTAGTTAACTTTCTTATAATATTTGAAAAGGGTGAGAAAGAAAACATACTAAGTCTCACAACAGATAAATATTAAAACTAAAATAAATATATACTATTTCAAAATGTTTCTACCTTTTATAGCTGTGTTTTGTTATACACAATCCAAACCATTTTGCATGTAAATATCAGTAGCCATTCCGACATGCTTCAGAACTAACCCCATCAGGTTAACTGAAAGAAGAAACACAATCCTATCAAGAATTTTATCTTATATGGTATATGTTTGAATATCTTTTTCGACCGCAATTATAGGAATACAATTAGTTTCACATACCTAATGCGGGTGACAGATTGGGCAAAGTATCGGGGGGATCACCAAACTAATCCTTTCAGAACATCGCTCGCATCTGATTATTTCATATTCTTAAAAAAAAATATATACCGAATAATATTTTACATCCCTTTTTTTCATAAAACTCACCTATCATGAGTAAATTAAGCACAAAATGGCTCAGCACCCTGTGTCGATATATTTCCCGCAGAGGTGCAGAATAATAGCACATCGTGCATAATATATCATCACCCCCTTCATGCACTCGCACGAAGCCAGCAGCAATCACGCACATATTATTAATAGGTATCAATTGATGACGTCCATATCCGTCATCTCGGTACACATCAACCACAATGTCACCCGAACCACGAGATTCATAACCATTGTCTGTATCAACAGACGGCAAAGTTAATGTTGAATCTGAATTTTGATCATCCATCACCTTAAACAAAAATTAATCAATATTAAATTCTACACCCCCAACCATCTTTAAACATCAACAAAAATTATTTGATATTAAAATACCACTCACAAAAATAAACAAACTAAATAAACACAATTAATAGCCAACAATAAAAGATGCAGGGGAAAAACAAAATCTACTTCGAGGCACACTATCAAAACTAATATAAAATGATCTACTACACATCTATATATAACCAACCCCCACTAATGACCTTAAACGAAAAAAATTCTCACTGGAAATGGATAAAGAAAACACAGGATTACCTAAAACAATCTTCTCCACATCTTCAAATGATTTTTTTTATTATCATCATAAACATCCAAACAATTGCCAACCCAATTAAAACTAGGACCCTTTAACGATAGACGATTAGCATTAAATTAAAAAAATATAACCAAGTATCATAACTTTCAATACCATAAAAGCAAATTACCGACATCCGCTCCAGACAAAAAGCCCTAAAACTCGGCATTGGTCAAATAACTGATTACACCCCGTACCGTAAGAATTATTTACATAATGAACCCTTAGGGAAGAATGCGATATATATACATATTTAGTAGATAAATTAAGAACAAATTTAGTTTCACCAATTATAGGAACCCCCACATATCAGTCAGCAAATTAACAAAAAAGATTGATTTAACCAATTCCAACGTTCTAACAAAGAAACGCACTTTATGTATCTGGAGATGTCTTCAACATAATTGAAATTCCACTTAGTCCGAGCAGATCACAACCCCATCATACCGACAAAGGAATGAATACCAATAAACCTGTCACAATCAACAAACCCATTAGAAAACGACACAACCTCCCAGCAGCTGTAAATTAAATGCTAATGATGCAAAAATACCTAAAAATATTTCGTAAAACAAGAGTATTTTAGTTAAATATACAATAAATATTATTCAGTATTGGAATACACAATGAATAACACAAATTTGAGTAGAGAAAGATAAATATTTCTAATTACACATGTGTGAATTTGAATTTACATCACCTACCCGAATAGAGTGTCTTATATATGGATAGTAAAGTCGTCGCGTCCATACAAATGCATTTCTCACATACGTATGTATATAGTCACCGCGCTTATGTGCAAACTACTACGGCGGATACAGCCCTTCGCATACATACGTAGGGTAGACAGGTAGTCATTTGCTGACCGTCATTATTTTTAGTCCCATCGCTTCGTATATATAATGCATCATTATTAGAGGTTCCTAATAGATGAATTTTATTCATAAATATGGGGATGTTTAAAATGAAAAATAGGAAGTATACATATTCTCTTTATTTATTAATGTATACAAGATATATTTATTTATAACATTTTTATATATTTATTTTAGCAATATTTATCACCAACGCATACTCTCTAAATCGGATTTTGATTTTTTCAATTTCGGATATAAACCTCATAATTCTAATGTTCAACAAGTCATTCTTCTGTCTAAGAACCCTCCGCCTGCTTTAGGAAATTGCCGCAAATGCCAACAAATTGACGAATAGCCTCATATCTTTTTATTTATACGTACATATATTGTGAATTATTACACTAATTATAAAACAAAATTAATTATAGATAGACAAACATTATACAGGTATATTGCAAACATGTAATGCTAAGATAATCAGAGTGATATATACATACATGTAAAGAAATTTATAATTTATTCAATCTCTTATTAAAAGAGTTATTAATATTTTTCAAATGAATACCTGACAGTGGTGGAAAACTGTTGAAATTTGGATAGATTAATAGTTACATATGCGAGCTTCAGAATAGCTTCTGAACATGTTGGGTTGTAATTTGGTATACAATAAAAGGCAGCGGGGAACTGAACCGCCTCCCAAAAAAAGGTATTTAATATTAAAATCGTCGATTCCCCATCACAGAAAAATAGTGTATCATACAAGGGAAAAAAGTATTAGATTTTAGCTCGAGGTAAGATAAATTACCGAGAGCTAAAATCTAATTTTTTCCATTGTATAATACACTATTTTTCTGTGATGGGGAATCGACGATTTTAATATTAAATACCTTTTTTTGGGAGGCGGTTCAGTTCCCCGCTGCCTTTTATTGTATACCAAATTACAACCCAACATGTTCAGAAGCTATTCTGAAGCTCGCATATGTAACTATTAATCTATCCAAATTTCAACAGTTTTCCACCACTGTCAGGTATTCATTTGAAAAATATTAATAACTCTTTTAATAAGAGATTGAATAAATTATAAATTTCTTTACATGTATGTATATATCACTCTGATTATCTTAGCATTACATGTTTGCAATATACCTGTATAATGTTTGTCTATCTATAATTAATTTTGTTTTATAATTAGTGTAATAATTCACAATATATGTACGTATAAATAAAAAGATATGAGGCTATTCGTCAATTTGTTGGCATTTGCGGCAATTTCCTAAAGCAGGCGGAGGGTTCTTAGACAGAAGAATGACTTGTTGAACATTAGAATTATGAGGTTTATATCCGAAATTGAAAAAATCAAAATCCGATTTAGAGAGTATGCGTTGGTGATAAATATTGCTAAAATAAATATATAAAAATGTTATAAATAAATATATCTTGTATACATTAATAAATAAAGAGAATATGTATACTTCCTATTTTTCATTTTAAACATCCCCATATTTATGAATAAAATTCATCTATTAGGAACCTCTAATAATGATGCATTATATATACGAAGCGATGGGACTAAAAATAATGACGGTCAGCAAATGACTACCTGTCTACCCTACGTATGTATGCGAAGGGCTGTATCCGCCGTAGTAGTTTGCACATAAGCGCGGTGACTATATACATACGTATGTGAGAAATGCATTTGTATGGACGCGACGACTTTACTATCCATATATAAGACACTCTATTCGGGTAGGTGATGTAAATTCAAATTCACACATGTGTAATTAGAAATATTTATCTTTCTCTACTCAAATTTGTGTTATTCATTGTGTATTCCAATACTGAATAATATTTATTGTATATTTAACTAAAATACTCTTGTTTTACGAAATATTTTTAGGTATTTTTGCATCATTAGCATTTAATTTACAGCTGCTGGGAGGTTGTGTCGTTTTCTAATGGGTTTGTTGATTGTGACAGGTTTATTGGTATTCATTCCTTTGTCGGTATGATGGGGTTGTGATCTGCTCGGACTAAGTGGAATTTCAATTATGTTGAAGACATCTCCAGATACATAAAGTGCGTTTCTTTGTTAGAACGTTGGAATTGGTTAAATCAATCTTTTTTGTTAATTTGCTGACTGATATGTGGGGGTTCCTATAATTGGTGAAACTAAATTTGTTCTTAATTTATCTACTAAATATGTATATATATCGCATTCTTCCCTAAGGGTTCATTATGTAAATAATTCTTACGGTACGGGGTGTAATCAGTTATTTGACCAATGCCGAGTTTTAGGGCTTTTTGTCTGGAGCGGATGTCGGTAATTTGCTTTTATGGTATTGAAAGTTATGATACTTGGTTATATTTTTTTAATTTAATGCTAATCGTCTATCGTTAAAGGGTCCTAGTTTTAATTGGGTTGGCAATTGTTTGGATGTTTATGATGATAATAAAAAAAATCATTTGAAGATGTGGAGAAGATTGTTTTAGGTAATCCTGTGTTTTCTTTATCCATTTCCAGTGAGAATTTTTTTCGTTTAAGGTCATTAGTGGGGGTTGGTTATATATAGATGTGTAGTAGATCATTTTATATTAGTTTTGATAGTGTGCCTCGAAGTAGATTTTGTTTTTCCCCTGCATCTTTTATTGTTGGCTATTAATTGTGTTTATTTAGTTTGTTTATTTTTGTGAGTGGTATTTTAATATCAAATAATTTTTGTTGATGTTTAAAGATGGTTGGGGGTGTAGAATTTAATATTGATTAATTTTTGTTTAAGGTGATGGATGATCAAAATTCAGATTCAACATTAACTTTGCCGTCTGTTGATACAGACAATGGTTATGAATCTCGTGGTTCGGGTGACATTGTGGTTGATGTGTACCGAGATGACGGATATGGACGTCATCAATTGATACCTATTAATAATATGTGCGTGATTGCTGCTGGCTTCGTGCGAGTGCATGAAGGGGGTGATGATATATTATGCACGATGTGCTATTATTCTGCACCTCTGCGGGAAATATATCGACACAGGGTGCTGAGCCATTTTGTGCTTAATTTACTCATGATAGGTGAGTTTTATGAAAAAAAGGGATGTAAAATATTATTCGGTATATATTTTTTTTTAAGAATATGAAATAATCAGATGCGAGCGATGTTCTGAAAGGATTAGTTTGGTGATCCCCCCGATACTTTGCCCAATCTGTCACCCGCATTAGGTATGTGAAACTAATTGTATTCCTATAATTGCGGTCGAAAAAGATATTCAAACATATACCATATAAGATAAAATTCTTGATAGGATTGTGTTTCTTCTTTCAGTTAACCTGATGGGGTTAGTTCTGAAGCATGTCGGAATGGCTACTGATATTTACATGCAAAATGGTTTGGATTGTGTATAACAAAACACAGCTATAAAAGGTAGAAACATTTTGAAATAGTATATATTTATTTTAGTTTTAATATTTATCTGTTGTGAGACTTAGTATGTTTTCTTTCTCACCCTTTTCAAATATTATAAGAAAGTTAACTAAATCAATTTAAGAATTTATGTTATTTAAAAATTGAGATTAAGCAAGGAAATCTGTTGTAAATGAGGGAATTAATAATAATTTTTTGCCTTAAATATTGATAAATAGTGGGCTATCTGTTGTAAATGGAAATAACTAATAATTTTTGTCTTAAATAGTAGGCTTACCAAACATGAATTAGTTTTTATTAGGCATAAACTATGTTTTTGTGTAAAAACCTCTAAATTTCATATTAAAAGCCGCTCGTCAAGCATATTTCTTCTAATGATAGTACAAAAAACATGAACTGTAAAAAGATAGTATATATTTTATCTGTTGTGAGACTTAGTATGTTTTCTTTCTCACTCCACAAATACCGCAAACAAAATTGCGGTGGAGGGTATTCACATGCCGCTTCATGTTGTCGCGCCGGGTGAAGGATTTTCCGCAAATGATGCAATTCATTCTATGAAAAACAAATTAAAAATAATTTATATTGGGCTTACCAAACATGATTTTTCAAATGTTTTAAGTGTATTGCATTGAATTTTGTGTAATTTCAATATTAAATAATTGAAAGCGAGTATTTATTATACTACTGTTGTTCAGTGGTTAATATTTAATGAAAAGTATATTTCTTGTAATGATATAAAAACTATTTGTAAATACAATGTCATCCAAATAAAATAGAATTTATAATAATGTTTCGTGATAGGTTTTGCTATTTTTCTCAAATTATAAAGTGCTTTAAAATGTAATACATTCGCTGTTGTACAAAAATGCATGATGTGTGAAAAGATGGACTCATTTTATGAATTTATGTTAATTCAAATTGATATTAAACATGGGGTATCTGTAAATGTAAAAATGATGATAATTTTTAACTCTTAAATATTGATAAATAGCTTGGCAAACATCAATTTTTCAATTGTTTTTAAGCGATGAACAAGTATATATTTATTATTTTGCAAATCTTTTGGTTAGAACGTTAATACTGTCTTTATATTAGTTTTTTTGTGTATACTGCTGTTGTTCAGTGGTTAATATTTAATGAAAAGCATATTTCTTGTAATGATATAAAAACTATTTGTAAATACAATGTCATCCAAATAAAATAGAATTCCATGTTTTTAAAATGTGATTTATAATAATGTTTCGTGTGAAGCGTACCTTGTTTAATGTTTTTATTCTCTTTTTTAATACTATGTGCACATTGTGTTTCAAAATTAGTTTTATTAGGCATAAACTATGTTTTTGTGTAAAAAACCCCTAAATTTCATATTAAAAGCTGTACCTCAGGCATATTTCTTCTAATGACAGTACTAAACATGAAGTGTAAAAAGATAGTACATATTTTATCTGTTGTGGGACTTAGTATGTTTTCTTTTTCAACCTTTTTTAAATATTATAAGAAAGTTAACTAAATCAATTTAAGAATTTATGTTATTTAAAATTGGGATTAAACTGGGGTATCTCTAAAATGGAAATATTTAATGCTATGGCTATTTTTCATATGTATAGTGTTTTGTCAAAAAGTTTTGATTGCTGAAAAAAAGTGGGTAATAAAAATTTTGATAGACCATGTATCTCAGCTCTATCGTTTTACTGCATTGTTATATTGCACTATATGGATCATCTCGAGAACACTCCTTGCCTTTGCATTTGATTGTTTTGTTTAAATTTTGATATTTGTGAAATTGAAAGTATGGTTGAGGTTTGTTTGATGTGTGTAGTTGTTTTATTTTTAATAAATTGTTTTCTTAAAAATATGTTGTTCCTTTTTATTTTATAATATAGATATATTAAATAGGGTGACTATCAAGTTTTTTGTGTATACTGCTGTTGTTCAGTGGTTAATATTTAATGAAAAGCATATTTCTTGTAATGATATAAAAACTATTTGTAAATACAATGTCATCCAAATAAAATAGAATTCCATGTTTTTAAAATGTGATTTATAATAATGTTTCGTGTGAAGCGTACCTTGTTTAATGTTTTTATTCTCTTTTTTAATACTATGTGCACATTATGTTTCAAAATTAGTTTTATTAGGCATAAACTATGTTTTTGTGTAAAAAACCCCTAAATTTCATATTAAAAGCTGTACCTCAGGCATATTTCTTCTAATGACAGTACTAAACATGAAGTGTAAAAAGATAGTACATATTTTATCTGTTGTGGGACTTAGTATGTTTTCTTTTTCAACCTTTTTTAAATATTATAAGAAAGTTAACTAAATCAATTTAAGAATTTATGTTACTTAAAATTGGGATTAAACTGGGGTATCTCTAAAATGGAAATATTTAATGCTATGTCTATTTTTCATATGTATAGTGTTTTGTCAAAAGTTTTGATAGCTGAAAGAGTGGGTAATAAAAATTTTGATAGACCATGTATCTCAGCTCTATCGTTTTACTGCATTGTTATATTGCACTATATGGATCATCTCGAGAACATTCCTTGCCTTTGCATTTGATTGTTTTGTTTAAATTTTGATATTTGTGAAATTGAAAGTATGGTTGAGGTTTGTTTGATGTGTGTAGTTGTTTTATTTTTAATAAATTGTTTTCTTAAAAATATGTTGTTCCTTTTTATTTTATAATATAGATATATTAAATAAGGTGACTATCACAGCGGTGTCGACTTATTTCTTGTAGTGATATATATAAAAGTATGTATGTATACTTATGGATGAAAATAATTATTATAAGTCTATCAATTTATTCATATGAGGATTAGAGTGTCTATGTATTTATGTATGTGGTATTAAATATCTAGGTCTTCTATGGAGAGAATGATGTTTATTACCTATATAACTTTACCTATGGATTTATATGTCATAATTGTTTATCGTTGTATTTCGTTTAATGTTTTTCCCTATGATTGATATGCTATAATTCGCCTACAAAAGTTCTGTGGATACTAACCGTGATAAGTCCTTAATCCATACATAGTGATATCTAGGCGATAGTTTGGATGCTGTATCATCTTGATCATTTTCATCATTATATACATCTTGAATAAGCAATAAATTGATATGTTTCAGTTGCTTCGCTTTCGTTAGATATGTTGGGACTGTCGTGAATGTTTTCTTACATTTCTTTTTTAAAATATAAACATTTATTGATATAGCATTTTGTTTTTCGAAGCGTGGAATTTGTTTTACTGTCATTGGGAATTGAATTCCTTCTAACTTTAAAACTAATGATGGGTTCGGATACTTTGTGGTTCTTTGTGGTTTTTCTTTCACAGGATATAGTGCAGATACAACTGCCCATATAAAACATTTAGTATCTTCGTTGCGTACATTAACACACGCATGCTTCAATTTTATTGGTTGTGGTAACTCGATATAGGATGACCCTAGTTGGGGTGTAAATTTATTAATATTAATTTGTATATTAATAACTGCTGATAATGCCCATCCACTTCCTCTTGATTGGAAAACCTCGATGTCAGATAAAATTGGTTGTTGTATTTCCTCAACAAACCACTTCTGTAGGTTTGTGACTTGGTAAATTGGTTTATTCATGGTATTAAAATATTTTGTTTCTGTATATTCTTGACCGATCTTTTGTATAGTAAAGTCACCAGAAAACATCGCGTTAACCTTGATTGTTTCTTCTTTTTTCAGGACGTTTAAGATTCTTCTGCGGAATATTGCCGAAGCGTCTTCCAAAAACAGTTTCGGGTCAGTGTGTTTTAGGTTGATAATAACTCCAGTTCGTATACGATTTTGAAAAGCTGATTGAATGTCTTCCCACTTAACACGAATATATGCTGTCTGTTTTCTTGTTGTGTATCCTGATCCCTTTATCTGAAGACCTCGACACGTTCGTTTGAAACTTTTCACGTGAGCAATAGCCGTTGTAAATTTTTGTTTTTCTCCAATAGTTATCGCATTACGTAATAAATTATTTAGCACTCGATTAGCTTGATTACATTTTTTAATAATAGAATTCGCGGCTTCAGCATCAGCTGTATCACTGACAAGTATCGATTTAATTTGTTTCACAAATTCCATCTTCACTCGATGGTGAACACTGTAAGAATGAAGTGCCAACGCATGTATCATGACTTATATAAAGATTCAGTATCACTGTATCATTCGAGTTGATAATGCTAATCACGTGATTGCTGTGTAGTGTGAACCTACGCATGCGTACATTAGCAGCTGTTGAGCATTGATAGATTGATAGATATAGAGGTTTTCACTGTAAAATACTTATAATTCCTTTCTATAAGAGTTTTAATAAATTTATAGTTTCTGTCATACTCGTATGTATGTATATGTGTAATCCTGTTTATCTTAATATTGTATCTGTACATTATTCAAATAATGTAATGGATTGTAATAACAGTATTGTAAAACCTATGATTCAAATAAATAAAGGGAGTTGTTTGTTTATCATTATTTATTATAAATTTTACTACGTTTTACCTATATACATTTATATTGTAGTTTCATCACATGTATTTATTAACATTATAATACAGCTTAATTATTGTATATAATTAGTAAAATTAAATATAATTATAGTATTCGCCTTTGGTGAAAGATAATCATTTTCTATGCTAGCTGAAAAAGTTTATTTAATTTCAGTTTCTATCATACTGGTATGTACGATTATCTTGCATGCTGTTTTCCGTACATATCACAAAATGGGGTGCTAAACCGTACCTATCTAACATGGTTTCCGCTGGAAACATGTTTAGACCTGTTTGACGTACATTGAGAAGCGCGATGGCAAGCCGGGTAATTTATTCAGGAATTTTTCTAGAAGCAAAGACCATCTTGAAGGTCCGCCATTTTGTCTGACGTCACCTTAGTTTGGCTAGTGATCGTGAGAGGAAGCTACATTATGGCAATCATGAGAGATGCCATTTCTTGGTTAGTGGCTGTGAGAGGGCGTCACATTGGGTTGGTAATGATGAAATCTGCCATTTCTTAGTTTGGTTAGTGGCCGTCAGAGGGCGCCACATTGGGTTGGTAATGATGAAATCTGCAATTTTTAGTTGGGTTGGTAATGATGAAATCTGCAATTTTTAGTTGGGTTGGTAATGATGAAATCTGCAATTTTTAGTTGGGTTGGTAATGATGAAATCTGCAATTTTAGTTGGGTTGGTAATGATGAAATCTGCAATTTTAGTTGGGTTGGTAATGATGAAATCTGCAATTTTTAGTTGGGTTGGCGACCGCGAGGGGGCGCCACATCAGTTGGGTTGGCAGAGGGCGCCACTAGGGCGAGGGGGGTGAGGGGGAGCTGGGTGAGAGGGGGAGGAGGCGCCAGAATCGGCGTAAGTACCCTACTTTAAGTAAAAACCAAGAAATCATTGATACAAGGATTAACAACTTAAAAGGAATTTTGGAAGCCGCAGAGCATTATCACATGTTAGTAAACACAATCGAACAGATAAATCAAAACGATCGCATAATATCGGAGACGTTCACCGACATTGAACAAACAATAATGTTTGCTAGTATGGGAAAACTGCACCCCTCTGTAATACCTACAAGAATTATTAAGGAAATAAATAAGCAACTAAAAACTCTTTACCTACCAAATCAGATATTGACATTAAGAAATACTTTTAATTATTATATGTATTTTAGCATACAGAATTTTGTAGATGATAAAGAAATAACATTCAAAATATCCGTTCCTATATTATTTAATCATAATTATAACTATTACCGCATTTATTCTATTCCTTACAATAATAATTTAATCCCATTTCCCCAGCCGTATTTGCTAATAGATGATAGTACCTATGCTTCAACGACGAATACCTGCCCGAAGATAGAAGATGTGTTTATATGCAAAGAAGAACCGTTACCGTTAATAGAGAATTGCCTTTTAAATCTCATGATAAATAAAGATATTTGTAATAAAATTCAAGTACGAATGCAAGAAACATTAGTACAACAGATAGGACCCGGAGAAATGTTAATGCATGCACCTAAACTTGTTGAAATATTTTATAATTGTAATGAAACCGGCATTGTACAAATTAAAAATAATGCGTTAATTAGATTAACTCCAAATTGTTCGATTACTGTAAATAATGAAAAATTTAGTTATCAGGAAGATATGATCAAAGGAGAAATATTTCATTTACCGAAAATAAAAATTAACACACTCAATGTTCAAGACAACAATCCTATTCATCTAAATAAAGTCAACTTGGGAGATTTCAATCGTATACAAGAAGATATGGAAAACGCAAGAATTCCTGAGCTGCAAAGCATCAATAGACATCATTCGAATTGGAACTCAATCATTATTGTTTCTATTATAACAATTATGTTATGTATTACTATTTACAGATTTTTAAGAAAACTTTATCTAGTTAAAACAAGGAAGCCAGTTGCAGTTCGAGGAAACGAGACGTCGGTTCTTTCCGAGAATCGCCAAGAGCCGTTCTAACAAGGGAGGTGTAATATGAACCATCTCATGAGAATCTCCGTACAACAGCGAATAGTCACGTAGCAGATAAGAAAAGCACAGAGAAGCCTTCGGACAATACATTCATTCTATTTGTAATACTTTCATAGTACACATCGTTTAAAATTGTATTTTTGAATAATAAATGTTTTTAAAAATATAAAGTCTTTTCTAAATAACAAAATTCGAGGTTTTAAAAATAATTTATATTATTTCTTGTAAAAAAGGTATGTTGATGTAATAATTGTATGGTTTAATGGAAACATACAAATTTATAAAATGGTAAAAAAGATTAGAGAATGTAACAATATCATAAAAACAGAAAAATTGTTTGATGGCGTGCCTACCTTGCCATTCATAACACTGCACTATTTATTTCCACAATGTTGGGAAAATCCAAAAGAAACCTATCATTCAATGTCTTTGCAAAATCGAACATGAATATTATCTTTATATTGTAGGTACCATTTACAAGTTATTTTAAGCCAAAATATATTTTATTGTAAATTTTAATATGAAATACAATCTGTATGTGCTTGATTACAATACGATTTAGTGCAGAAGTTATGATATGATATTTTAGTAAAGTACATTTTAAGTAAAAGCACTTCACTGTCTTATAAATAATGTGTTCATCCTTCCAAGTCATTTTCACAATCATTGATGCATCATGACATAAATTGCAATAGCCGGTCAATATCTTCTTAAAATACCAATTCAAATATTTTAATATGCAACATAGTAATACAATTACCTAACTCATTTAAAATTTATTGTGTTGTTTCTGTAGATTGCTCCTTCTAGAATACAAGAATACCACATTATCTAATTCATTATTATTTTTGCATGATCAGTTTGAATAATTTTGGTGTTGTTATTATATCACTAATTATTGTACATAAACTATAAAGGTGTCTTTCTTTGTATTCACGATATCCCACCACAATATATTCAAAGAAACAAGTTGCAATGCAATTGAACTGACTGCGGGTTTTACTTCAATAATTTACAACATTTACTATAACATAACCACAATTCGTACAACTTTTGACAAATATATTTCTTCAGTATGATCGTTTGTTTGTCTATGACTTGCACAATGATATTTTTTCATTAATTAAGGGACATTAAATTATTTTTCCACATTTAACAAGGCACAATTATTAATTATAAAGAGATTTGTCGATTTTTAAACTATTTATGCTTGTTTAACGATGTACAAACTATAATTAAATATTTATAGTAATGAATCTATGTGTATGTGATAAACAAGCAGATCTAAATTTGAAAAATTATTTGTCACGCATGCGCAGTTTGAACAACGTGCCTCTAAAACGACATAGCACCATGTGTTCTATTTCAGAAAGTTGGAGCGAAGTTTTCCTTGTCTACACGCGATATAGTAGTATTATATATATGATTATATGTGATGAATTAGACCAGGGTGTTATCAGTCTCCTCTTATACATTATACTCCACTTATCACCAAAGTTTAGAGGCAGTATGTCTATCAGCTTTACGTATAGAGAGTAGAGACTTATATTTCCTACAGTGATGATGCCCGGACCAGAGATGGTCTTGTTATCGTTATCTCGAAACATATATTATCTCCCAAATATATCATAATACTCTTATTATATATAACATTACGATATTATAAATTTTAATACTGTTTTCTTTCTTCAACAGCATCCATAAACTTTAATTATAGTTTAGAAATAGATTATCCATGAACAAAAATGAACTTACGCGGCTAGATTCAGCAAAATCATGTTTGTAATGTGTGCCTTGTAATAATTGATAATTTTTAAAGGATTCGCTTGTAAATATCCCACGCAGTTTAATGGTAAGAGTAAGCTACTTGCTTCTGAATTGTACCATTCTGTAAAAATGCTTTAATTTCTGTTTAATATAATTATTATTATCAAGTATTCTTCTTGAAAGAAATAATTACAATTGATTAACAACTTCAAAGTAAAATCATGGCTTAAATCAACCTATCATTTAAAAATAATAATAAAGGCATGGCTGTTTTAATGTAATTTTTCTTAAATACTCAAAATCTTTAAAAGATACAAGAATGGCAACCGGAACTTCAAGTATAAATACATATTTATTGTGACTTGCCTTGGTGTCAATTTTATTATTTCAGTAAAGCAGACGATTACCATAACGTCATAAAACCATTACGGTTCCTGGAAGGCAATAGAAACTTTGGATTGAATTTTATCGCTACTGGTGAACAGAAATGCCCACAATCTTATCTGGGATATCTCCGGCACAATATTTGTGACGTCCGAGATAAGAGAAGGTATTGAAATTATGTATTATATAAGAACCTTCGTAAACTACTTACTGTTCTTTAATGTATTAGTTGTCTTGTTAAACCTAATTGAATTTTGATTGGTTATTAATGGATAAGTTGATGTTACCACTTTTTTCACATAGTTATTATTTAGTATAAACGCAATGACATTTCTAATATGAAATATCTACAGGTACATTATGTGAATTCAAATATAACATCATAGTTATTTACATACATTCATGTATGTTTGTACAAATATAAGTCGAATGCTTGCCGTACTTATCTACATAACTTTGATAATAATGTAAACATTTTTGATATTACAATTATCAACATAATTTAAACATATTTCTTTCAAACAAAACGCAAACATACAAAGATAATGTTTTTATTAAAAAAAAAAATTTCCATTAATTTATATTTTTCACTTCTTATTTATCCCCTGAATGATAAAAGTAGAAATTAGGGAAAAAAGTAATTTTAAATTTGGCATGTATCCTTTACCGGTTCACATCATTTTATATTTTGTAATATATTTATTTATTCATTATATTTTGCTTTTTTACCACATATATTATTAATAATAATCTGTTTAATCCTCTACAAAATAGTAAATACGGACTATTGATAATATTCGATGGTGGCCAACACTCCTACAATCATTAAAAATAATAAAATTGAATTTGAGAATTTGTTTTTAAAACAGTTCTTTTAAATTCTTACCTGTTACTCTTGTCGACAATCAGTATTTTGTCTCACAAGTTATGGCTTCTAGGCAGATATATTATGAGTATAAAATATTTAAAGTTTGATTTTGAATACTTTTATGTATAATAAAATTTTCAAAATTCGGACCGGAAATAGCACTTTTATTCTTAACAAATAGCATTTTTTGCAAATATCTCTGAGGTTATGCATTCTATACAGTTTTATCAAGACTACAAGAGTATTTAAAGTTGGATCTGAAGTAATTCTTGTATAAAAGAAATTCCAAAATTCGGACTGGAAGTAAACACTTTTACTCTTATCACATAGCAATGTTTTTTACAAATATATCGCAAATTATGCACTTTTTAAAGATTTATTAAGAAGATACAAGAATTTAGAATAGAATTTTGAATATATAATTATTTTATAAAAGAAATTTCAAAATTCGGACTTGAAGCAACACACAATTTTATTTTTTTAAAGAGGATTTTGTATAATTAGTTTATAATTTTTTTTTTTTCAGATTTGGGATCTGAAGTAACACATTTACTCAGTTTCATTTTTTTAAGAATAGGATTTAGAATAGTTGTTTTATAAAAAAAAATTGTTTAAAATTCGGACCTGAAGTGACACATTTACTCACAGTTTTTTTAAAGAAAAGTGTAGCCAAGGAAGAAAAGGGAAAACCTTGGATATGAAAAGCATCAATCAGAGACACTTACAGGAAACAGACTACCAAATGACGCCTTGTAGTCTGGCTTCTGTATGTGTGTCTGATTGATGCTTTTCATATCCAAGGTTTTCCATCTTATTCCTTGGCTACACTGCACTGACGACAACCCACCAGTTCGAAACACGTGTCTGTAGTTGCATTTTCAGCGTAATTGCCCCACAAAATTCTTTATCTTATATTATATCCTAAGATCCGCATATATATATATATATATATATATATATAAAATATAATATAATATTCAATTTTTCAATACATATATATATATATATATATATATATTGTAGTGAATAAATAAAACATTTAATTCAAGTACATTATTGTTGTCTGAAACAAGTAAAAAAGAAGGTTTTAAATTAAGTTTGCACACATTAAAAAGAGTACTTCCTTTAGTAAGTATACAGGTTATGTTGGTATTTCATATAAATGTGTAGCTTAATTGAATAATTAGATCACCTTGCTTGATATGTCGATATAAAATCTTGTTGCCTGTCTTTACATGTTCTGGATTTCAATATTCATCTTTGTATTAAGGTACTGGAATTCTAAAAATAAAAACAAATAGAATAGTTTTTATATGTTAACGTAAAAAAATAAATGATACTTATCTTTAGATATGTATGTGAGTGCCATCTCATGTTGGATAGTTTGATTAATTGATGATTTTGGTGAGTCCACTATCTTCATTATGTTAAAGGATAGGATTTGTTGATACAGTATAATTTTTATCCGTTTATAGATTTCCTTATTTTTAATTTCAACTTAATTTGACATAGATTTACAGGATGGTTAGGTTATCCTTCTTATAATAGTTCGGGCAAAACATGGTAAGTTTCACAAAAGATAAAAAATATTGGTATTAGATTATGAAAGGTGATCTGTTTCAAGAATGATCTCTGGTTATTTGTTTTGTTTTTATAGAATGTATTCCGTTTTTTAAACATTTTATAATTTGAAAAAGACTAAATAAAGTCGAAACGTCATTATACCAAAATTTTATGTTTTGGTTAGATTGGAGTTAGTGTTTTTATTTTGAATTTCAACATGGCCGCTGAACCAGGAAGCTTAAGAAAGGAAATGCCGAAGTGATTTCTTTGAATATTAAATATATACATATATAATATAATATTACGCATGTAAATCTATTATTGTTTTAAAAATTAGAAAAATTTCATAACATTGTCTACATGTGTTAATAAATAATATACAACCATGAAATATAAATAGCCACACCTGAAAATTATTTCAGAATTAGTAATCTGTAATAATGTTAGAGATTCCACACCACTGTACAACTATTTTTTTGTTATTCCAATAAAAACTAATAAATTCCTAATATTAATATTCCGTTTTCGCAACTCAAATTTAATAATCGCACTGCCATAAACAAAAGATCAATGTTAAACGTGTGAGTGACTCACGCTTAAATAAATTAAAGAATTCGCGTTTTATCTGAATAAATGAAGAAAGCTTAATTAAAAGTTCTACCTTACCATTTATATACACATACCTTATTATTTAATGTTTCTGCAACATACAGATATTGCAACCAATGACAATTAGTTTTCGTAACAAAAAATGTATTTTTAATCTGTTCCTTATCACTAGAAACGTATGCTACGTTTAATAGATAAAATATTGCATATTTGGTTTATTATCTATTTTAGTAGTATCAGAAAAAATAGAGTAGTTTGTTATAATTAGAGACTGGATTTTATGCAAAATGAATATTTGTTGTTTTTTGGTATATCCCTTCTATAGACAATATTTATGTAAAACAAGTGTCCAGTTTTCCGTGCTCGTGATTGTACATACATTAGAACATTACATACATAATGTTTCGTATTATTGTGTTACTGTGCTATTACTATGCCTAATTTCAAATTATATCCAGTCCTGTAATGTACCCCTGACTGCCGATCCCTAAATAATTATACGAGCATTGATATCATACAGTGATGTTGATGTTATATAAAATTGCATAATTCAAGTGCAATAAAATTATTTTAATATTTTCGCATTCCCTGCAGCTATGTGCTATGGCGCACATTTCTCGATAATAATCAATTACTAGTGTGAACGACAGATGAAATGAAATTTAATTTGAACCATAACTGACAGGGGAAGGGTTAAACTAGTTGATCCTAATGGAGATATCGGACAAGTCGAACTCCGTGTAAATACGAATGTTGATTATACTGTTTAATTAGTCTACAATATTAACAAACAAGTCCGAAATCGCTTGTTAAAACATTTATATTATGTATATCTCCGAATTCGAATTAGATCATTGGTTCGTGTTAAACGGCAATTTTGAATTGCCAGATAGGAGATCAATACGTACGTATGTGTGCGTGCTTTTATATGTACAAATCATTTAATGGATATTTTGACAGAGGTCATTGATATATCGTAACACGAATTAATACTTTCCAGTCCAATTTAAATACTTTTAAAGCACATAGATAATGTAATGAATATTTTGTTGCGTTCTCTTTAATTTGTTGAGTATGTATAACGATGCATAAAGATAAAAATTATAATACAGTAAACAGTTGCTACCCAATACTTTTCTGCTTGTGATATTGATAAAAATTCTGACAATTATACAGAGTGTCCTATTATATATGCTTGAGTGCAACACACCTGTTTGTCGGGTTAGAATAGAAGTATTCCAATTTTATCAACATTGAGTCAAGGTAGTAGTTAATTTTCTGACTATTGTCGTTTTATTTGATAAAGAATATAAACAGACAATATGTACTTATTTATATACAGGATGAGTCATCTCCGCGGGGAAGGCAGATTATGACTTTATGAGATAAGATATTTCGAAGTCGTTTTTTTCCTATGATCGCCACTTATTAGGAGCACCTTTTAAAATTATTTTGTATTTTACAGAGTGTTTCATAACTTTGTGGCTGACCATAGTTTAACTTTTTAAATTGAACATCATGTATATTGTGACACTTTTGTATTTCTTAGTCAAAAAGTTATAAGACAGGATAGGTCTAAAATTTGTCGACTTATTACCATTTTTCTGAAAATTGAATGTTTTAATAAAATTATATTTCTCGAAAACGACGTAATAGATGGACACAATTTTTGGTTGCGATGTTCACAATAAAAGGTCCTAATACAAGCTTATTTCATTTTTTTTTAAATTACTGATTGGATTTGCAGAAAAGTGGAATAAAGTTACATGACATATTTTTGTGATTTTTGTCAAATGAAACAGCCTGTATATCTGTTCATTTTTGTACTGCTTACTAAATTTCGCATCAAAAACATGTAAGACGTTATTGTTTTAAAATACAAAATCAAGGAAACCTAAATATGTAGTTAATGATGAAAATCAATTAAGAAACCTTATGGCAACAACAGATAATCCACACGTCGGTGCCCATCAAAGAACTTTCGTTGTAATGACGGTAAAATAAAATAAATATTAGCCGTTATGAATACACTTAAATATTGAGTTACGCACCCATCATTTTAAAACTAGAAGAGTGTTCTGGCAATGTTCGGTAATTAAATGAATGTCTGGTCAATACTTTTTGATAGTGTGTTATTTGCGGATGAAGCTGGTTTCATGAAAACGAAACAGTTAACAAAAAAATTTTTCATTACTATTCTAGTGAAAACACTAATAAATAGATTATCAGCATAGGTGGAGCATAAATGTATGGGAAGGTATTATTGGTGATTGGATGATAGGCCCGCATTTATTTGAAGGCAGTATTAATGGAGAAACTTATGAGTAATTTTTGTTAAGCATTTAGTGGAATTATTGGAAGATGTTCCCCTAAATTTACGAAGGGATATAGATGCAACAAGACGGCGAATTACCACATTCTATGCTACAGACACGAAATATTTTATTGAAATGTTTTCAGCGAAGTGGTTAGCCCATGGAGGCCCTATTGACTAGTCTACTGGATCTCCATACATTACAAAATTAGTTGCTTTTTATAGGGGTTGATAAGAAAATTTCGTATTTTGAAAGTACCATAAATAAAGCTCAATTTCAGTTCAAATACACATTTATTTATTTTCGGTGTGCGCTGATATTTCGGGGCCGCTGTGCATCGAACATAAGATATACAGCATATATACATGTTAATCGCTCGAAGAGCTATGTGGCCCTATGTATACGCACATGCCAGACACTGCCGTCCGTAAGTATACATAGGAGGTCTTGCACCGCCTTTGGTGTAAAGTCGTGTAGCCCTGTCGGCAGACAATAAACTCAGCCGCTGAGACTCTATACGCCCGAACCCAGCTCCGCATCAGTATGCTCACAATATTTGTATGTAAAAAAAATTAAGTAACAATATATTTTAAAAGTTAAAAAAACAAAACATCCATTACAAAAATATAAAAACACATAAATGTAAAGAAAAACATTCATATGTAAAGCAGGAAACAATAATATAAAATAAAATAAAATATGATCTTAGCAGGGGTATATAAAAGAGGTAATATACAGAATACCTGTAACCATAAAAGAAGTTATGATGGAACATATTCGACAAATATTGAGAAATATAAGTACTCAATGCCTTATTAATTTTGAATTTTAACATTTTTAATTTTTACCTGCTTTAATGTTCATATTTATTGTTATTTTATAATTTCTGTTCCCTAATTACTCATCCATTCACGTAGCAGTTCCTTTTCCTACACCTACTAAAATCAAACCAAAGGTTTTTTTGTTTTGAAGAATTTAATAAACAAAAGTGAAGAAAGAGACTCTATATTATATCATACAGTGCAGTCTACTAATATGTTGATACTCTCCAGTTTCGTTATTCTAAAATTAGCTATGTTAGCTGTATTATTCGAAGCTATTCCAGTTTATGGTGCAAAATTGCCTATCAAATAGGCAAAATAAAATAAGCCACAAATTATACTTACCTCCAAAGGATATTTGGTATTATCAGGAATTCAACTCTGATCCAACCAGAATAAAGAATAACGTTACGTTATATTTTATATTTAATACGGAAAGTTTAATAAAAATAGAAGATTATCTTTTCTTTGTGTTCGATCTACAAAAATATAACTTTGGTAAAAATATATAATTTTTTAAAAATAAAAGTTATTTTATTAATATATCGACGTCTACATGACTTAACTGGTAGAATAGAAATTGTTATCTACAAAACTGAATATTTATTTTTTTTTAAATTACTTCACTAGAAAGCTCTTTATGTCTAGTTCCCCTTCTTGCCTCATTTATTGCAAAGAGGTAAATTGTATTGAAATTAGTAGTATTTAGAATGGAACTTTTAACCAAACTAAAGCATACATATTTATTTTTGTTTATTTTTATATATTCGATGTAAAGGTATGTTTGCTTTTACTTTCTTATACGTAGTATAAGGAAGTATTGTGATGATGAAAATTTTCGACCTCGAGATTTTTGCAGATGTCCACGTTTTGAGGTCCCCTGATACCAAAAAAGTGGTTTTTAAAAAATGTCTCTGTGTGTGTGTGTCTGTTTGTCTGTCTGTCTGTGTGTGTGTGTGACCACGATAGCGGTCAAACCGCTGGAGATATCAATTCCAAATTTTGTATTTACGTGTATAATCTCCCTCTTGAGATCTGATTAGTTTTTCAGTAAAATCGGTAGACCGGAAGTAGCAGTTTACTTCAGTGAAAAAATCGAATTTTGCCAATATTTCGTCAAATACTAAGTTTATACAAATTTATAAAGAATTCATATGTACTTAAAATTAAAATTGAGAACAATTTTATTTAAAAAGTTTTTCTAAATTCCTAGCGGAAGTAGGTCTTTTACTCTTATCGAAAATCGGTTTTTTGCGAATATTTCGCAAGTCAAGCTTTTTAGACAGGTACGTTATGTGTATAAAAGTATTTAAAACATAGTTTTCAATATCTTTTGTATAAAAAAGATTTCAAAATTCGGACCGGAAGTAACAGTTTTACTCTTACCGAATAGCGATTTTTGGCAAATATGTCGTAAATTATGCATTCTATATATATTTATTAAGAGTACAAAAGTATTGAGAGTTATATTTGCAATATTTTTTGTATACATGAAATTTCAAAATTCGGACCGGAAGTAGCACTTTTACTATTAGCGAGTAGCACTTTTTTTCGAATATCTTGCAAAGTATGCATTCTATAGCGATTTATTAAGAGAATAAAAGTACTTAGAATAGGATTTTGAATAAGTTTTGTATACAAAAATTCTTAAGATTGTATAGTTTGAAACGCTCATACGTATAAGAAAGTCGTGTGGTGGCCACACCTCATTTTTTAGTTATAATTTTTATTTACTTTCATATTAGTGTTAATAAAAAATATATCAATTGACATTTCTTAAAGTTAAAGACATATCTTAACTTTGAACTATCTTAATGCCGCTAACTTGTATTTTACACAATTTTCCATGTCTTTCTACTCGTAGCTAAATGTTATTATTATTATATTAATACTTATTAAATTCAAATATTTTGGTACTCTAGGAGATATTATCTATGTTCACATATTATGTTAAAAATAAAGGTTATGTACAACAAACATGAACTGTCAATTATTTGTAAATTTGTAGGGATTTTTGTAAATCTATAGTTGTTAGATTATAGATTTTCTATAAACTTTTTGATTTCTTGTGAAGTTACAGAAATCGGCCAGAATTCCACTATTAGCTATGTATATATTTTATTTATACTTACCGTCAATAAATAACACAATCTCTTCAGAACTTTTTCTTTTTTTACTTTAATAGGACTCACTAAGAAAGCATCCAGAGGGAATGTCCATATTTTCTAATATATTTCAAAATTCGGACCGGAAGTAACAGTTTTACTCTTACCGAATAGCGATTTTTGGCAAATATGTCGTAAATTATGCATTCTATATATATTTATTAAGAGTACAAAAGTATTGAGAGTTATATTTGCAATATTTTTTGTATACATGAAATTTCAAAATTCGGACCGGAAGTAGCACTTTTACTATTAGCGAGTAGCACTTTTTTTCGAATATCTTGCAAAGTATGCATTCTATAGCGATTTATTAAGAGAATAAAAGTACTTAGAATAGGATTTTGAATAAGTTTTGTATACAAAAATTCTTAAGATTGTATAGTTTGAAACGCTCATACGTATAAGAAAGTCGTGTGGTGGCCACACCTCATTTTTTAGTTATAATTTTTATTTACTTTCATATTAGTGTTAATAAAAAATATATCAATTGACATTTCTTAAAGTTAAAGACATATCTTAACTTTGAACTATCTTAATGCCGCTAACTTGTATTTTACACAATTTTCCATGTCTTTCTACTCGTAGCTAAATGTTATTATTATTATATTAATACTTATTAAATTCAAATATTTTGGTACTCTAGGAGATATTATCTATGTTCACATATTATGTTAAAAATAAAGGTTATGTACAACAAACATGAACTGTCAATTATTTGTAAATTTGTAGGGATTTTTGTAAATCTATAGTTGTTAGATTATAGATTTTCTATAAACTTTTTGATTTCTTGTGAAGTTACAGAAATCGGCCAGAATTCCACTATTAGCTATGTATATATTTTATTTATACTTACCGTCAATAAATAACACAATCTCTTCAGAACTTTTTCTTTTTTTACTTTAATAGGACTCACTAAGAAAGCATCCAGAGGGAATGTCCATATTTTCTAATATATTTTGCTGTTATGTAAGGATAAGGACAATACAACAGGGGATACTCCAGGGAAATTAATAAATGAAAGTCAGTGAAACTTTTTCAGGTACTTTATTGCATTACCCGAAATGTTGATAATGCACAATGTACAATATTTTACAAGACAATAATATAATAATAAATTGGTAAACGATGGTAACCTCATCTCATATTTTGGTAGCGAAAATCTATAATGTACATTATTTAGATTTGCTTTGCTTGTATTTTTTTTAAAATTATTTCATTCTGCATTTTCATTACATTCTTTTCGCATTAACAAAATAAGGAAATAACTATATAATAAATATTCTCCCTAAATGATAAATGTACATGATTGTATCTTTCATAAAAATTTTTCTATACAATACAGCTACAATAAAAATTTGTCTTTTTTTAAAGAAACCAAATCGTTTTCTATCTTTACACATTTTTTTTTACAAATAAAATTAATGATAATTTTTCCATTTCTTTAACAATCTAGTTTCTTTAAAAATAACAGCTTGTATTTTTTTATTTTATTAAATATATTTTTTTTAATCATATATATGCACATTATGACAATTTTAATTTAGTATTTAAAATAATAATATTATAGATGCGTTTTATATATGTACAATTTTTCTAATACATACAATGTTCATTTTTTAATTTTTTTCTTTCTTAAGCACTTGGGTTTCTACAAATATACGTATAAAATTAATTCATACAAAAGAAATCAAAAAAATAATAATAGATATTTAGGAATAACATATAGGAAAAACAATGCAACAAAATGTTCCAATCATGTGCCAACATGCAAAAAAAAGGAAACAAAAGTCTAACAAAATAATATACATATTTATAATATATAAAAATATTCCCAAATTTAACCATATTTTTTTTATTAAAAAAATAACAAAAGATATTTTTATAACATTCTTCTAACATCAAAATTCCTTTTAATTACTTAATTATGTACTATTTTTTAGTTTTTGTTTGTAGGTATAATAAAAATTCAAAAAATCCTCATTATCAAAAATCTATTTATTCTCCTTGAAAAAATATACCTACAATTTATTGTATTTTTTTTCTGCTGGTTCTTTCCAAAATGTTTTAGTTTTGATATGCCCTTGATTTATTTCCCTTTCTATTTTTATTTATCATATTTTCGAGGGGGGAAACACATAGTACAAAAAAGGGGTGGTCACATTTTTTTTTGATAATTTTTATTTCCATTTGGTAGTAATCCACAGGTAAGGTGGTTGGGGGGGGGGGCAGGGATTATTATTTAAAACTATTAAATCCAAAGACACACAAGTTTCATTCTGTTACAAGTTTAAAGGCATTCGAAAAAATCAAACGGTATAATATACTACAAAATTGTTTCTTTCATAAAATGACGATGATTTTATGATTTTGATTCTTTTATTAGTTTTTCGAGTAATGTATATTTTATCTACAAGCATTACTTCTTATTATTTAGAATTCGTCAAATGTAGTTTCATATCGTGACCTACCTTATTTGTTAATTAAATTGTTTAATTAATAGTATATTCATGTAAAACGTTAATATACAGTTTAATCTAAAAAACATATAGGTATAGATTACTTGTAGTATCACAGATTTTTAAGTGCTCTCTACTTTTACTCATATTATTTATAGAATAATTTTTTTCCAATCGATGTACAATTATGTATACATTGCATGCCATGTAAAATTGAACGCACTTTTTTAATATACAATAAAAGCAACCACGTATTTATGTAAGCTTAGGAAAAACGTATTTTTTTAATATATGTACTGCTGGTATTATATTAAGTGAGTTAATGAGGGCGCATTTATTTTTAGAATTATATTAATTTGATTTTATTGGTCCTCAAATTTACTTTTAATTTTTGATTTTGCACATAGAGAATATTAATATACTGTAACGTTTTAATATACAGTAAAATCTCGATTATACGTTCATCGATCAACCTATAACTCCATTAATTCGATTGTTATGGGAAGCCGTTCAATAAAGAACTCCAAACCATGCCATAAATCTAGCAAGGAAGGAATAACTATAATGGCATGTTCTAACGTTTAAAAACTTCTTTGTATCGGCAAAGCGAAAAAAACAAGATCTGTTAAAGGGAAAGAAATGCAAGATTTTCCCATTGATTGTTATAAACCGAAAAAAGCTTGGATGTCTCAAGAAATTTGTAAGTAATGATTATTTCAAAAATTCATTACAGCAGTACGTGAGCATTTACTGGAAAAAGCAATGTTATTATTGGACAACGCCCCTTCTCATCCTAGAGACAATATTCTTAAAACTGAAAATGGTAACATTTTTATGACTTATATGCCACCTAATGACACGGCTTCCATCCAACTTATGGATCAGGAAGTACTAGAAAGCATTCAAACGTAGATATAGAAAGTGTTTGTTGAATGCTATTTTACAAGAAAACTGCGATTTAAAATCAATTTATAACAAATGGACAATCAAGAACGCAATGTATTCTGCTGCAAAAAGTTGGTGGGAAATACCAGCTTTGACTCTGCAAAGGTTTTGGAGGAAATTATCAGATAGTGTTGAAGACTCTGTTCAAGTTTCTGAAGAGTCGTTTATGAATATTGTGCAAAATGTTAACACTTTTGAAGAGGTAGATAGAGATGACCTTTGAAGGATGGATGAAAATAGGTGAGGAAGACCCAGGATGCAAGATCAAAGGCGACTCAGTTATAGTATCAGAGACCCCGAGCATTGCTAGCACCGACGGTGGTAGTGATGTGGAATCTGTAACTGAGGTTTCAACATCAAATGAGGTATCCTTCGAAGAGACCCTTTCTTGTTCAGAAACTCTACTGGAATATCTTGAACTACAAGAAGACACTAATTATAACGAATTAATTAGTGTTCGAAAACAAAAAATGGTTAAGAATAATCCGCTAAATTTTTATTAATTATTAATTTTAAAAATTTTATTGTTTATTAACATTAAATTAAATTTATTCGATTATTCTTGCTTTTTGATTATCGGGCCATATCACCCCCACGATTAGTACGGATAATCGAGGTTCTACGGTATTGCGAACATTTTTAGTATCATATTTAATAGCAGCAACGAATGTTTCCGAATTCGCAAATATAATTTAATTGCAATTTTATACGACTTTTGTTTTGAATAAAATAAATGCCATATTTAATGCATAGTTTGTTAATACACGTAACTTATTATGCTGATATTTTACCAAATACTTTATGTAATAAAAGGAGATTTGCTGCTACAATTGAAACTGAAGAGAAATGACGAAGTAATAAAATAGTTGATTAAAATATTTCAATTCTTGGAGGGGGGCATTACTCTTTATATTATTTTTAGTAGTAATATTCTCTTATTTTTTTTAAACGCACTTGATATACGTATTTGTTATAATAAATATGCCCCTTATTTCTCACTAAAGATATTTTCTACTGCCATGGTTGCAAAATTGCATAGATCGTTCTAACAGTAATAAGAATCAATGAATTTTGCAGGCGTTATTTTACATGGCACTACCTTTCCACATACGTATTTTTAATTTATGATGTATTATATACATGTACAAATTATTTTATTTAGCCAACGTTCTTAGGGGGTCATTGTCTTTAAAATGTGTTGCCCCAAAAACAATCGAGGTCTAATAATTAATAGTTACGATTACACTTAATTCATGATAGTGAATAGTGAAGACGAAATTTTATACAAATATTTTTATAAAGATTCAATACTATTTCTTTTAACAATCAAGTACGGCAAATGAGATAAATGAAGAAAAACATTTCCAAGTCTGAATATATATAAAAACAAATATTTCACAAAATCAATCCTGAAAAAATATTGAACTTTCAACATAAGACTTATCAATTACGATTTTCATGCGTTCTTTAAATGCCGTTCAAATAAAATTTAATGAGAAAAATATTTAGCGGCATTTAAAGCATACTTAAACATGTAATTTATAGGACATTGGATATAATAAACGATATTTTTTCAATTCTGAGTTTATATCAGAAATGTTTGTACTTGATCAGTTAAATTTCTGTCATTGTTCGTTAATAGCAAACGATGCTTTTCCTTTTAAAGTACGAAGTCAATAAATAATTAATTTAGATCCTCTTCTAGTTATGTCAATATTATTTTTATTATTTCTTTTGATCTAGTCAAAGATTGTCAGCTAATCAGCTTTAGTTTACGTACGTAAAATCACGGAAAATCTTAGTGTTAATTATTGGAAGAGACACCTTTTTTCTGAGAGTGTAGAGAGCTGTGTTATTGTATGAATCTCTATATTCAATAACTATGAATATACATTCCCGTACATTTTTACACGCGTGTTCCTGTAAAAGGAAAAATAAGTATCCGATTGACAAAAGAAAATAGATTTTGTTCGTTGGCTTGCTGTGCTTTATGAAATTATGAAGAAAAACAGTTTTTATTTTTAAAATTAAATTTGTATGCCTAGAATAGCGGATGTTTAAAATACAAGAAATATTTTTAACATGAATATCAAAATATATAACGTATATGTTTATATTAATTTTTAATAATAATTTACAATAATATTTAATGTAAAAAATCAATATATACTTATATGTTAATATTAAATATAGGCAGTTATAAATTGATATTAATCTAAAGATAACATGATACACACAGAATTATTAATAATGAAGATATGAACTAGGTACTTTTTTCTTGATAATTCATTTGATGGGACGATAAGATAAATATTCACATAATATATAATGTCGATCATGATTAAATTTATTAGTAACACGAAACTTTAGTAAAGTATATTTAATCTATAAATCAATTTTTTTTAAAATTAAAAACACCATTTTTTCGTCATGTAATTATAAGTGGTTTAGAGGACTTTATCCAATAAAATAAATATTAATCTATTGTATTTTTGCGGATTTATTTCCAATTTCAAATTCTAAGTATAAATCCAAAAATAATATTTTTTCAAAAATACTACCGTATTGCGATGATATTTGTAAAGGCTTCGTGAATTTGAAATTTGTGATTTGTCACAGTGTTTGAGTTTGGGGGCGCCCAGGGTCATAACCTGAAACAACCTCCATATTAGATTTTAGCACCTGCAAATTGTTTGGCTTCAAAGTAAAGATACTACTTCCAAATAGTTTTGTCAAGTTGATGAATTTTTCCTTATTGACATAAAACATAAATATAAAATCTTTGTATTTGCAAGAAATATTGGTTGGATTTTATTTGCAGTTATCGTGAGATTCATTAAACATATATCAAGTTCACTGAAATTTGTCTGTTACTAAAATGATTCCTCTATTGTTTGCAAGTGTTTGCATAAAGAAGATGAATAAATATTAAATTCACATCAAATAAATATTGAGAAAAAATATTTCACAAAAGTTTTTAATAAAATTAATGTTTAATTTTCATGTAATTTAAAATAATAATTCATAAAGTATTCAATACTACGACAAAGAATAATTATTATAAATTAGTAAATAATTAAGAAATTAAAAATTATTACTATGTTCCTATAATAAATATTACATTGTAAAAGAATTAAAATTTAATATGTTTGTTTCACGAGTAATAAATTATAAAACAATTATTGTTTTAAAACTGCAATTGACTTTTACCACATATTTTTTACGTTAAATCAGAAATATTTGAGCAATTATTGTCGGTTGTGATAACAGGTTCAAAGAGACATATTTTAAATGAAGATAATTTTTGAAAAATCAACTACAGATAAGCTGAAAGAAATAAATATAATTAGATATTTGAAAAGATAATACAACTGGTAATTTGAATATTTAATACCCTCACAAGAAAGTAGTGATGGGACATGGAAATATTTCCAATTGGAAGTATTTCCGAAACGAAACATTAACAAATTTCCGAAAGTTTTCCAGATGTAAATTTCGCCGCCAAATCTCATAAACATAACCTCTAATTAATGTAGTAAACGTGTAACGACGTTGTTCGTAACAATCGTAACATTACATTCGGACTGTTATTCCCACTTTTCCGGTAAGTTCTACTTTTTTCAACCAAAAAAATTGGAATCTTCATTCATTTTATGTAGGAAGATGGATAAACACAAAAGCGAAGTGTGGAATCGGTTTAAAAAGCTGCCAGATAAGAAGGTTTCATGTCTCTACTGCCACAAAGAGTATTTTGTAAACGCAACTAGAATGATGTCACATATTACAAAGGAATGTAGACGATGCCCTTCTCCGAAACCATTGGCTAGCACTTCCAAAACTAAAAGTGGCAGAAATACCACAACATCATTATTATCACAAGCATCATCATCTTCAACTTCAACCTTGGGATCATTCAATGATGTCATTAAAGAAATATTGAAAATAATGTCCAATTTCGGCAATTTCAATCTAAAGTTAGTTCATTCGTTGACAAAATGTCTCCTAAAGAGAATGAAAAGTTAAATATGATGGTAGGTAGAGCCATATATGATGCTTCACTACCTTTTACAATTGTGGAAAATCAAAAATTTAAAGAATTCATCCAATGTTTAAGGCCCTCTTATAATCTTCCATGTAGAAAAAGTATTGCAACATCAATCATGGACAAGCAATATTCACAAATAAAAACCTCTGTGACTAGGATGCTTGAACAAAGCACATCTTTTAGTATGTTATGTGATGGATGGAGTGATATAAATAATACTCCAATACTGAATATTATATTCACCACCCCAGAACCTGTTTTCTACAAAGCTATACACACACAGTTGGAAAGACATACAGGGAAGTTCATTTTTGAGATATTAAGTGAAGCAATAGAAGCAGTTGGTAGCGAAAAAGTTCATGCATTTGTGAGTGATAATGCTAGGAACATGAAAGCTGCTTGGAATTTGCTACAAGAAAAGTACCCAACCCTTGTAATTTACGGCTGTTTAGCACATGGACTGAATCTTTTAGCTAAAGATATCACTACCCTTAACATTTTCAGCAACATTATTGCACATACAAAAAAAAATTTGCAGACATTTCGCAATAAGCATCTTCCCAGTCAACTACTCAAGAAAATTCAAAAAGAAAGTGGAAATGGACAAGCTCTTCATGTACCTGTTGAAACTCGCTGGGGAACATATACAAAATGTCTGCAGTCAGTATTAAATAATAAAGAAAATTTACAAACTGCAGCTGTAAAGCAACAAATACAAAATCAAATAGAAAATCCTGTTAGAAATAAGATCCTGAATGAAGATAGCTACTGGCCTGGAGTAGAAAGATGTTTAAGCTGAAAGGGGATAAAAATCAATTGGCTGCGTTGTAGGACTAATTAAATATATAGAAACCTCCATTTTAGAGCATTCATCTTTATTCAGGTGAGTTTGTGAGATGAGGCCATTATTTTGCAGATGTTTTAAACCTTGTATTTTTTTTATTTATTAGTGTGGACACTTGGAACAATATTAAAGAAATGTTTTATCATTGAAAGGAATTTGTTTGCCACGAAATTCATTATGCTGCAAGTTTATTAGATGCCAGACAACAGGTAGCCTTGTCTGAAGAAGAGATTGAAAAGGCAGTGGATAAAATTTTGGAAATTGGCTTGAACATGGGTTTGAAGAAAAACTGTGGAAATCGAGTACAATGTGGGAAGCAGCAAGAAAATGGAACCTGTAACTTGGTGGAAAGGCCTTTGTAGCACTAGATCTTTGGATCTAGTAGCTGAGCGAATATTGAATTTCCCAGCTACATCAGCGGCAGCTGAACGAAATTTCAAAACATTTTCTCTTATTAAAACAAAGAAAAGAAATAGACTAACGTTGGAACGCACAGAGAAGTTGGTGTATATTAAATCAAACATTAAGTTTTTTAATATAGAAAGTGAAAATGCAATTAAAAATGATGAAGAAAACGTGGAACATGAAGATGTTGAAGTTGAAGGTATGTAATGTAATGATTGGATTGTAATGTAATGTATTGGTAATGTAATGTTTCCAGGAGAGACGATGGAGTTCGAAAGTAATGAGTATGAATATGGAAGTACCTCTTCCGAAAATGAAGATGCGAATATGGGTAGTTCAGAGTCAGAAATAGGGGAGAGTGAGGAGACTGATGATGATATTTGCCGAATTGAAACGTATGCCAAAAATATTGAAGACACTGCTTGTGATAAAATTGCAAATAAAGAAAAAGCTCCTAGTATTGTTTATTACAATGGGGATTTGCGTGACGGGGAATTGATTTCTCTATACCAAAGTGATGAAAGTGAAACTGATACAATAGGCAACTAGGTTTAGTAGTTTTCCCTTTTTTTTTTCAATTATGTATTATTTTATTTTATTTTTATGTTTTGAATGAATTTATTTTCTGTTTTGTTACGTTATTTTTTCAATAAATTTAAAAGTTATTTAAAAATTGTATTGAAATTTTAAATCTTACAATACTGTCAACAGATATACTTTATTTGGTGTTTTCTTGAAGAGAAAAAGAAGCCCAACATGAAGGAGCACACATTTTTAAAATTGCGATGTTGAAATTGTTTTGTCGGAAATATTTCCAAATAATAAGTTTCCGGAAATTTCCCATCACTACAAGAAAGGCATAAAATATCTTAGGTGTTTCAACTTAATGGCATAATTAAACTAATTAGTTAATGTTGCTGTTGCAAATAACAATACTTTTATTATTAACCAAAAACTCGAGGACTAAATATATATATTGCTAACCTTTTGCCTTTTTTACCATAGTATTGAAAGAAATAGCAGCGAAGGTGAATATGCAAGCAAATCAAGTGAATTAGAATATGAGTGGGACGTTTAATGTCCGTGATTGTGGAAAGTTTCATGGAGATGACCTATCACTGATTAGGTCAAGTGTCAGCTTAAAACAAAGGTCAACTGGTGAACTGAAATGTGCTCGATGAACATATGCAGCATGAAAATAAATATTACATAGCAACTGAGATGTTACTACTAATGGCTTGGAACTAGGTTAATATTTTTATAAGAAACACCTCATATATCAATCAACAGTCGCTATTGACATAAATAAATTCGTTGTTAACAAGGTAAAAAAAAAATCGACGACTGCGTTGTCAACTTCAGCAACTTGCCTTGCTGTTAAATTATGTTATATTTTGGTATTTCTTCCAATAAACAATTAAGTTATAAGTTCTATACGTTACAAAAAGGTGTTCAATTAGTAGAGACTGCAGACAAAGTATATACGTTTGGTTATTACCGTTCCAAATGGTGCATAATTAATATATTAGCAATTTTATTGTTTTATTTCCAATTTTACTCAAACATAATTGAAAGAAATACGCAAATAGAATTGTAGTGATTTCTCTTGGTAATTGGAATGGTGGTCATGTGAGGAATGCATAGACAATAAAAGATAGAAAATTGCCCGCCTGGGCCATTATGATGGACAATAAAAACCCTACAATATTTGACTTCAGTTATCTGACACATCCAAACTTTAACGCCCGGTTTTTAATTGTAGCAGTTTCCTTGCAAGACCTGTATTTATCTCGCGTGGTGAGCTCATATAAAATTGCAATTTAAAAACAGTAAAACGTTTCGTAATATTTTGTAATTAATTTATTTAAATCTTTGAACATATATAACAATAATGCTAAGTCGTAAGTTTAGAATAATTTTGATCGAAATGAAAAGAATATAAAATTTATTCTTAAGTAGTAAAAATATTCTTATATCGTTAAACATCCGCTATACCTACATAAATTATGAGCAAAATTGCTTTCTCTCTCTCTCCCTCTCTCTCTCTCTCTTTTATCATGATATATACCTTCTTTTATTTATTTCCTATGAAATATATCTATGAAACTAGATAGCATGCCTCGAGAAATAAAAGAGTCCAACATTCTCTATTAGTGTATCACAACAATTTCTTCATTAAATGTAACGTAATAGACGAAATAACAAAATGATATTTAAAACAAACATTACTAAAATTATTTCGTTCGTTCATTCTCTCGGAGACAAGTAACGAACAAACTTGATGAGAAACAAACAAAAAAAAAACAAACAAAGAGAAAAGAAAACACGTGGAACTATCACATAAACGCGTGTGTTTCATCTAACATTTAGTTAGATTATAATTATTTAGGTAAAGGTCGAATGACCGGCCGTTTATTATTTATTTATTTGTTCGCTACGTTTCTAGCGAAGCGATCAGGCTGTGAAAGACTGTGTTCTGCATTTCACTGAACATTGAGGCGTGTCCGCAACTGAATGGGTTTCCCTCCGATTCCAGTGTTTGCGTTGATGGCACGTATCGAAGTCTGGAGTCCGTATCTGGTAGGTTATTGTTGATGTATGTGTTCATTCTATAGTCTATTTCTTTGTCGGACACTTTACTGTGACTCAGACCATTACTATCTAAGCGAGCCGACGCTGGTGAAGACACTATATCACTGACGTGTTGTAACGCGTTCAACTGATGTCCCATCTGAGCTGTACACACTAAATTCAAGTCTGTCGTTGGTGGTAGCGTCGAACTGATGCACGTTTTGGCGCGTTTAGGCACTGGTTCATCGTCTACAACGTTCACATCTTCGTCGTCATCGATACAGGTTAACATGCGAGGCGTGGGTGGCATATAAAACTGGGAAAGCACGTCTTGCACATCACAATCTTCCATTTCGTCGTAGGAACGTTTCCTGGACACATCTACCGCGTCCATATTCACTAGATTATTATTGGTAGCACTGTAACTGTTTGTCAGATTCTCCTCGACTAAACCACTCATCACCATGCTCTTCACACTGTCATTAACACTACTCATGTCGTCGATTTTGCTATCGAAGTCGTTCTCGATCGCGAAATCGGCACTCAAACTGTCAACAATTTTTGCGTCACTAGGAGTGAAGTCCCTGGACTCCTCGTAGGTAGAATTCTTCATCTCGTTCTTGATGAATTCGCTCTTCAAATTGAGGAAGTTGTCGTTGTCGTAGCAACGTGGATAATTGAGCTGTTGCTTTTGGATCTTTTCGTCTCGCGCCTCCTTCTGCAGCCTTTTCATGGTGTTGTTGATGAGCACGGAACGGCAAAGGCTGGCTTCGGGATCTTCGATTTTCTTCAGCTTATTGATGCTGATCTTGAGGACCTTCCTTCGTTCCTCTTTCTGGCGATACTTGGCTGAGATCATGGAAGGACGGTTCTTTGGGGGACAATAGCCGGTGGCGTAAGTTCTTGGTGGCCCGAAGATATCATCACAGTCATCCGTAATTGTTGTAGGTGATTTCATGTTGTTTATGTTGTGGGTTTCACACTGAAACAAGGAAAAGATGAAAATTAACGATTTTATTCTCCATTCATTTCAACAACGAAGAAGACTAATAACAAATAAAATTCTACAAGAATTATTAATCAGAGAATAGATCACCTAATTCATATTATATACCAAATAATTATTTTTGCAACGTTGGGCGTTGGTTCAGCTCATAAAAAAGATTTTTCAATATAAATATGCGCATATTTAATTAAAACAGTTATCTCTTAAACATTCCACCTAAAATTAAAATCATAACATGTTATAAATCTGTAGGAAAATAACTTAGAACGTTTAAATAAGTACTACACTACTCAACACATTAGAAAACCATAAATTGACAGTCGCAGTTTTGCTATGACAGTTGACACCATAATTTGGATGTTTAGAATAAAAAGTGGTTATGTATTCTTAACAGTTCAAGTCAGATGTACACCTTTGACGTGTGCGGTATCTTTGCAAGATACATTGCCTAAACTAGTGTATATGAAAAAAATGGGTTTATGTAATTTTTGATCTTAAATTATTACATTATGATAATTGTGATACATTTTTGTGTTTGCTTATAAGATTTTACTGGGATGTTAAATAAAATCTCTTCTTTTTTACAACACGAAAATGAAGACAGGTTCGAGTAAACCGTTAATTTCACCACACAAAAAGCATCAACGATTGGGACACTTAAGACAAAATATGACATTTTAATTGATTACGAAATGTTAGCTCTAGAACTCCGAAAAAGATGAAAATTTTAATGAATACTAAGTAAGATATAGGCGTTGCTTTAATGAAAATATACTTTTTGGAAAAGGGGCCATTCCTCTGCGAAGGAGGATCACAGCTGACTACCATGCTAAAATCAATGGCTTTATTTTTGAAGAATATTTTGAACAAGTATTCTTTAATTCGTCTAATAATGCTGTAACAATTTAGACAAAATGTCATATCTTTTACGCAAAGTAGGGGGGGGGGTACTCTCTTCTACGTAATCCATATTTCGTTACGTTCCAAAAATATTGAGTTTAACAACATTTTTTATTGTAATATTTGAAGCAATCTTTCCTATTCTGAGATAAAGAATAGTAGTAGAAAAGCCAATAAACTGCGGTTAAGTACGCCAATAATACTTCAATTTTGTCAGGAGTTGCAGTTTTGGGCACTGCTAAAACTAGTGCGTAAGTCATTTAAATAAAGACCTGTCCGAACCATCTAATTCTGGAACTGCAAATTCGGAGCATTATTGTCCAATTTTGGATCTTTCAAAATATATGTAAATTCAGAGTTTGCGACAGTTCTTATAGTTGTGGCCGAAGAAGGGGTATTTGAAATTCTGAGTATCCCTAATTGTTATTCGTTTTGTTTTGGTTTTGCCGTTATTCAGCTAATGTTTCTATGTCGCTTTTCATGGTTGTTCATTTAAATATTTATTTTTTCTTTCATTTTTGACATTCAGTAATTTTTTACTTTTACTATTTCATTTTCAATTTTGTATTTATCAGACCAGTGTTGCCCAAGCAACGTCACTTGTCCATTACTAGATTTAAAAAATTACATATCTAAAAATAACAACTTTTGCATTACTTTTTAATTCCTATCACAATTTGGTGGTTAGATGTTTATGGTCGTCTATGTCAGTTTAGGTATATTTGGTGATTTTAATATTGTTATTAGTACTTATGTTGGTAGTACAATTCTTCTGAAATTTCAATTTTAAAGTTTTAGGATCATTGGGATTTTGAACTATTTCAAAATTAGAATTCCTCAATTCCGATTTGCTAATTCTAAGAACGATCTTAGCTGTTCAGAACTGCAGGTTCATCCAAACCTTCAATATTCAAAAGAATTACTTCTGATCTAACAGTGAATCGTATTATTTCCGTTATTTGGTTCATATAAGCAAAAATGTTCAACTTGTAAATAAAGTTCTTCGCAAATATTATGCAGTTCCTTGCAGGTAATCGATACGCGATGACTTTATCTGCTCGTCATGCAGTGTATGGTGTTCTTTGTTTTTTTCTTTTTTTACAAAAGCTAAACTTCGCTGGCGTATGTACAATTTGCAATCTTGACGAAACTCTTAAAGTATTGCTATAATTTATTGCAGTTTCTTTAAGCCTCTATCGTTGGAAGCAATTGGCTATGCGAAACTTATAATCTACAATAACACTATACATCTTTTTCGGACGGTTTCTTGGGCACATTTATATTCCGGAACTTGCTTTTAAAGCATTGTAGTAAATAGAAATGATGTGATATATCTACATACATAAATGTCCATTGTTTGTCCAATATTTCTCTGCCCTTATTCCGTTAATTTATGTAACCATAATATACAAACACTGCGCAACCCATTTCATATAACTTAAGGATAAAAGTATACAAATTAAAACTTTTGTCTATTTAGCGTATGATTTACGTACTAAAATAAAGCAAATAACATTTGAACATTTTAGCCTAGATATGACATGTCTTTTTTTTAAATTCACTGCTTTAATTTTCATTTAATATCATCTTTTATTTGATTTAATTTTTAAAAATATGTTTCGTATATTACTTCGTGTTTTGACTTCACTATAGAATCGTTTCTGATCGTGTTTCATTACTAAAAGTTGTGCTGTGCATTGTTAGTGAGATAGGCATTTGCAAAAATCATCCAACGAAAAAACCATTACATGAAATTACCATTTTTTCACAAAATCTTTAAACGCTTATTGTAAACAAACTACGCAGTTTCTAGCTGCCAATGTTTTCGTAATAACAAATGTCAAATTTTACGAAAATTGTAATGGCACTATATAATCAGATGATGACAAGATGAGATTTGTTCTAATTGGTTGATGCAAATAATGGGGTCTTGTGCAAAAATGTATTTTAGAGTTACATCCTTATATTTATTTATCACGTTTTTTAAATATGTACCTTCATGTCCATTCAATACGCAAATTGTAGGTTGCTATATCAATCCATGTTTAATAATATTGAATTATTTGTTATTTTACCATTTGACAGATACCCACGGGGTATCCACATAATGGTCGATTTGGTTTCTATTGATTTCCTATATCTCCTCACCCCTCTCATATACAAAGACACTTTAAATGACATATCTCAATGGCGCCATCTAGTGCTCGCTTGTAAAGACTTAAAAAGCGTCCCTCGTATTACATCTGTCAAAAATTTTACGGCATTTAAAATATCTCTACAGCCAGCAAAGAAAAATACAATTACTTTTATATAATTATAGAGGGAATTTCATGTAAATATATATTATTTAATTTTAAAAAGTTGACAATTATTCCGAAAGAACGAAAAATTCTTACAGTAATATAATGTAATAATATATTATTACCTATTTCATGGAGAGATACCGGTCTTGTTACAATGACTACAATATACAATGCACTTGTTACATCACATATCACCATTGTGTGAGTAATCATTCAAGTGAGTATACATAAACATTCAGAATCAACTAGGTACTATAAAACACACTTTGCACTAAAGAATACTTTTAATCCATCTATCAGATGTTTATAAACGTTTGTGAGTACCTAAGCAATACAAGTATGGCAATGCAATTGAGGTTGAGATGACAGATAGACACAGAAAGCAAGAATGAATTCATAACAAAACGAACAATAATTCCAGATTATAGTGATCAATAAACAATGATTAATTCACGTATGCAAAAGGTGGTTCTATTGTATTCATATACAATTATAAATAAATTAGTATAAATTGGCTACAATCAATTAATTCACATTATTTAGTATTTTTGAAAACATGAGCAACTGAAATAACAAAAATTAACATTATTTAAATTTATGGAGGGCCTGCGAATATAATTTATAACGATATCAGAGTTTACTGTGTTATATTGGAAACAGCCATTAGTTTTACATGTGTAAAAAAGGTTTAATTAACAATTAACAAAATTAAGGCATAAGTGTGTTGTAAATTTAGCACTTTAATAGTAAGCAATTTAGTAAATTAAAATTATTTCAGATTTTCTTTAATGAAAATAGTTGGAATTAGAAGTAATATTATCGTCAAAATCTATTAAAAAGAGCAAAGGACTCGTGACTAATCCATGCGGTACGCTTATTGTGAGACATTGACAGATAATTAAAACAATTATAAAGCTGTTTTCTATTTCACAGCTAAGAATTAATCAAAAGTATTCTGGATTGTTAAATTAGCGTACTACAAATTAGCAAAAGTGTGTCAAGGTTAAGTAAACAATTCACCTACTGCAATATTACTTGCCGAGCCATATTGAGATTTAGTGAGTGATTTTTGTAATAATTAACTAATTCTCTAGTTTTTGAAGATGTTTCATAGATTATTCTAAATATGTAACTATTTACGAACAGCTCTTATATCATTGAAGAGAAATATGAAGGCAAAATTACGGAACTGCATGGAAATAGTTAAGAATGACATATAGGATGACAAGAGAAAACATGAAAATTTAAAGCTAATGTTGAAATCTACAGTCAGCTATAAGTCCATATAATGAATTAATAGTAAAAGTAAGGACGATTTCGTATACGTTACAAAAGATAATGGTCACAGCAAATAATGGGTATTAAATGAATGAAGTGATTATTTGAATTTTTATTGAGAAAAAACTCATCGAGCATACCATCAAGCTTTCGCATTAGATTTAATGCTTCTACAAGATATTTAGAGAAAATTTTGAAACTAATAGTTAAATTGTTTTCCTTTTTGAAAATTTATTATTAATATAATATATTAAACCATACACGTATGCGTATAAGCATTGATTCTGAAAATTATGATTGATGATATTGCATTATACATTATTTCAATAGTGTTTCCACATAACAATGCGTAGAAAGTTGAAGACGACGTATTTCAATTAACATTTATTATTAAGTAATAAATCACACCTGCAAAAAGATAAAAAGAAAAAAAAACTGAAACTAATAAAATCCCGGTTATTGTTTACAATGTAATCCATTGTATCAATACATGAAAAATATTATTTTTCCATATGTTATTTATTAATGTTATAATTAGCTTGCAAAAGTCGACTTCACAGTACGTATGTAAGTTCTAAGAAATAAATAAATTAACAGCATACATACATACTAATAATAATGCCCTGTGCGTATAACGTGTGCCCAATAAATAAACGAGCCTCAATTTAACGCGAATCATACTCGAAATGCTCTCTATACGTAATGGGTTACGTAATATTTAATTTAGATAAGGAACATTGTGATGTGATGATCTTATTCAAGGTTATTCGATATATTCCTAACGCGATTTTTATTGTGTTCGATTGATAGACTTATTAAGACATAAACTCAGACAATTATTTAATTTTAACACCAGTTTTTTTGTATGAATTACAGTATCTGTAGTGCGTGTTGCATAACATTAGTTTAAGAAGATACATTAGATATAAGTACATACATATATGACACTCTCCTTAAAAAACTCGAATTGATGGAGGCACTCCACGCGGTTGGATTTTATTACCTATATTATATATACCTATGTTATATCCTGATATTAATATTTGATTCTGCCTTGAAATAGGATTATTATAATCATTATAACTAGTCTGATAAGGACGTATATTACATATACGATGCTCAGCTTGAAAATGGCGACAAGTTGATGAAAATGTTCCGCAGGGTTGACTTTTACGACCTATACTATAATTATTTGCTAATACTAATACTTGTTCCTAGCTTGAAATACGCTTTTGGGGTTGCTTTTCTCTTCTAGAAGTTTCTCTTTGATTCTTAATTGCTTGCCAATGCATCAAGCTACAAAAAGTTAAAATATGTGACTATAATGTTTAAGAATTCAGCTAAGACTGTATTTGTTTACTTTCTGGGATGAATGTAGATACAATAATAATTTCAATTTTAAATTTTGATCATATGATTTGATTTAAATATACTATTTGCTTCTAGCAATGTGATGGTAAATCAATGGTTTTAAGCTTTGTGCTAAATAAAGTTATAGTAATACATATAAAACTGGTGGTGTTCATGATTCACCATGAGCCTCCAGAGGTCGTTGCTGTTGGCTTTCCACTTTCTTTTTATTGTGCCTAAATGATATTGTTACTGTTTTGTCATGTATGCTTACGTCACCAATTGCTAATTCGAGATCAATGCTATAAAAACTGGTAACATCCATAACTTTAGAGCAACTTTCTAAGTGACTCGATCAATAAATTTAGCATTTAAATCATTATAGATAAAATCACAGCCACTACATTGTGAAAATATATGGGAATATTTGAAGCAAAAACATTTTGCCTATTCGTTAATTGCGTATATAGTCTGTCCCATATATTTGTTCATGATAAAGTATGTCGAAGACGTAGGTTATGTTTTCGATAGTTTTCTGAAAAACTTCTGCAAATGCTTCTGTTATCCTTAAGGTAAAAATACAGGATTCAAAAGCGTATTTTTTCAATGAATATAAGTGTTGAACCAAAGTTAACTTTAAAATGGAGTGAGATGAATTTGTACTTGGCATTCATTTGATTCTACAACTTAAACATTAAAATTTTTGTCCAGTGGTTGTTTATTTTAATTTTGTGTCACCATGTGAAGTTTTTATTATTATAAGTAGTCAAAAAAAGTAAAAAAATGTTATACAAGCGAATTAGTAAGAGTAATATCACATATGCTATTGATTTACATACATTTTTATTTAAACATATTCTAAATACTTCCGGATGAAGGCTGCACGTGTTCTATGTATCTACGTGTTCTATATTCTAGTGTTGTTAGTTTCAAAGAGATCAAACGCATTGCTTTCGTTGCGCGCATTCCGTCTATTGCATTATGTGTCCGTACAGTAGTTATTTTGAATGCATATAGTCTTCCTTAACTTCCATATAGGTACAAGTATAAACATATTAAGTCAATCTAGAATAGTGAATTAGGTACAGTAAATTAATAATTAATTAATCTCTATTCTTAAATTTCTGAGGTATATTTTCTATTACATGCTTTAAACAAGTAGAGTTGGTAATTGAAATTAAGCGTTTCTTTTAAAAAATTTTCACCAATATTTTACATATCTAGTCTATGCTTCATCAGGATCTTATATTAATGAAATATCGCGGTAGTTTACGAATTTTAAATAATTAAATATGGAAGATATTAATGGATAAAATTAGATAATTAATGAAAAAGATAATATCTTTTGTTACAACAAATTTAATTTTATAGGAAAAATGATTAAAATGTAAAACACAACTATACAAAATAATAATAATAAATAATAATAATAATAAATAAAATATCATCCTTTATTAAAAAAAAAAACCTTAAATAGGCAACCTATGCAAATATAAAATGATGAAACCATAAGGTGTTGCTAAAGTTTAATAAAAAAACATATACAAAGTAATACTGCTTTCCATCTGTTTTTCTAAACGAACTAGCAGTAAAAGTAAACATAAAACAAAATATATAAAAAATATATGAAGAGAACAAAAAAGGCAAAGAAAATTAGAAGATATCTGGATGAAGCATAAAGTATTGACACCAAATATTTATGAAACAGCAAGGAGCTATATTTACTTAAAATGTTAATTGCTAGATTTCCCCAACAATCTTTTTTAAACCTTGTTCTAAAGGCGAAGACTTCTGGAATGACTTTCTATATTACATAATAATATATGCGTGTAGAATTTTTGGCGCCCAACGTGTACATTTTCGAACAAAATTTCAAATTTCTTAAAATTTATCACAGAATTCTGTTAATAATGTTTGCAGTGCTAATAAGATTTACAAAATACAAATTTCTTACTTAAAAATTTCTTCATTAAAGCGAAATTTTATTATGTACATTACAAGCGAAAATGAATTTCGAACTCATAACTTCCGTTTACACCACGGGTGCTTTGTTAGTTACAATCTGGGTGAAAAATAATCACAATTTTAAATAATATTTTCTACCAAATTTAACTTATTACATTAATAAAATCATAATTTAGAAATTATGAACATAACAGAGCATATTTTACATACAATAAAATAACACGCCATATGTATAATTGTTATTTTCATATATATTACCATGCTTATTACCCTGTTGTGAATAAGTGAGTGTTTAAAATTACACGAGAAATTAATATAAAAACCATTAACTGTCCCTTTTTGAGAAATCAATTTCACATAACAGGCGTTAAATACGTTTCGGTGAAAACTATATTTCCCGAGAAACGTGGGCGTCTGGATACGTCCGTTCAGTGGAAATTCACGACTTCTCCGAAAGAGGAAAGGACGAAAAATTGGGATCAGCAAGCACCATAATGTATGTCTCTATGTTCCGATAATTTCATGTATAAGTACATTTCTTTTCGCGTAAAACGTAATAAGACTACATACAAATCCTAAATAGGTTGAGTAGCGCGTGTTTACACAAAAGAACGACGAAATACAGGAAAAAACAAGAATGAACGTGAGGTGTTTGTGATTTAAGGTCACCTGTCCCGTTTAATTAAAATTAATCGGCGTGTAGTACGAGAGCGTTCCGCCAGATGTCGGTCGCAGTCGCCTTTTCGAAATAACACCATTAAAGCAGGCGACAGTAACCCAGTTTTTTCCTTATTTGTCTTCTTCTTCTTCTTTCATTGTCCTAGTAATTTTACCTAGTTAAGTAATATGACAGTATTAAATATTGAGTTATGTGTACGATGTGTTTATATTGTCGCGATGATATGATGAAGTGTGTGAAATAAAACCGTTTTCTTTTTAATGTCGTAATTCATTACATAATTACTAATAATTATTGCGTTATACTTGTGTATTTAATTTTTAGTTTCTTATACGTAGTACGAGTATAATCTTCCTCTTTAGATCTGATTAGATTTTCAGTAAAATAGGTAGACCGGAAGTAGTCAGTTTACAGTAAAAAAACCAAATTTACCAATGTCTCATGAACGACTAAGTTAAGACAAATTTATAGAGAATACAAAACTACTAAAAAGTGAACGTTTTATAAAAAAGGTTTTTCGAAATTCCTACCGGAAGTTGGTCTTTTGTCTTATCGAATAACACTTTTTTGCAAATATCTCGCAAATTATGCATTCAAGCATGAGTTTTAAAAAATTTGGATATAAAAATTTCAAAATTCGGAACGGATGTAATACTTCTTATTAAATATCAGTTTTTCTGCAAATAATTCGGAAATTTACCATTCTATACAGTCAGTATAGTAATTATGGTTATGTTATAGTAAATAAATTAATTAATTACAACCCATACTTTATAGCGACAAAATTATTTTGCAATTTTGTTGCTATAAAGATATTTACATAAGATGTAAGTGTGTTGAAAGAAAAAACATGAATAATAAATAACAACACCAAAATTAATCAAATTAACAGGCAGGAATACAATTCACCTTCAGTAGTATATCCAGCTAGATATGTATTAACATCACCTTTAGTAAATGATCAGTAAGTTTCCACTTTTTGATATATGGGAGACATGTAATAATAACGAATGAATATTCCTGATTTTATCATATTCTTACATTTTATAAATCTTAAAATTTTTATGTACCTGTTCATCCACACGAACATTATTTGCAACGATACATATATTTTTTGTATACATTTCTAAATAGATAGAATTGTGACAAATAAATTAAAATATTTTTTTAGTGCATAATTGAACTGCGGTCTTAGATTTGATTATTAAATCGAATACAACATAAATATTCCCTTTTTGCAAGATATTTTCTATTCATCTCCTTAGAGTTTTAGATATAAATATCAGCAAAATATACACTAAAGAAATTCAAATGTATCCTGTATTTTTTTTTGCTAACATATGAACATAAATAAAATTTTAACAATATTTTATTTCCACGGATGAACAAACAATTTTTAAATAAAAAACATTTTAAATTCAATTATAAAATTTCAATGATTAATTCTTTTAACTTTTGCTAAAACATTCATGTTAGTGAAGTCTGTATGTCACAGTGCATATCTAAACATAGGATTAAATACAAGGACACAAGAGGAATTTCATGTTTTCTGCATCAATATGTATACATACTAACTTATTTAATAACAAATATAATTTCTTAAAATATTATAATAATGATGATGATGATGATAATAATAAATAAATAGGTAGTACCTACATTATTAGTATTAAATATTCACACAAACGTATCTTTGAAAAAAATTACGTATTATTTTCTTCAATAATTTTTTGTCTATAATGTTGATAAAAATATATCTATATTTAAAAAAACATATTTTTCCATTCTCTTTACATCATATATTCATATAAACACGTATTAATCATGTGGTATTTGTGTTTGATTTAATAATGTATGGATGTAATTATCATTGTCAATATGTTTATGATTATATTTAACAGAATACACATATCGCATGTTGTGTGTATATAAGAGGTCTCATGATTGTGCTCCAACTTTGGAGACCTTAAGCGGACTTAATTCAGCGGAATAAAAACCGTAAAAGTTGTAGGTCAATTATTTTCACTTATAATGCCATGATTGGTTCTAGTAAAGCAAAGTAAATAAATTAAATTTTGCTTGTCATCGTAGAACTGCGACCGCTATTAAGAAAGCATTGTTTATTTGTGGTATACCATGTTTTATAAAATTGAAGAACAATGTCATACGGATTGATCGTGGATTTTGAACGACGTTGAAAATAGAAGCACACGGAAATGTTCTCTGTGGTCAAGAAAAACTAACGGGTGGGTTACAAATAACAATAAGATTGTTGTAGACAACGTTTTTTATTCTATTACAGTATTTTTTAATAAGAACTTCATTTTTTCTGAGGTTAAATATGGTATTTTAGATTGCTATGTCAACAGTTTTTATTTTCATTCTTCATTCAATGCTTCAATATTCTAGATTATCGTGTATTAGGTAATTATAAAGGTAGAATATAAAATTGTAGTGTGATTTAAAAAAATATAGTTTTTCTTATTTTGTAAAGCAATTGGGATATCTCAAATCCACATCATCACGGTATTTTCAGGTTGATAATTTTTAAACTGGCGTTCCTAAACATATTGCACTAATCATCTGTCTCCTTGCTTGCTAGTTCTTGTTATTTAATATTCATATTACAAGCAAGATTATAAACAAACAATGAATATTTCCAATTTACCGTATATTGGCACAACAATTACTGTATTTTATTAATATGTTCAAATATAAAAACAAAATAATTTACTCACTCTATTAAAAAATATATCTATCTTTTGAAAATCAGTAAGTACTATTAGTGCTGTAAGTATTTGAAAGTAATTTCCTTTTATCGAAAGTATTACTCATTACTTTCAAAATGATTAATGATTTCTTTCTCCCCTTTTTTAAAGCAGCTATAAAAGCGTAAAAAGACAAATAAATTACTTGTTACTTTAATTTCGTACCGTGTTTATAACCTTGTACTCAATTCTAGAGGCGAGTGCCAGCAGGATGATATGCTGACGATGATGCTCCGGGCATGACGTTATATTATTCGTGAACTTGGCGCAACACTCGACAGCGGTAAACACGACACGAAAATGATCCATTCCTATCGCGAAAATCTTAATGTTCCTAACGAACTTGTTAACAATAATTGCGAGGTTCTTTTCTGGTTTTTTTAACTGTACCCTACGTGATTTTCTGCAAGTAAAAGTAAACTGAATTAAGGTCGATTGTGCCGACGGATTGTAACGACAGATGGAGTCATTATAGTATACCTACACAAATGTAGCCATTAATTACGTATACTGGCTCAACGAAAATACTTCTATATACAATGGGAGACGTTTATATTAAGTACGGCTTACCGAGAAAATAAATTTAAGATGTCTGCTTTTCTTCTGTATTCTTTTTCGATTGGAAATTAAATTTCTTTATTCATAATATCTCAAAATCGATTCGCAATTATACAAACGTTCGATATTGTGATTAAGAATTATTTTATATAGGTATTCTTCAAGAGGATGTTACGTTTTTAATATTATCAATTATTTTGATATTATTTCTGGTATTCTGAGTTGACCAACTCATTCAAATCAAGAATATACATTGTAATTTTTGTAAATGAAGTATACCTATATATAAAATATGCACCTAGAGGCACTTGTTTCGAGATCTTTAACTTTTCTTTTCCATTTTATTCGTTTCAAAGCACCATGTCTCCAGTCCTTGACTTGTAATTCTTTCATCATCTCCTCCAGACATTTTTTCCTCGGCCACCTCACACTTTTTTTTACAATTTCTTTGTTCAAAGCATTCTCCTAATTCTTGAATCTTTTATCATCTCCTCCAGCCATTTTTTCCTCGTTCACCTTCTGTTTCTATTTCCATCTTCTTCCCCAGCCAGTTGTATTTTAGACTCATTCACTCCTCATTATCTAGAACCTTTCATCACCTTGTTCAGCTATTTTTTCCTCGGTCACCTTCCGCCTCTTTTTAAAACCTTCTCTTCAAGTTCTTTCACACTTTTTTCTGCATTTTCTTTGTTCAAAGCATCCTCCTAATTCTTGAATCTTTCATCACCACCTCCAGACACTCTAACTCTCTCTAACTAACATACTTTCATCATCTCCTCCATCCATTTTTTCCTCGTTCACCTTCTGTTTCTATTTCCATCTTCTTCCCCAGCTAGTTGTATTTTAGACTTATTTTTAAAAACATCCCTTCTTCAGTCATTCACACCTCATTCTCTAGAACCTTTCATCACCTCGTTCAGCAATTTTTTCCTCGGTCACCTTCTGCCTCTTTTTTAAACCTTCTCTTCTCGTCAGTTCTATTTTAAAATTAAATTTATTAGAAACCCGAGCTATGTGCCCCACTCAATCAACTAGCTCCTTATATAGGCACCACCATATTTGGTCTTTTCTAGAGCTCCTATATTTCTTTATTTGCTTTTCCCAGAATTGCTTCTGATCTTTAATTCCTACAAAGATTTTCGATAATATATTTTTTGCGGAAACTTCAGTTTACCTTTGTCTTTCTTTGTCAATGTCTACGTCTTCCAGAAATAGGTAACTATTGGTATTGGTATGGCTTTTAAAATCTTTGGACGTGTTTCTAGGCTATATTCCTCAGTATAACTCCTACATATTCCATTTTTTATGTCCTACTTTTGCTATCGTATAATTCTTATTTTCCGTAAAGCTAACGGCTAAATTTATTCTCAGGTCTTAGGTGCTTGTGATTGAACAGAACTATCGACAGTTGATCATCTTTTATCAGTCCGTTCTTGATTGTAAATTGCTCAGACAATGCCCCATCGATTGTAATTTTATTTTATATTCTTCTGACAGCCATATTCACGTAGTGTTTAGGTTGGCTTAGGGATAGTTATACCAGCTTTGCGTCTCATAGCTTTAGTTGGTATGATTTCACTTGCTTGAAATGACAATACATATTGTTTATTCATACCAAAAATGCCCAAAAAGTTAATAAACAAAACATTGTAAATAACTGAGCCTGTTGGGCGGCGAATATTATAAAGAGGAAGAGGTAGATGAAGCCGTCTAACAGTATCTCCATCAAAAATATAAAGGTGGATATTTGAGTTTGGGTTAGTTGAGATAGTACATTGAATTGACATAGGTTGACTTATATTGGATTGGAAAACAGCTGAAGATGTAAAAGGTACATAGCAGAAAGTGAAAAAGAGAAGCAAGAAACAGAATATTTGAAGCGAAAAAATCATACTAGAGAATAATCATCAACGAGAAGCGACGGCATAGCTGGATACCTTGATATTTTGTGTTCCACTTTCGCCTCGTCAAACTTGAGTGATAAACATTCAAGTACACTACAACCAGGGCAAACATTGACGGCAATGACAACTAAGCTCGCCTTGCCTACCGAAGAAACATGGACATACTTTTAAAATTTTTGTCGCTTTTCGTTAATCGTGTTCTCTGATCATATCGTGATGTAGTGTCAAAAGAAGAAAAAGAAGAAATCCTTTAAATACATATTTAATGTTAACAGTGTTAAGAAATTTATATTTTGCTTCTTACAAACCTGGAGTTTGCTACTGTAAGAAAGTGAAGAGACTTTTTCCATATTTTCTGATTGAAACAGTAAAGAAAGATATGTAAATAATAATTTATAAAAGTACCTATAAACGCAACAGTCAGAATAAGAAAATAATCGAAAACATGAAGAGATTGTTATGAACGTTTAAAAAATATGTCTTTATTCAAAAATAAATCTAAGAATAATCGCTGACGAGATAAAAAAAAATTCGCGAACAAGAGATTTAATAAGTGGAAGAAATCCGTTGTCTAAAAATATACCCTATATGTTAAATTAAATAAAAAAAGGTAGCACAAATTGAGAAGACAAGGCAGATACTTGCAGATACCTGTTGACAATATGGTCTCATAATAGAATCACTATTTTCCGAAGTTGAAGAGAATATTAAGGTAAATCACAAACACAGTACTTTGAAAATGTATCTGTTATAAATGGCATTAGATAGAGGAGGAAAGTAAGCATGGGAAAAGTGATCACGATATACACAAAATGTCACAGAGACGATTGCTATTAATACAAAAAGGCAAAGGGAGACCGAAGCAATACTAAGAAAATTATAAGAGGAGTAAGCGGAATCACGAAGAATCAAGTTGGAAAGAAATGCCTAGTATTACAAAACACAAAAGAAGAAGATGAAAAAGCGTGTTTTCTAAACGATCAATAGCTATGAAGATGACACATTCTTAAAACATGTTTGTTATTTATTGAACTAATAGACTTTGGGAGAAAAGAATTCCCATTTGTTATTATATTATTTGCCACCGATCAATTCGGTACACGAGTATATACGTAACTAATATATAATATTAATGTTTGACAGTACAAATTAAATTCTGTACATACATTATGTAGACTGATTAGAAATTTTAATATATTGTATGAAAATCATGACATGCTTTTACTGATATTTATAATTCTAAAGGAGTAATTAACATAATCGCAAGCTTAACAGCACTCTTACATTGCGAAATACTCTAAAAACTTTCTTATTTCACTCTCAGTAATAGTAGAACATGCTGCACATTCTGTGTTCGGAATGCTTTCATAAGAATTTCACGAATATATAAGTACGTTAATATATTAATGCCATTAATACAATCAATTTGTTGTTCAATAAATTAAAGAACAACCTTTATCATTATTATAAGTTTGTAGATATAATACAATCTAATACTTATGAATTTGTTTAAACAATGCTAAGTAGGATATAGTAAAAAAAAATTATTGGAATTCAAAAATTAATATACAACCTAGTTCCTATTACACAATCAACGTAAAATGATTTATGCGAACGATGAGCTAATTTCTTTACGTTACTGGTAATTCCTTATGCATATATTAATTCATTTTACGTATGTATGTGTCAGCAATTTAGACTTGTGATAACAGGATTTGTCGGTAAAAATTAAAAAAGAACAACAAGGAATAGTTTTCCAAGTGTGGAAAAACCTGTTTATTAATATGTGTTTAATAATGTAATTCCTTTTCTTGTAACATAAATATGTGTTAATAGAACATGTAGGATTATATTTCTGTTTATAATGATCACATAGATATACATATTATATAGGCCAAAAATATGTAGTAAGTATTTAAACATGCTGAACGTGATATTATTATACACTGTATTTCATATATATTTGCACATCACATATATTTTTAAACATACCGGTTGTCTTACGAAAAACGTATCAGGTTATAACTCAATTAATAATCCGATTTCAGAAATTCAAAAAATGTAAGAAGTATAAATACTACCAAAGAGTGTAATTTTTTTTAATCTGTGACCTGCCACCGCCTACTTCTTAAGTTGATGATCTTGTTTTATAGAGTTTTTTAACAGATGATTTTTCGCAAACTATTTTACTTTATAAAGTTGACACTACAGTATGTATTGCCAATAAATAGTAGCTTATTATTATCATAAAAAAAAAACTAGAAATATATTAAACTAACATATAAAATGAAAATACAAAGAAAAGCTCAATAAATTAACTAGAAAAAACATTTATGCTATGTTTGTACATTGAAAATTATCTATAATTTGGGCTTCTTCAGGAACTCAAATTTTAATTGAACACCAAATTAAATTATTGTATTACAGCTATTATGTTGTGGTGTACTGCAAATTACTCTTAAATGTTTTTATAGTGTAGTGCATAGGGTAGGTTCTAATTTGAGGGTATTACAGAAATGCCTTCAAATGTTCGAAACGTAAACTCCTCCATTTTTGTTTAAACTACTTTGTTTATTTATTTAATTTTCTATTGGCTTTTGTTGACAAACATTAATTCAGTAATACATATTAAACAAATAAATAAAATTTAATTAAAACACATTATTAATTTGTAAAAGTAAAACTTTAACTCAGCTGAAATTCAATATGAAGACTATTAGTTCCTACTTAACATTGCAACTTTGTAAGAAATTAAATTAAACTTCCTATTGTAACATTGTAAATTTACAATAATTACAAACTTATTATTTCTTAATGTTAGAAATGCATGGGCATTTCCTGTACAAAAATACAAATCACAATTATATATATGTGTGGTGTTTACCGTTTGAGAATTGTGTGTATATGTTATACTCATTAAAATGCCAGCACTCTATTATGTATCAGTATTTTTTTTTATATAAGATGCAGCTGGGCTGGAGAAATGCGATATATGTACGATATTACTTTTCTCTTGAGTTAGTTCTACAGACACGTTAATATTGAATACACACATATTCAAGTATACTGTGTTTTATTTTAATACCTATTCTCAATACTTAATATTTTAAAAAAAACAAATAAGCATACGAGAAAACGGTGAATGAAAACAAAATAGGTACAAAAAGCAAAAACTTGGTGAAATCATTTCCTTTAAGTTATAATTTCCAACAAGCATTCTTTTAGTCTATTTTGAAGATGTGATATTTAGGACAATTCTTCAGTTCACACGGCAATACATTAAAAAGTTTGCACCCCATTGAAATCACACCCTTTCCAAATGATGCAGCGCGATAATGGGAGGTAAAAGCTACCTAGTCAACGAGTTTTATAACAGTATTTGCTACGATAGCTATAAATATAAAATATAACTTCCAAAACTTACAGTTCATATTTTATCTAAATACCTCCCTGCAAGAAAATCGTTTATAAATATTAGAAACAATGTTGGTCCTAACACTGATCACTATAGGACATCCTTATTTGCTGACGTACTATTAAACATCTCGCTGTGTTATTGATTCCGTTAATACATTTTTCTACTACTGCATTTATAAACTAAAAGAATTTATCATTATGAATAGATAACGTTGCAATATGTAAGAATGAATTGGAAACAAAAAGTGTTACTAAGTGCTTATACATGTAGAACATATACATACATATTAAATGCGTGTGTTTTATTAATAAACGCTTGTAGTTTGACTTGATGATCGCGAGTAACATGACTAATGCGTCGTTGATGGCATAAAATGATAATAACGACATACTTTACTCTTAATGATACTAACAGTTTGTTTTCGAAATCTTGGCATTTCACTATTTACTTGTATTATTATTTTCAATATCAATAAAGCAAATATTGATAGTACAGAAAATGTCACGCTAAATCTGTTTCAGTTCCAGTTTAAATTATACTAATTGTTTTATCATAACATAATAATAGCAATTTCTTAATTTAAAATAGCAAATTTTGGAGATTTGTCTGGTTTAAAACTTTCTTAGAATCATATTTTAGGGAATTCTTATAAACAACATATACATATACATATGTTTGTTTTAAGTTTTATAACATTCAGGATACCGACCTTGAACTCTATCAAGTGTAATTAAATATATCATTTAGCAATACATAATTTTAACGTATCTCCTAGCATTATTTCGAAAATTTCATCTAGTTAAATTGTTATTATCACAAAATATTCTTTATTTCACATTCAATCCTCTTAAAGCATAAATGCATCAGAATCCGACAAAAAATTTAATACTTGTTTCAACATTCAATTTACACACTGATCTGTTGCTCCAATAAAATGCAAAAAGTGTTTGAGATATTCCAATGTTAAAACAATTAAACAGAGAGAGATCAAATAAATGTAAACGTGTCGCATCCCGATAAATTAATTAATGTGAATTAGTTTGTTAAGAAGGTTGTCAAAATGGTAATTTCGAAATTTTTTGTAGAGTATGTAAATTGTGAATTTTATTTATTAATGACAATACATTCTGATTGAAATGTAATAATTAATAAGATATTTTTAACTCTTGAATGCTTTTAATTATATCAAAAATATTTAATAATTATTATATAGTGAAATAGTTATAGAAGTAGTTTAAATATAAAAATATAGGTGTCGCCCGAATACAATATTATTCTGAAAATGACATGGGTCGATGTTATTTATCATTCTATATGTATTGTTTTTCGTATTGTATTGTTATTGTTGCATGTGGTTCGAGAAAGTATGGAAAATATTACTAATACGGCGATAAAAACTGTTTCAAACAATATTTTTAAATTTTGAGGTTAACTTTTTGATTTTTTTCAAAACGTGATATTTCTTTGTAACATCGAAATTATGATCGTTAAATATAAAATAGCTATGTTCTAAGCTAAGATTTACATAACTAATTTGATATTTACTTATATTTTTTGCTTTTCTAAGTATACCTCATTTCAGTGACATTTAATATAACACATTTCATTCAATAATAAAAATTTAAGCAATTATTGTCAACTTAAAATTAAGACATATTAAAATATAAATTCATGTAATAGCTTTTATTATAATTTAGTTATATGTGTTCGTATTATTTTGGATGACAGTGTATATAATACAGATTAATATAAAGCGTACAACATAACTCAAGTCGTTAATTTTCAAAAACGTGAATTGCCAGATATTTTCGCATAAAGGCGATACGGTTATGTGCTGGAACATGTACATATTATATACAATAATGTTATTTAGTTTATTTCCCTTATCGTTATCACAAGATTTTCATGCGTGCAATAATGTCATCATAACATGAAACAATGAAATTGAATATTGCAAATCTTCGAAAATTGATTTTCATAACATAACATGACGTTAGACATAAATATATGTATTGCGTACAGTATTTAACAAGAGAAAACATTTGCTTGGTCACTGTTTCAAAGTCAAAGAAAAATTATCGAAGGAGAATATCAATTTAGGCAATTGATTTGGAAATTTAAATAATATAAATAATTATAAATTAAAAATGCAGCATAAAAATGAAATTATAAAAACATGTTGTGAAAATTATAGACATTTATGGAATTATTACAGATATTACATCAGTCAACATATTTGTTAATTATAATAACGTTATGTATTACTAAGCATAATGTAATCACAAGATATATCATGTAATATTTATTGTTGGTCAAAGCATAGCGGGAAATACGTCAATCAAATAAACGCAAATAATTTAATTAGAATCGAACACCATCCCGAGGCAAATTAATATGTAATAATAAAGAAAGAAATAATTGATTTTTCCATAAAAAATATATTAATTCGATTATGTACACAGAATGTTATATATTGACTTGGCAACAGTCTCAACTTTATATTGTTTGGTATTAGCACATATGAATAAGACGTCGGAGAACTGTTTGAAAATTTTTGGCAAATGTTTTCGGTACATTTCTATTGTTTTCTTTATAGATTTAACAGTCGAACAAATTTAAAATCTCCCGTTAAATTTAGTGAGTTAATTTTAGTAGTTATTTATATTTAAATTAGTCGTAATAGTGTGGGTAATTTGGAAATAAACGGATATCGTTTGAGGTAATTTTATGACGATAAAACTATTTAAAAAAAAAGTTATTTGAACTTAAAATTCAGGTGGAAAATTATTATTTTGTTTTTATTTTTTTTTGGGAAAATTTCAGATTACAAAAATTGAATAAATAGAAAACATTAAAATCTGTAATAGGTGGCGATGGTGAAATTAAAACAACAGAAATAAAATTTTTATGATGATCAGAAAACAAAGATAAAATAAAAATTGAAGAAAAGTCATAGAAATTAGCAAGCTGGTTTGGTGATGTAAGGGAATATAATTATAGAAGGATCTAAAATACTGGATAAGCCAGAAAAAAAGACGAGGAAAGGTCAAGAAAAACATGAAGGTATGGCCAGAAATTCAAAATTTAAGTCAGAATTAGAGACAATGGCGGGAAACATACAGAACTCTCTAATAGCAACCTAATACCATAATGATATAAAGGTGTAGGACTTAACTACGTAAGCAAAAATATTTATGTAAACTCAACTCCCTGAAAGAGTAATATTTCGCCTTCTTTTAAAGGTGAAAACATTTATTGCTGCAGCATTTCAAATCAAGGCTGATGGCTGGAAGGGATCTATAATGTTCAAAATATTGAATAACAAAATAGACTACCAGTTTCTGTTGTAAATGATTTGTCAGGTCTCTACTATCACTTCTTGGTTAAATGGAGCAAGGACCAATACATATATGTATTGGAAAAATCACAAATTAGTTTTCTTTATTTGGGTCCAAATTTTTGTATTATAGCAATATTTATTTATTTTTTATTAATAATTTGACTTCAGTTGGCCAGTAAACTTAAGCAGCAGTTTCCATAATTTATTTTTATATTAATAATTAATACCTAAATTATAGTTATTAGTGTGTTCTGACTTATTTAAAAGTATTTTTTTAAATTGCAAATAAAAGTGAAAACAATTGATTAAATAATTTTGAAGGAAACAGGTGGAGGTCATCTATGGAAGTTTGTCACATTCCATTAGATTTGTTATTGTTATATATATTATTTATATAGAGAGGTCCACAGTGTGCGAAATTTTTGTGCAAAATAAACAAAAAACCGATTGTCAGTTTCTCTTGTGAAAGATTTGTTTAAAAGCTCCCAGAATCACCAAGCGACATGAATACTTTCAGTTTACCTGCGGCAAGGACCAATATCTTGCAGAGGTCATCCGATTATGTGTCGTAATGCTTATGGATTTGAACCAGATTCGTTTTTGTATATTATTTATTTTTCTAATCACTTCACTTATATCTGCCAGCAAATAGAATTAGGTATTATTTCCTATAATTAATACTTAATCCAGTAATTAGTTTGAGCTGATGAACATTTGTCATACGCAAAAATTATCATGTAGAAATATTATTTATATGAAAAGAGTTATAAAATTGAAAATAATAAATAATTGTAATTTCTTTAATAATACAAAAAAAAGCGTCCATTTTATTATGTTACCAGTTGATTTATATTTTATTAATATTTCGCTTGCCGAATTCATTTCAGAATTATTACGTTTCATTCTATAAATTTATATTTTTCTACTAATTTTATAATGCTAATTCCTTAATTAATTTCAGAAATTTGATTGGTTTTCATTTTCTTTTAGATTCAAGTTACCATATTTTGCATTCTTTCGAAAAACGACTCGTCACTTGTAACACATCACAACACTTTATTAAGACATGTTAAAATAATCTAAAGAAAATAAATTAGAAGGTAATTATTAAATTGAAAATAAAACAATAAACAGAAAAATAATGATAGTTTAACGACTGTACAAATATATAAATTTAATCACGAATTGACAATCATTAATAAGTATGTGATTGTTTTTCAGTTAATATATTCATAGGTACCTTGATATTCAATTACACATATTGCATTGAAATGAGCTGGTTCATTGAATATTCGGGATTTTTCCGTACTACTTTTAAGAAACATGACTACACAGGTACACAGAAAGAACAGAATTATTTACAATTGATAGCAAGTAGTAATAATTTAAATTAATTACGTTGTATTGTAATATTTATAAATAAAAATTATATATAAAAATGTACTGTTAAAGTGTTTAATAAAAATTAAAGGACATTCAATTTTATATTAATATATTATAAATAACGTAGAACAACTGGATAAAATTTTTAATTCAATATGTTTCTCTTCAGTTTATGTAAAAATAATCTAACTGCCGTCAATAAACAGAGTTGGCTAGGTAAATAAGAATTAAAATATTGAAATTACTATTCATAAAAGAGCTATTAAATGTGGTAAGTATGTACTTAGTTTCATTTAAATATAAATTTTATTAGTAGGTAATGATGATTTAATTGCAAAATAAATAAATAAATATGCAATAAATAAAATAAGAGTTAACGTAATATTTAGAATAATTTAAATTAGAATTATAACTACTTTTAAAACTGATAAATATTAGGAACAAAAACAAAAGTCAAGTCAAGTCGAGGTAATTTTCCTTAGAGAGAAAATTCTGAAAATATTTTATTTATAATTCTTTTAGAAGAAGAAAATATATCTAAAATTCTTTCAAACATGTTTTTTTTTGTAACGTAAAAACAAAAATTAGCAATAGCTATTTTTAAAAAATCTAATAATATGAATTCTAAACAAAAACAAGAGAAAAAGAAAAAAGAGACAAACACAGAGAACAATTCATTGGAATTTAATTTAACTAAAATATAGGTCATACAGCAAGCGCAAGCAATAAAGGTATCTATTATGAAAAAATATGAAAATAATATTTATTTAAAAAAAAAAACGTTTTAATATATACAATAATAATAAAAAAATATATACAAAATAGGAAAAATTTTAAGGAAACAAAACAAAAGAATATCGATTACTTTATCTACTTTTAAAAAGAAACTAATAATAAATATCGTGAACAAAAATAAAAGAAAAAAAATGTAGGGCACCCGACAATAAATACCTTTTATTTTGATAATCTCAAATCGTTTATCAGATGATAAAAAGTCACGAGAGATCATTTCTACTAAGATTATAAAAATGATATTTATTTTAACAAAAAAATATAAAAAATGTTCAAGGACGTATTAGTGCGGACGCCAGTGGTACAAATAAAACAATTTATTTTTTCAAAAATAAAACGTATGTTCATGCCTATAGAACATAATAATTTTAAAAAATAAAAAAACATTTTCTATTCAAATAATTTATTAAAGGAATTTCTTAAATTTGCACAAACATAAAGTTGTTGCTAGGCCAAGTAAGATATTTAAATATTAAATTAAATTAATAAATTTGATAGAAAAAGCAAATTAAAAAAGGGTATGGATTTTTGCAAAAGATTGTAAATTATATTTAGTATTTTTCAATTTATTTATTTTAATTACAAGAAAAAAAATATATAAGTAGTAGTTATAATAATTTCATCAATTAAAAAAAAAAAATTAAATTAATGTTACCGAATAGATGCAACAACTATTGCTCCGAAGATAACTAGAACACAATAAAAATGCACAGTTTAGTTTTCCTCCGAATTTTTCCTAACGCCTTCGCTTTAAAAAATTTTCCCAAATGATCAAGTGGTTTTGACACTCCGCCGTATGTATACACATAATAAATACCAATTAGCTTACAAATTTTATATTACACTCATCAAATTTGAAACGCAATTTGTATGTATAGTACATAACATACAAACGTATATTTGTGCTCGTATCTCTCCTACATTCTTGGAGTTGTTTATCAATGATGTTAGTTATAATTAGAATTCATTTAGTTTCTTTCGCTGAAATATTTTCAATCCGCGAACTTTTCCAGTCTAGTTATACATACAATTCTAAATGGCTCTATTATATAATTCCTTATTTAATATTCTGTTTAAAATGTATTTCACGTAGCTACAACAAACAACACGGTACTTACATTTATTAAATATAAATTAAGAAATAAAGATAAAATGTACTACTAGGCATATATACATAATATATATATAACCAGACGAACAAAAGAAAGTAAATGATTATATAACGCGAGCGAAGTGTTTGTGAAAGAAAAAAAAAGATATTTTTATTAGCACAATATTATTATTTAAACAGCGATAATTAACACGATTAGGCGCGTTCATTTGGGGGACCTGCGCGCACGATTATGCTTCTCAAGTGATCAATCTCCACCAAGGATACATGTATGTGTGAGTATACGGGGCGAACGTTTCACTTCTGACAAAACGGCTGCTCAATATGTATATAAAAGTAGCGGGCGAAGCTGCCGTGTCAAGACCCTGAATTTTTAACCAACACGGAATTAGTCCTGATAATACAATATAAAATATGCTGAACGTAGAGAAATCTATGCCAGTTAAAGAATCCGAAGTAAAAGTAAACGGATTTCACGATAAATTAAACACTTATAACAATATAATTATAGCTATTAGATAGCCATTTGTTTCGTTGAATATATACATAGGTATATTATATATATATATATATTTATAATCTTAATCTCTAAATTCATAACTCGTTGATATGATAAATACCTGTATGATATTAGGCGAACATATGTTTTAAAATTAATAATTTAAATTGATTATAATGAATTTTAAATAATTTTTTTTATTTTTTTGAATAATAATATTAAATTAGGTGATCGTCACGTAAAATTGAATGTTATTCGGAATGGAAAATGTTCATATCCGTGACTCTGTGATCTATTTTCTTTTGTTAATTGAAATCACGCAGTATTATCATCGGATTTATTACGCTCTGGGCGATAAATTAAGTAAACAACGACTCGTTAACTACTAGAACACAAAGAAAGTGCAGTTGGGACACTTACACATGACAGGTTTAAAAATCTCGCAGAGCTGGTGTTTTTAATCCTCTTTTTTTTTTAATCCAAGTTTAAATATGTAAAAATCCAAATCCAATCGGGCGTGTTAATTATCCTTTGTGATCACTAACACACTGGAATATTTTTTTTCAAAGCTCAATAGTAATAATTAACGATTATTATTGTAAATAACACTGTGTGCGCTTATAGAAACTGTGCGACAACAAATTTTAACACAGAGACACATTCGTTATTAAACACGGTCCAATGACAACTAAACTCGATTCGTTTATACTGAACTTGGAGCGCGCCTTACGTATTCACGTTATTCTCGCAGTATATATCTATATACACAACACACTACTCTATACTTTTAACTATCTTTGACGTCACGTATTCGGCAGAAAGCAGTGGACGTCGCTTACAGCGTAAACAACACATATGTAGTACGAATTGTCCTGAGTTGGTGCGGCCAATACGTCACACTACACTAAAAAGTAGCAGCAGCCTATTAGAATGCCTTAAGAGAGACACGGGACTTTTAAATTTAAATTGATTCTTCTTCCCTTAACAATGTCCTATCCGCATGAGATTAATGTAACGATAACGGTATAGCATATTGTAGCGTCCGGTGATGTAAATCGGAACTTTACATTTCGCACCACAATATTAATGAATAACGATGACGCTCCGTTCGTTTTTTTTATTTTCTGTTTTAATAATTACATTGTAACCTGACGATGGTGCACCTTGCTACTGCCCGTTGTATATTATAAACTCCAACGCTTTTTACTCGCTGTTGATATCGGTAGTTTGCGTGCTATACACAGTCGCTCTCTCGGGTATATATGTATATACGGGGTATTCACTGTAAGAATAATGCGCGCGCGCCTTTTAGACACTGGCAATATAGCCGCGTTCCTGCTCCTTGAAAGACCAGCTGGAAACTGACTGCTGTTAGCGACCCACAGAATACCGACGCGCATACATATAGGCGCTCAGATATAGAGAAAAGAACACACGGCAGTTGCTGTCAATGTTGTTGGAGGAGTAGCGTAGTGTAGAAGAAGAGGAATGGAAAAAAAGGGACAGAACGACCGTACAACATAAAATTCACGAATAGATAAAACGAAAGTTGTTATTCAAGATATATATGACCTAAATAGACTTACGGCATCGGCACTAACACACACATTGAGAAACAAATACATGCACACGCACACAAATATGCCATACACAAAAGTTTTTCATTTTGATTATTATTGGCCTGTTACAATACATAAAAAACGGATATACTTGGTAAATATGCGGGGATATGTGTTGCATGTGTGTAATTTAAATGGCGCATGGCACATGTGAAAGGAAATCTGTAGATGTTAAAAAGCAGGTTTTAATAAACAATATATCTCTTATACACAAGAAAAGTGTTTCAAAAACTGCAATTTTTTGCTTTTATAGTACAGTAGGCAAGTAGGCACAGAAAAGTATATATTTCTACTTGGAAAAATGACAGAAGTCATACTTCAAATCTGCACCAATAGATGGCAATTGTGTCACTTTACCATTGGGAGAACTTCAGCATGACATTATCTACAAAACAGACACTTGTCAATTGAGAATCATATACTGAGCTTAGTAGATATCATATTGTTTATAAACAGTGCCACTTTTCAGGTAAAGTAGGTAAGTTATCTATGAAGTAAGTTACAAACATTATAGCAAGATTATTATTTGATGTGTACTATTTTGAGTTGTGTCCGTTTTCTACACTTGGAATACATATTTTAAATAATGTAATTTATCGCCAACCGTCAATAAAGCGATACGTTACCATAGCGTTTTACGGAGGTAAACAAACACTTTATCGTACTGTACAATGAAGCACGATTCACTAATACCGGTATGCTCACTTTAGCTGTCAATGACGTCATTGCGGAGCAAGTCAGATTGACAGTTCTCATATGGGCTATATTTTGACGCAGTTTGAAGTTGTTTTATCGTTTTATTTAAGTAATACTCTATTTAATATGCCAGGTTGTGCTGTATAAGGGTGCCGTAATTACAGTCGAAAAAGTAGAGATAGACACATTAAATATTACAGGTTTCCCAAAGAAGATACGGTACGAAATTTGTGGTTAATTGGGTGTAAAAGGCAGGACTCAATAAATTTGAAAAATGGTAATTCCAGAAATCCATATTACCCAATTTAATAGTAGTTTCTGATTATAGTGGTTTATTTAATAATATAAGCAATTATTGAAGTACTCAGGCAAAGTGGTATTTTAAAATGCTATCATAACTACGTAAGATGTTTTACTTTTTTTGCATGTGTTTAAACTACATTTTCAATACACAATGTAAAATAGTTTATTCTGTGAAATCATTTGGGTGTATACTGTACTATCTAGAGGCTACAGTTATGCATTAATGGTCTGTAAATCTGAAAATTGTAATTCATAAATCTTTCATTTAGCGAATAAAATTATTGCCAAAATATAAATAAAGATATTTATTTAACATATATTTTGAGGCTTATAATATTTTCTTTTGCACAGATGTAAATCCTATTTAGTGAACCGCATAGATCTGAAGTATTCGATATTGGTAATGTACAGCTACATCTCTTTTAATAGAAGGGCCTCGGGCTATTGAAGAGAAGATAAACCAAGATTTGAATGAAGCAAATAAAACTTGGCTGGAGTTTGCTATCTTTACAATAATTTTAAATTATCCACCGAAATACAAGAGCATAAAACTGACTCCACGATTTTAAGCCATAAATTAATCTTGATTCTAGATTAAACAATAACAGTAGTGACGTATTTCAGAATTTTAAGAAGCTTTGTATTACAATAATATTAAGTTAAAATAAAACTGCCAAATATAACTTTTATTTCATCTTTTTCCAGCCTTATAATTTTTTTAATTTGATGTGACTATTGGGTTTTTGTGTTTGATAAAAACACTATTTGAACAAATCATAAATATTTATAACATCAGGCAGATAATGTCTTATATGTTCCTTAAGAAAGATACCATGGAGATTATGGCCAAATGTTTGTAAAAGGTAGGAATTTTAATTATGGTTGATAATATAAATAATAACTTTGATAGTTCAAGAAGTTTATTTCAATTCAGTAAGAGTCAATGTTTTTAACACTACTAAAGAAATTTTGAATCAAATTGAAATCCAAATACTATTCTTACTATATCCTTGCCATATATTAATGAAAAGCAACCTAAATTAGTTAACAATAATTTAGAAATTCTTAACCCAAATATTGCCACCGTCCTTTTAAAAGACAAGTATTAGGAACCTGTAAAATTAATAATTTTCAAGTTATGCACTAGATGGCTATAGTTGTATTCTATTACAGAAATCTCACTTAACAGTATTACAGCTCGCTGCAATGTTTTAAACGTCTGCTTTTGTCACTTGCGAGATTTAATATATGAAGGTTTGTTGTGACCACCAGCATGGATAATTGGAGGTAGGATTTTTTTTTTGTATTTGAAAGCCTTTCTTTAGTTTCACGCTACCGATCCTTTTTAAATATGTTATATTTTGCTTACCCATCAATTTCTTTTTTAATTTGCATGTAATTTTTATGATAATTCGCTGTAACTGTTACTGTCCTTTATAAAGGACGGTGGCAACTTATACTACCAATTATTGTGTTGCACTTTTTAGTTACTGGAAGAAACCTCTGTCTTTGAACGAAATTCTTGAAGAGATTGAGAAGATCGACCATATCAAAAATATTCCAGAAGGTATCGTCATTCTTCCACCGGAAAATGCTAACAGCCAACTGACCGATGAAGACAGTGGAGCTGAAGACAATGTGTTGCTTGCTAACTTACCAGGAAGTCATTTACGATCAGAGGCAGAAATTTTACGTTCTAATGATCGTTACGACGGCAGCTCCAGCGATAGTGAAGATAATCTGCCTTTATCAACGTTTGTAAAAAGAAAAAAACAGGTATGTTCTACTAGCAGATCTGATAGTGGTAGTAATCGCCAAAATAAGACTTGGTCAAACAAAGATATAGTTTCAAATATGCCGGTCTGGGTTCCTAATAATGAAGAAAAATGTGAAATAGGACCAGTAGAAGCATTTTTCCAATTTTTTGATAACGAAATAATAGACTTACTTGTACATTATTCAAATACATACGCCAATCAAAACAACAGGATTGGTGACATCAATCATAATGAGATGCGGTGCTTTATAGGCATACTTCTGTTGAGTGGATATGTTTGTCTGCCAAGGCGTGAGATGTATTGGGAAAATAATTTGGATTCTAATAACACTTTAGTGTGTGAGGCAATGTCTCGTAATAGATTCAGATTTATTATGCAAAACATTCATTGCTGCGACAACACTAATTTGGACCAAGCCGACAAATTTGCTAAAATCAGACCACTCATCAAAATTTTAAATCAACGATTTATAAATCTTGCACCACATGAAGAAATTCACAGCATCGATGAGTCGATGGTGCCGTATTATGGCCGTCATGGCACCAAACAATTTATTCGTGGAAAGCCTATAAGATGGGGCTATAAATTGTGGATGGGTACAAGTAGACTCGGTTTTATTGAGTGGTTTGAACCTTATCAAGGCTCCTCCACAGTCCTACCTCAAGAATACAAATATTTAGGGTTAGGATCCTGTGTTGTTTTACAATTTGCCGATATTTTAGAAGAAAAAAGTAACAATATGCCTTATGATTTATATTTCGACAATTTCTTCACATCGGTTCCATTGTTGGATCAACTAGCGGCAAGGGGTATAAAAGGAACTGGAACAATTAGAGAAAACAGAATTCCTAAAGAATCTAAATTAGTTCATTCCAGTAAAATAAAAAAACACGAAAGAGGATATTTTGAATATGCCTGCAGCGATGACAATAAAACAGTAGTGTGCAAATGGCATGACAATAGTGTGGTGACCATTGCATCTAATAACTGCCAAGTATTACCGACAGGCCAAGTAAAAAGATTTTCACGAGCCGAAAAAAAGAGCATATACGTCGAGCAACCCAAAATTATAAAACATTATAACGAGAACATGGGTGGTGTCGATAGAGCCGATGAAAATATTAGTCTGTATAGAGTATCCATTAGAGGAAAGAAATGGTATTTTCCTCTAATAAGTCAATGTGTGGATATGGCTGAACAAAATTCGTGGCAGCTTTACAGACACAAAGGAGGGAAGTTAGATCATCTAGGCTTTAGAAGAGCTGTGGCAGTTGGAATCTTAGAATCATTCAAAAAAACAACAAAAAGAGGTCCAAGTAGATCGTCTGTAAATTTGCATCAATATTCAAGGTTTGACGGTGTAGACCATCTTGTTGTATATCAAGAAAATCAAACACGATGTGGATACTGTCATAAAAAATGTAACTTTTCCTGTAAAAAATGTAAATTAGCATTACACCCAAAAGAATGTTTTTTGTATTATCATAGCAAATAATGTATAATTACTATGGCATGTGAATAAGATCAAATATAATTTTCATACTTGAACATTGTTTTCATAACCATAGTCAATATTTTGTAATTTTTTACCAACAAATATTTTACAGTAGTTGTTTAAATGGCCACCGTCCTTTATAAAGGACATCAATTTTTGAAAAAAGTATAAAAAAGGATTAAACAAAATCTATGCAAAGTCACTTACTATGATATATTCAATTAAATTTGAAAGAAAGATTCAAAAATTTTTGAAAAACATAATTTCGGCTTTATCTGGGTTAATAAGCAAAAAAAATATGTGTGTTGCTACGATGTATAGAATTCCTCAAAATACTTTAGAGATGTTTGCAGATGTACAAACATGTTGCTCTTAAGGTGACAATCTTGGAAAAATTATTGAATCAAATAATTTGCTTTCATAGATGATTAGTAAGCATTGGACACTTTAAAGCTTCAAAATTAGTCTATGTCGATGCTTCACACATTTTACTGCTTGAGCCTAAAGTACTTTGAAGATCTGTATTATCAATTATGTTTTACCAAAGCATCTATTTTTTACTTTTTAAAGATTTTCAACTCATTGTTTATTGCTTCAAGTTGTGTTTTCTTTAAATCTGAGAATTGCATCTGAATTTAAATCACTGCATGATTTATTGGAAAATTCCAGTAATTCTTGTTGGAGTAATGTATGAATCCATGATGGCTTAAAATGAACAGAACAGATACATGTTAAAATATTTTTTTTTATTATGAACAATGATAAAATCAGATTTCTGGAAATATCATTTTCCAAATTTATTAAATCCTGCCTTTTACATGCAATTAACCACACATTTTGTACCGTCTCTTCCTTGGGAAACCTGTAATACTTAATCTGACTATCTCTACTTTTTCAATTGTATTTACAACAACGCATATTAAATAGAATATTACTTTAAAAAAACGATAAAACAACTTCAAACTGCGTCAAAATGTAGCCCATATGAGAACTGTCAATCTGACTTGCTCCGCAATGACGTCATTGACAGCTAAAGTGAGCATACCGGTATAAGTGTATCGTGCAATAAAGTACTTTACTGCCGCTAATATCTGTCAACACATGCCGATTGTATGACATTAAACATAAGTTGTTTGTCGCTGTCATGAAATGTCATAAGTCATTATACCTTTATTTTTTATATTACGAATTTTTGCGGTTGGCGATAAAATTTTGTATGCCTTTATCAAACTCGTTTTTTATTCGTTCGATAAAGGATCACTTTTCTGACTTGGTACACAAATAACTATTATTGGAGTTATGTTATTTTTCTAGACAATTTTGATTACAAATACCATACTTTATTGGTTTCAGTATCTAAGTATGGCAGAAGAAAATGACATGGTATCGTATTTTGCGGAAAATGGCACCAAAAAGGAGAAAAATAAGGGCAAGAAACGAAAATCCAGTCCTTCAATTCCTTGGCGGAAAAACTTCGCCGCAACAGGTGAAATTCTGGAAAATCTTACGTTTCAAATTCTAAATGCAAAAAAAAACATTTGAAACGCGAAGACTGGGTCCACCATGTAAAGAGAAATGTACGCTCAAATGTGTCACAAAATTATCAGAAGATGATCGCCGTAACATATTCCATGATTACTGTGGTCTAGTTTACTATTCCGCAGTACAGATATAGAAGGGAGGACAGCAATACTGTTTATTGGGGGAATGATAACAAACGATATGAGGGCCACGGCACGGCCATCATTGTCACGTCGTCATATTCAATCAATTTCTAAAATAGAAAGTTACTACTGTCGTTGTAGTCAAATTAAAAACTTTTAATAATAATAATAATAATAATATATACCAGAAGGCTCCTTCTTTTCTTCCCAAAGTTTAGCATAATCATGGTGTAGATCTACCACGCTTTTGCCTCCATTGATAAACTCAAAAGATGTATCAATGGAGGCAAAAGCGTGGCAGATCTACACCATGATTATGCTAAACTTTGGGAAGAAAAGAAGGAGTCCTCTGGTAATATATTATTAAAAGTTTTTAATTTGACTATGTTCGAATTAAAGACAAATTCAATAACACGTTTTGTGTGGGATGTATCTCAACATAACAGAGGTTGTGTTTTTAACTTTATTGAAGCTGTTAATAACAGAACCATGACCAGCCAAACACAGACAGATTTAGTGTTCTACTCTGATAACTGCTGTGGCCAGAAAAAAATAGATTTGTTTGCCGTACAGAAATTCGAGTTCATTAAATCAATTACACATACATTTTTAATAAAAGGGCACAGCCAAAATGAACGGGATGTTGTGCATTCAGTTATAGCTCGCCACATCAAACGATCATTGAAGTCCACCTCAATTTTTTTACCCAGTCAGGATGTAACATTCATAGCAACAGCCAAAGAACAGGTCAGCCCTACCAAATCAATGAAATGGGACTATCGCAGCTTCATTAATTTAAAAAACCTTGCGGCAGAATATGGTTCTTGCTTTCCAAAAACCACTGAAAATGAAAACAAAAATATTGGGGAACTTAAAATTGTTCATGTAGAGAAAGAACAAATTTCTAGAAAAGAGCCACATCTTATTATAACTCCCTGCCATTTTTTTTTTATAAAAATTACGTAATAATCTATTAATCATACCCTAATAATGTTATTATAACAATTTCAGAAAGCAGTACTTTGTAGTGTCTTACGAATTAACAAACTAAAATAACGGCAATGTTCATTCGTTTTCCTGCAAAAGTATGAATTTTGATTTGTGACAATTTTCCTTTGCACAAACGAACGATATGTGCTCAGAAAATAATTGCTTATGCGATTTGAGGCTGGCGTTCGATAATCAGTAGTGATCGAAAGTCAGGGGTACATGATATCAGTCGCGACGAGGACCTCATGAATCCTGACTTCATATTGTTCACACGCGAATCAAAATACGTATGAACAAGTTCTTACCAAGTAATAGAAAATACATCTATTCCCGAAGCAATATTGCAGGGTTTCTAAAATCCTGACTGATCGCTGATTAATTGTTCCACATGCTCAGATGTTAATAATTGTCTGTCACCGTATAGACATAATAAAAAAAACCATATTGGACTCTTAGGTATAAGGTTCTATATGCTTATTGCCAGTTTAGGTATATATTCTCTTGACTGGTCTGTCGTTGGTCGTTTGTACTAGGTGCCCATACCATCTCAACTGGCTCTTTTCAGTTTTTGTAGCAACTGGTTCCACTTCTAACTGCTCTCTTATTGTCGCGTTTCTTATCATATCTCTCTTCGTTATTCGTAGGACTCCTCTGAGGTATTTATTTCCTTACTTTCGAGTCGGGCTTTCATTCGCTAAGTATCCACGTTTTGCATCCGTAAGTCAGGGTTGGGTTGAACACTGCTGCATATATACTCATCTTAGTTTTTCTGGATATCTATTTTTTCCATATAAAAGCAGTTCTCACATGGTAGTATAACTTGGCTGCAGTTCCTCTTCGGTGGGATATTTCTGCTTCAAGTGTTCCCGCGCTATTTATATATACTCCAAGTATTTAAATACTCCTACTTGCTCTGTCCATTTTATGTATAATTTTGTTTGTGTTTAGGTTGATCTTTAAGTTTCTAGCTAATAGAGTTTCATTCCATATATCCAAGTTGGTTATCAATTCAGTCTCATTGCGTGCCAATACTACCAAATTGTTTGCGAATGCAAATATTTTACATACTCTGTCCCCTAAGTTTCTGTGTCCTATGTAATAATGCCTCTGTAATAATGTCGTCCATAATCATGTTAAAAACAATTGGGCTCAGTACTCCACCCTGTCGTAGTCCCATGTACGTTAATAATGAATTCGTGTGTTTTCATGTTATTTGTTCTAACTATGTTCCTGTTAATTTTATGAATACTTTCTATTGCTCGATGTAGCTTGGTCGATATTACTTTCTGCCTTAAGTTTTCTTTTTCAAACGCTTTTTCTAAATCTAGAAAAGCCAAAAGATAATTCCTTCCATATTTGGAATACGGTCTTGTAACTGTTTAATAGTGAAGATGTGGTCCTGTGTGGATCTTCTTTTCCTAAACTCGCTTGGTGAACTTGCCGACATGCACCTTGCTTATGGTGCAGCATAGTGTAATGGAAGAGAAGAAAGACCCTTGTATGAACAAAGATATCCGGAACGAGGCAACCTCATCATACAACCTTTGCTTCATCCATCATCGCCTAAGAGAGACTGGAAACCTAAGACGTCCTGGTGAAAACCAATCTACAAGTGTTCGCGCAATTGCACAGCATATGTGAACCTCCAATTCGACAGTACATCGCGTCATTCATGACCAGCTTCTATACTTTTACCATTTGCAACGAGTACAAGCATTAAATCCTGAAGATTATCCGCATCAATTAGGTTTTTACCAATGGTTTTTGGGTCACAACGATCCTTATTTCGGGAAAGTAGTATTGGTTTCTGATTAGGCATGTTTCACATGCGATGGTTTTTTTTTAATAGTAGAAACATTTACACTTGGTATGACGAAAATCCTCATGCTGAGGTCTCTAGACGACACCAGCAACAATTTAGTGTTAATACGTGGGCTGGTATTGTTGGAGAAAATCTAATAGTTCACTTGATACCTGCTCGTTTGAATGCAAAACATTTATCTGAATTTTCTGCGAAATGTTTTGCCTCAATTATTGGAAAATTGGGTACCTCCACATTCTAGTTTAAACATGTGTCAGTATCTGGGCCAGCAATTTTCCCGCAAATGGATTGGAAGAGGAGGTAACGCGGCCTGGCCCGCACGATGCCCTGATCTCAACCCCTTGAATATTTTGTTTTGGAGTTATCTGATATCTTTAGTTTACGAAACACCTATTCGTAATGAAGAAGATTTCCTTGCAAGAATAATGGCGAGTTGTACACATGTAGAGAAGCATTCTCGGATTATGCCATAGGGTCCGCGAGTCAATGAACCGACGTATTGAAACTAATGGCCAATATTTTCAACAATTTGTGTAAACCATCATTTATTTGTCAATAAAACAAAGGTTCACATAAACAAAAACTGATTTATTAATGTCCTAAACTTTTTTTTGCAAAATAATACCAAAACATTTTTTCCTATTTTATGCTAATACGGTTCATTTGCGACATATGTTTATTAAACAAAAATGTTTGTTTTTACGGCCCCAACCGCCCCTTAAAGTTTGTCGGTATGTTTTTGTATAATAGATTAATACATGCGATAGAGATTTTTGATGCGACTGTAAAAAACGGATTCATTTTATGATTTATTCAAAACATAAGTGCATTGCGTTTAACTATATAGAGAAGAGTTTCTAAACTAAAGAGCGTTGAACGGCCACACCTAAAGATCTTCGATGCCACATCGAATATGTTGTTTGTATTATCAATTCTTATGCAGTAAAATATTAGAAAGTGCTTGATTAAAAGTGTAAATTTTAACATGTATTCATATAAAAGCGAAATGGGGCACTGCAAATTAATAACACTTCTTTTCTAATTAGCAAAACGTCGCAAAAAAGTTTGTATTAAAAGTGAGTAACGAATACGTGTGTCTTAAAATCGATGTTGATTGTTACTTTATTCGATCAAATTTGATACGCTTTCATTAACGCTAATACTAATAAGTGTTTATTGTACATATAGGCAATATAAAATTTGACAAAAAAACATTACACCAGAGTAGATTAATTAATAGACGCTCACAAAAGAAAAACGACAAAATAGCAAATAGCTGCTATAATGAGATGTTGGATCATTATCAGTTAAGCCCTCTTTGGTCTATCTAATGAATCATTTGGTGAAGAGAATATACTGCATATATAAAAAAAAAACTGTTAGCGATAAATTGAATTAACAAGCAAAAAATCTAATTTATATTTAGCAAAAGAAAAGCAATAAAATAACAAAATCAAAAGAGGGCTGACTTCTGCTGGTCAAGAAAGTATTTTAATTATTAATTTAACGAATAATAAGAACAGTTTCCGAATGTCCTCAGGTATGCATTAACTGATTTAATATAATTATATCTAAGAAGCTTTTTGATGTGGTCTTTGGACTGGCACGGAATGTTAATCAATGAATGAATATTTAATTTAAAAAAAATAAACAAGTATTTCTTTCACTGTACTGATACAGAAACATTCTTACATTTTTAACAAACAACTTGATGTTAATAATGAGAATGATGTTCAAAGTACTATCTACTGGCACTGATACGCTTGTCCAATCTGTTTCATTGCTCAACACATTTTTTTATTTGTCTTCTATGATACCCGACCGCGCCTCTCTCGTTTTTTCTTCCCCTCAACAAAGTAGGCAAAATATTTTCCGTTCAAAACTTCCTGACAGGAATTTTGGTTAATTGTCTGATCATGTGGAACAAACTCTGAATCGATAATTCCTCTCACACCATAAAAAATATCAACAATGTTTTGACGTTTCATTTCACTTGACTAGCTTTTTTGGTGCGAATCGTACTTGCTGCATTTCTGGGTTGTAACCATACCACTATAATTCGTCACCTCTTATGACCTTAACCGTCCATTTCGATGACCTGTCATATATTTCCTAAAGTAATTCATTCTAATTGTCATAGAAATTGTATGTGCTTGTCAAGACTGATTAAAATATATAGAAGAATATCATAGTTGTTGCTATTAACATTTTGACTGACAAACCAAATGTCTAAATAAATAATTTAGCAATTTTGACAGAATTATGCAAAACATATAACATATTTTCAATATCATATGATGAATTGCATCTATTTGCTAGAAAATAGGAATACCAGAATAGTTTTATTAATTTTTTACTTGAAAAGCAACATAAGCTATGGGCTGATATGCACTATTTTGTGCGCATTTTGGAGTTGTAGTGTAATTGGACAATAATTTTTCGAAGATTACAATCAACGATGAACGTTATGGTGACATGTTAAACAATTACTTTTTCCATTAAACTGATGACTTGGACTTGCAATACATCATTCGGTTTCAAGAGGACGATGCATCGTGTTATACAGCACGTGAAGCCAGAACTATGTTGCATAATCTATTTTCAGATCGTGTTATCTCTCCAAATTTTAACATCAATTGGTCTGCAAGATCATGTGACTTAAAACCACTGGACATTTTACTCTGGGGTTATATAAAGGGAAAAGTGTACGCCGACAAAATATTGGAAATCATTAACCACAAAGAAAATATTTACCGTGCCATTCGATAAATAAAGCCAGAGATATTTGGTGGTGTTATAACAGAGCAGTCGAGACGGTTATAACAATGATATTCTTTTTAATCTTTCGTCGGAAAGTCTAGAATTTGTGTTGAAAAGTAAAAAAAAAGCACTAGTGTTACAAATATTATGCAGTTTATTCAAAAATTAAATCCTGCAGTTTCTAATTAGACATCTTTCATATGCAGGACCTCAAATGTCCTTGACGAAACATATTCAAGCAGTTCATGAACAAAAATGTCTTCCATAAATGAAATATATTATAACATATCACGACTATCGGTGGTCCAAATACAAGTTTCTTTTGATATGAAATGAAATAAACCAAAATCATTTTTTCAGTATATTAATGCTTTATTAAAAAGAGCAAACATTGCCATTATTTATGGAACAGGATTTCATTCACGAAACTGGGGCATCCTGCCAACCAAATTTTCCAAGACCTTGTTGACGGTTTCTGGCTCTAGCTCATGAATGGCTCGGAAGATATTTGCTTTCAGGATCTAAATCGTGTCTGAATTGTTCAAATAACAACAATCTTTCAGTGCCCCCCCCCCCCACAAAAAAGAAGTATAACGGAGTCAAATCGCAGCTCTATGCGGTCAATTGACATCGTGAAGAGAGCTGATATACGACTAGTGAACGCAAAAAATCGATTGTTTGAGGGACTGTGTCTTCAATTTCAGCCCACAAAAAGTTGGTTTCATGGTTCTGCAGCGCTCACCGATGAGCGAAATGGCGTTTCCAGCAGCATTTTAAAAAAAGAAAAACAAATGGCCCAATGATACTACCATGTCAAAATCCTCACTAATTTGACAATCACGTGCGGCTTTTCCGGTCCCCAAATGTGTCAATTTTGCGTATTAACATTCAAAAATGATTCAAAAAGAAACCACTAGATGGACCAACCGATATAGGTATGTAAAAATAGTGTTATGTGATGTGACTAATATAGGTTAATTTTAGTATTGTATTTAATGTCTACATAAGCAGCTTAAGAAAATAATTAGTGAGAGTGTGATATTCATAATTTTATTAAAAATGAGCTATAGCTATCAATTCCAAATTTGGAATTTACAAGTACAATTTCCCTCTTGAGATCTGATTATATTTTCAGTAAAATCGGCAGGCCGCCAGTAGTACTTTACTTCAGTGAAAAAATAGATTTTGCCAATAATAAACTACTAAGTTTAAACAAATTTGTAAAAAATTCAAATGTTCTCAGAATTAAATTTAAAAATTATATTAAAAAAGTTTTTCTAAATTCCTATGGAAATACGTGTTTTATTGTTATCAAAAATCAGTTTTTTGCGAATAAAAGGTGTTTAGAACTTAATTTTCAATATCTTTTGTATGAAAAAAAATTCCAAATTCAGACCGGAAGTAACACTTTTATTCTTATCGAATAGCGACTGTGTCGTAAACTATGCATTCTTATAAACTAATCAAGAGTATTTAGAGCTGGATTTGGAATATTTTTTGTATAAATAAAATCACAAAATTTGTACCGGAAGTAACACTTTTACTCTTATCGAATAGCGATTTTTTACAATATGTCGTAAATTATGCATTCTATATACAGTCATTAGTAGCCGCTTCTTGGATTACTCTTTTGTGTTTTAAATAAAAGAAAAAACAATTCCTGGAAGATCCATGGTGGGTTGTGGCGCATATTGTAAAAATACTTTAAGCTCTGACGCACTTCCGGTTTCACCGGAAATGCCAGGAACTTATTTTTTTGAAATGACTCACACTATATATTTTTGGATTTTCTTGTACTGCTTTAAATTTTCTGTTCAATTATTTTTTCTTTTTCAACATTCAGCCAATAGTTTTTGAGTTATTATTTTTTTTGAAAATATTTGACCATAACACGTGTTCAGAAAAAAATCATTTCCACATTGTTTTTAAAAGTAAAAACATTAACTTGGGTGGTGTTTGTAGCCAAGAAAGTTCTGCATCATTTGGTAAAGTTGCACTCGACAATACCCCAAAAAGTTTTGTTTTTTCAAAGCCTACTTCCTGATATTTTCACATACCAAAAACTAGAAATTACAAAAGATATGTATAGGACATTGTTAACAAAAATGAAAGAGAAAAAAAAGGAACAAAATGCCTCAATAAAATACAGGGTGTTCCATTTAAAAAAATGAGTTTTTGGTATGTGAAGATTTCAGGAAGTAGGCTTTGAAAAAACAAAGTTTTTCGAGGTATTGTCGAGTGCAACTTTACCAAATGATGCAGAATTTTCTTGGCTACAAGCACCACCAAAGTTAATGTTTTTACTTTTAAAAAAAAATGTGAAAATGATTTTTTTCTGAACACGTGTTTTGGTCAAATATTTTCAAAAAAAATTAATAACTCAGAAACTATTGGCTCAATTTTGAAAAAAGAAAAACAGTTGCAAAGTATGCATTCTATAGAGATTTATTAAGAGAACAGAAAGACATATGATAGGATTTTCAATAGTTTTTATATAAAAAATTCTTAAAATTTGGCTTATTTCTCTATTTAAAACAATTTTGTATAATTTGAAACGTTCATACGTATAAGAAAGTCGTGTGGTGGCCACACCTCCTTATTTATGTGTTGAAAGCTCGTAATTGAGAATTTTGCCTTTCTATAACAAAATTCAAAGACTTGCAAATGACATATCTACTTTCTTTTTTATTTATTTATTTTCGTTTGTAACCTGGCTCATTCCCAGAATAAAATATTTAGTTCAAATAGGTTTGTAATGGATTGGACGAATTTCTTTCTTCTGAGTTCACTTTAAGCATCTAAAGAGTTACATATTTAAATTCCATATTGAATTAGGCCCCATTCTGGTTAGATAATTTATAACGTGTTATTGTATCTAATGCATTCCATATAGTATTGTAAAGCGTAAATTTATGGTCGGCAAAGATACGTCAACTGACAACAATTGCGGCTAGCTAATATCATTACAAATAGCAATTTCCTGAAATCGTTTTAGATTGTATAAGATTTCGTTGACCACAGATTTATAAATACACCATGACTGTGATAATAAACCTTATCTGAATATTTGCGAACATGGAATGTCACTATTATCAGTGAGGGTTTCTTAAAATCGTCTACGTCGTTTTGTTATGTTTTAATCCTGTTGTTTTGGGAACGATGTTTGCAAATTTTGTTGAAATAATTTCGTCAGAGTTATATATAAAATGTTTTCTTACAAATTTGTGTCATTACTGCAGTAAGAAATCAATTTTGATCTTATATGTCTTCCTAAAAATAAATTAGGTTACTTGTGTTAAATCCGAAATGAGTTGTAAAATTTGTTTTAAATAAGAAACATGATAATTAACTTTTAATTAATCATAGCTCACGTATATTTAAAAAAATGTTTTCAAAATTTTTATGCTTAAATAATTGATACCTAAAACAAGAGATAAGATTTAAAAATATTAAATATTTTATTTATAAAAAGCACGAGGTTAATAAGCTTTCGAGCTTTTGCAAATATAATAGATTACTAGCCGTGATGTCATAATGCCCGATTTTCTAAAGTTTTAAAACACTCCCGTATTCACTTATATTTTTTTAGTGCCAAGCGAAATTTCGGTGATCGTGTTTTGCATAGGGCTGACGATGTGTGTAAATATCGATTAATTATTTCGAGAATTTTTTTTGTAAATTAAATAGTAACAAAACATTTATTATTATATTGGAGGGTGATTCGTATGTCACCTACATAAAACTTTAAAAAAATCCTGGATTATTAGAAAAATTATATTTTTCAAAATAGAAGAATTGCAAGCAGCTATTTTAAATAAAACATATATGTAGTATAAATGAACAGAAACACGAATGTATATTTGCAAAGGTCTAAATGAGAGTAAATTTGCAATGGAATATAAACAATATTCCTTTTTGCTTGGCCTCAAAAGAAGCAAAAGCTGTGTTCATAAAAAGATTTGCTAGTGATATAGATCTTCGACATGATGACATAACTGGATTGTTACTCAAGTGACCATTATAGAAACTGCACTCTTAAAGTTTGCTCGACTGTTGCTTCCAAACTGAGGCAAGTTTGTTGAATAATCTAAGTATCAAATATTCTGATATTTTGTTTTCACTATGTTTCACTATCGTCATTGATTTTGTTTTAGTTGTAGAGGTCTTCATATTGTATTTTCCTGCATGTATATTAAAAGGGTGCAGCATTTGTTATAAGTCGTCCACGCTTTCTGTTATAACATTGGCGTTGCATACAGTCTTCATTCTGTCTTGCCCTATCCGATAACCTGATCCAACCCTGTTCACTTCATCTATGATTTCATCCATTGTCGTGTTAAATAATAGTGGACTGAAGGTGTTCCCTTGTCTTATTCCAGTTGTGATTGCAATTTATCTTGTTAATATGTCGTTTACTTTCAGATGTGTTATATCTCAGGTGTTCAGGTGTTTTACTAGCCTTGAGTAAAAAATAATTTGTTTGACTCTGTATAACAAAAGATCACCTTCAAAACGGATGTTCATAAGTTCACCATGAGGTTTAGAGGTAGAATTTCTCCACCACCACATAAAACCGCTCTATATCTAAGATCGGTGTTTTATCAAATTTATTTTGGTACCTACTATGGTCTTTTATTAAAGCTCATCTTTCCGTAATTCTATGAAGAAAAAATTTAGTATACGTGAACAAGGTGTTGGTGTCAAGAGTAGCCCTGCAGGATTGATTTCATTTTTACAAATTTTGGATAGATATGAGAATTTCGCAATACATTATTTGGATAATATTATAATATTTTCGGATTATATCACATCACATTTGGAACACACTAACATAATCGTAACAACACTAAAAGTTAATAGTATGAAGTTAAACTTATCTAAGTGTGTTTGGTAAGTTAGAGGGAAATTATTTAGGATATGTTATTACTGAACAAAATATTCTATTAGATCCAAAACGATTGGAAGATATTAATCCCCCTAAATTAAAATTTAGGGGGATTTTTGGGTCTATTAAATTATTATAGGAAATTCATACCTAATTATAGTCACAAAACTATGTTATCATAACTTAAAAAGAATAAGAAGTGGCATTGGACTGAAGAATATCAAGATTGTCTTCATCGTTTAAAGGATAGTTTTGTAGAAAATTTAAAATTATTTCATCCTGATTTTAGTTTAGATTTCATTGTTCGAACATATGCATCACATACCACAGTAGCAGCAGAATTGGTACAAATAGATGATGGTGAAGAGATATCTATTTATTTCGCTTCAAGAACTCTAAAAGCATGCAAAATTCGATATGGAACATCAGAAAAAGAGATGTTGGCAATTATATTTGCGTTATACATGTTACCTACGTTACTATTTGATCGGTAAAAGGTTCATTTTGCAAACGGATCACAATATGATATGGATATCAAATATAAACCAGGAAAGGAAATGGTGGTGGCTGATATTTTAAGTTGGAATGAAGAAGGTATAAAAAAAAATGATGTAAGTATAAATCTAGTTAGATTGAAGAGAAATAGATTTTTTTAATACAAAGTTTAAAAGAAGTGCAAAACACTGAGGAATTTTTAGAACTAAAGCAAATATGTATTTAGAATCAAATTATAACGGCATGTATATTAAAGATGATTTAATTATAGAGAAAATTGGAAATATATACGCGGGAAATTATAGACTACATACATACTTGGTATAGACATATTGGTTCAAGAAAATGTTAATTAATGTTTAGAGAAGCCTTTAACTGTAAAAATGATGAAAAGGTAATTAAAAATGCTATAAGACATTGTCAGGTTTGTGTTTTGGCCAAAGATAAAAATTACCCAAAGTATAGTAGCTAATGATAAATTAGATTTGATTACAATAGGCTTCAACTTAATAAATAATAAATACAAATGGTTATAAAAATATTTTAGTCATATGTGATATTTTCTCTAAATATGTAAAACTTATTCCTACACAGAAGTGTAAGTGTAGAAGTGTGATACAGTATTACAGGCATTATTTGATTACTTTATGGCTTTTGGAAATCCAGTAGCTGTATTAGCAGATAATGCTACTTATTTTGATAATTCTAGATATAAAGAATTTTTACAGAACAAGAGTTATTATATTTCCACAAGACATCCACAGGTATATAAAGAAGTGTTAGAATATTTGAGAATTTTATTGGTAGATAAGCATAATAGATGGGCAAAGCAATTGTCACAAATAGAATTTGTGATGAATAATACTCCTAGGTGTGTTCATAATTTGTGTTCCATAACTATATTCACTAGTCAATTATCTCAAAGTATTTATTGGTAAGAGAGAGACTAAACAGGAAAAGTAAATGGGAGGAAAATAAAATGATAAATCCGAGTAACTTCAAAACATATGAAGTAGGTGATAAAGTAATAGTAGAATCTCTTAGAGCTACTGATCGACAATGCTTGCTAGTGAATAAATTTAATAATTTTGATTAATTTTGTAGATTTTGTGAATTTAGTGAGTTTAAAGGTATCAATAATTCTTATTTTTTGTGCACGTTTTTTGAAAGCCATTAGAATGGAAGATTAAAAAATTCATTTTGCAGCGGCATTCATTATCATATTACAACCTTTTTGGTTCAAGTTGATTAAGTTGTAAAATGCAATAGCTGAACTTCGCCTTGCGATTGCAACAATTAACTATTGACTTTAACTTCAAATTGTTTTTCACTGTATCCATGCTCACAATATACTTGAAGATTCTTTGTTCTTCCGGTTGCCAAAAAAAAACTCTTTTTTATTATTATATTTCTGTAAAAGATACAATTATTAATGTATGCATATTATAAATAAACAACAAAAGATGAGGTAATTTCATGTTTATTATAATTATTGCATCAAAATCATATATGTAAATTTATACAAGAGAAAATCGTTCGCTTCAAAAAGCCATTAATATTTATTCACGAAAAAAATCGATACTCCACAGTACCCGATAAGATTACCGTACAAGATGATAATGCAAAAATAATAATAATAAGCGTACAGTGCACCGTACGAGATAACACCGTTATCTCCTCGTAACCTTAATAACGCAACGGGTAATAATACAACATAAACGTGCAATATCACGGCGGGACATCTCACAGCGTCGCTGTTGCGTACCAAACTTTACACATAAATATATTACATACACCTTGTAAAGGATAAAAATCCGTTTTTCTCATACGGGCCCGTAAAATGTGTAGGTGACGCGTCCTTGGCACGAAATTTACCGGTAAATAATCAAGAACAACAACGAAAAAATAAAAAAGAAAGCATTGGAATATTTATCCTATACGATATATGTATGTAGTATGTATGTATGTATGTATATGAAAGACGCGTTCCAAAGAAGAAGAAGAAAGCACAGAGGAAATACCATATAGTGATATTCTGTCGTCCTCGTATATGGGTGGGTAAAGAAAGAAGCACGTGTGCCGTGACGTTCTTTAGCCGGGAAGGATAGGAATATCGGGAAATTGGTGCGGAGTGTACCGGGGCGGTAATGTCAGAAGGGGCAAGATAAAAGGAAATGTCCTGAGTTACGGGTGAATTTCGGAGAAACTTGTTTACTGCTATTTACCTGATATTGGCGCGTAAGGAAGGTTCTGGTAATGTTGAGAAAGTTGTTATATGGATAGAGTTATCCTCAGATTATTAACGAGAAATAATCTCATTTCTCTTTAAGAAAATTAGGGTGATATAGGAATCAACAGATCTAGAAGCAAAATGGAAAATATTAAATAGTACGGTATAGGAGTGGGAAAGAGGAAGCTGTGGCAAGTCATAATCTGGGAGCACAAATGTAATTAAATTAGTGTCAGAAACACGGATCGTTTATACCTGAATTAACTTTAGATCATATATATAGTTTTCATAAATATACATACTAAAGGACGTAATATTAACTGATAATTAGGGAGCGGAATCGAGCGAGTCATGACTCATCGCCCATGGGCGCGCTATTGAAATGTTGTATTTTTAAAGAGGTTTTAATTTTATTTATATAATTGAATAACAAGTGGCTGGTGATTATAAAATACAAAATACCCTACTATTTGTTCATTTTCTCTTCTGTAAGACTTGTTCTCTTTGAATTAAGTACATCCTTGTAGATAGAAAACGTCCCTTCTACATTAGCATACACAATTGCCGCAATGTTATTAAACCTGGATTTCTATTAAAAACTGCGTCTAAGTCACTTGGAATTATTAATAGCCACATCTAATGTGGTTAATCCATTTTTACTTTCTTATACGTAGTATAAGGAAGTATTGTGAAATTTTCGATCTCGAGATTTTTGCAGATGTCCACGTTTTGAGGTCCCCTGATACCGAAAAAGATGTTTTTAAAAAATGTCTGTGTGTCTCTATGTGACCACGATAACCGCTGTAGATATCAATTCCAAATTTTGTATTTACGTGTCTAATCTCCCTCTTGAGATCTGAGTAGTTTTTCAATAAAATCGGTAGACCGGAAGTAGCAGTTTACTTCAGTGAAAAAATTAAATTTTGCCAATATTTCGTCAACTACTAAATTTAAACAAATTTATAAAGAATTCATATGTACTTGAAATTAAAATTGAGAACAATTTTATTTAAAAAGTTTTTCGAAGCTGCTACCGGAAGTAGGTCTTTTACTCCTATCGAAAATCAGTTTTTTGCGAATATTTCGCATGTCATGCTTTTTAGACAGGTACGTTACGGGTATAGAAATATTTAAAACGTAATTTTCAACATCTTTTGCATAAAAACAATTTCAAAATTCAGACCGGAATTACCACTTTTACTCTAATCGAATAGCGATTTTTTGCGAATATGTCGTAAATTATGCATTCTATATGTATTTATCAAGAATACAAAAGTATTTAGTGCTAGATTTGCAATATGTTTTGAATATATGAAATTTAAAAATTCGGACCGGAAGTAACACTTTTACTCTTAGGGAGTAGTCCTTTTTTCGAATATCTTGCTGAGTATGCATTCTATAGCGATTTATTAAGAGAACAGAAGTACTTAGAATAGGATTTTGAATAATTTTTGTGTAAAAAAAATATATGTAGTATAGTTTGAAACGCTTATACGTATAAGAAAGTCGTGTGGTGGCCACACCTCATTTTTTAATTTGAGATTCGATTTTCAAAATATGTCATTAGTTTAGGCAAATTTCTAAAGTGTTCCTGAAGGAATAACAACTGATTTTTTAAATTTGGGATTTGTGTTAGTTCCTTGCACCCAGAAATACTTCGAGCATCGTCATTTAAACATGTAACGAAATTTTGTAAATTATCGAAATTCTTTGCATGAAAACTATTTCTGTGTATGTTTTAGCAAAGCTAAGTGACGATATTTTATAGACTTTGCAATAAATTTCGGAATCACTGACAATTAATTTTTATCTCAGAAAAAGTAACATAAACAACGTTCTAGATCTAAATAAATGATAACTAAAAATGTACGCGTCTGTTATTGAAACATACATATATTATATTGCAAAATATAAGGTAAATATAATAAATTTTAAAAACTCGTCACCCTTGTACCTACGCCGATGAAGAAAGGATTTTATTCATAAAATTCCTTATTTTATGGCAGTTTTTTCTCTGATTCTCTGGAGTAAACAGATGTTACAGTTCGCTCTATGAATTAGTGCTATTCAGATATAATGTAAACAACACGCAGTTGTTTACATTATTTCTTTTCACGGTTGTGGCTCCGTGGTAGTTTAGCTCGCTCGATTCCGCTCTCTACTGATAATAATCAAGAGGGCTTAGCCCAGTTGCGCCGATTCTCTCTACTGGAGATCCATTAGAGATTTTAGATTTGGAATAATAACACCAATAATTACGTGCTTTTTCTCAGTTTTGCTGTTTAACTAATTAGTCACAACTTTTATTTAAATTTTATTTATAATAATAATTCAATACTACAAATAAGAAACTAATATCTCGTAATTGTAAAATATATCATACATATACAATATATTTAAGTGTAACACAAATTATGTACAAAGTTTATTATAATGGTAAGATGCAACCTTTACAAAATCCAGTCTTTCAATTTGCCCTTGTTTAAATAAATGTATTTACTGTATTGTATAAATTTTCTCTGTTATTGGGTATAGCCGGCTGGGAAAATAAAGAATTATTATTATTATTATTATTATTATTATTATTATTATTATTATTATTATTATTAATTTTTCAGCTAAGATGTAAATTCCATCTTTATAAGTTTTATTTGTAATTTCAATTGGTAAATGCACACTGTTAGTTTTAATGTAAGTGTTAGTTTGAAATGTGCCCAATATTTCAACAAATTTAAAAATATCCGGATGAGGAGCATAAAAACACAGAGAAAATTTAGAGTCGTTGTCTATATGAAAATAACTTCCCAATCTTCCGTCATTTATTAACACATCAAAATCAAATGCAAAACAGTCCTCCACTGCCTCTGGCTCTAAAAATGTTAATCCAAGTATCCAGTGCAAAGTATTTCCAGTGAGTGATTAATTATTTTTATATTCGCGTATCAACCCTGAATTTTGAACTTTTTTAATCCAATCCTGAGTCAGTAGAAATCTGCATCCTATAATTTTAGTTTAGGGCCACAATTAATAGTCATTACTTAACATTGTATAATTAAAATGTCATTACAACTTAACATTTCTTATTTTTGATATTTTTGGTGCAACCGGGTCATCACATTTTACCAAACCTTTTGCGACCCGGCTTAGTGCAGGCAGAGTCGGCGCAACTGGGTTATACCGTTGATTGAAGGAATACATGCATTACTGCAAATCAGATTTGGAACTGCGATGAGACTGGTATATCTGTTGTCCCAAAAACAAAATCAAAGATCATAGCTCGTAAAGGAAGAAAACAAGTAGGTGCTCTGACTTCAGCAGAGAGGAGCTACTGTTACGATTGAAGTATGTTTTAATGCTGTAGGAACTTATTGACCTCCAATGTTTGTATTTTCACGAGCCTGAATGAATCCAGAGCTCATGAACAATTGTTCTCCTGGAGCATGGGCCCAAGTTCATCCGAGTGGATGGATGCAAACAGATATTTTTTACTCGTGGTTTGAAAAATTTGTTGAGTTAGTGGTAGGATAAAAGAACGCCTGTTTTACTACTCTTGGATGGTCACCACACGCACACAAGAAACATAAAACTGATAGATTATGGAGTTACTTTGTTGAGTTTTCCGCCGCATTGCACCCATCGGCTTCAGCCTCTCGACGTTAGTTTTATGAAACCCTCGAGTACATTTTATGATGCAGAAGTAAGTTTGTGGCGACGTACACATCCTGGCCGAGTCGTAACTATGTTCCAAATAGCTGGACTTTTTGGCAATGTCTTCATTAAAGCTGCTAACATGTCTACTGCAGTAAATGCATTCGAAAAGACTGGTATTTGGCCTACTAATCCAATGATCTTTACTAACGCTGATTTTGTAGCAGCTGACACAAAAGATATACAACTTCCTCCAGAACGTGTCAGAACACCATCACCATCTAAGCCAGGTTGTTCTCGATGGAGTTCTACAGAAAATATTGAAGTTTCCACTAACAATATCGTGTCTACTTCATCAACCTCTAGAAGATATAATGCCTATCCCTTTTGTTGAAGACACAACAATTAATCGACCTAAACGAAAGAGAGGGAAGACAGATTTTTACAAAACGTCAGAGAGAACAGTCGAGTTCTTCTGATGAGGAACTATGTCTGTATTTCATCAAAAAATACTCCAACGATAGGAAGGATGAGTTATGGATACAATACCAAGAGTGCCAAAGCTGGGCACATGAAATATGTGCCCAACCTGATATCGTGGATGAAGTTTTTTTTATTTGTCTGAAATGTAAAGATTGAAATGATTAAACTTTATGTTTTTAACTTGTTATTATTATTTTTATGGTTAGAGCCCATCTTACTCCACATACAATCCCATCTTGCCCCACCACTGGGGCAAGATGGTGTATTTACAAGCTTTATTTATTTACCTCTTCAAATTCAAAAAATATAAAATTTGTAATGCCATTACTAATAGACTAATGTTCAAAGATTGAAATGTACATACTGAAAATGTTTTGTTTCAATTAATAGTTTTGATATAGCCTTCTAAGCCTTAGCGTCACCGTTTTGCCCTACCTTCCCCTGTCAATGGTAACATCCGCAAAATATGTGATGGCTTGTGAAATATTGAAAAAACATGTCTGTTGTGTTCTCTTGAAATTGTAAGACCTAAGAAATTTAAACTGTTATTAAATTCTTTTTCTATCATAAACTTAATATTTTTGTGGAGATTATTTATATATTCTAAAAATTGATTTAATTGTCTGTCTGTTCCACTGAAACAAGCTAAAACATCATCTACGTTTCTGTGCCAATAAACAATGTTTTTGAAATTCGGATGTTCTTTGTTTCTTTTCAGTCTTCTTATCATTGTAACACACTCAACTTTGCGAATCATTGCTTAGAACAGAATCATAAATTCAATACCAATTTTACAACTTTACATGTTTTAGAATAAATTAAAAAACTTAATATGCTGGAAAGTTTAGAAAGTAATAAATTTAATAAATCAGGTATAATGTTAAATGACCAACTAGATATAAATGACTCCCCCCCCCTACTCAATTTAAAATTCAAAATCTGTCAGCCCCCTCTCAGAATGAGGTTATTTTGGTTTATTTTTGTATACAGAGCGGTTGGATTTTCATTGTACACTCAATATTTTCATTGAGAGTATAATATTAAAAAAAAAACAAAATGTGTCTGATACTATTTTTTGCCCTCTTTCTAATCCTGTGAAATAGGATAATGTTTGAAAAACAAAAGGTAATCTAATTTTTTTTTTTAAATTGAACACCCACTATTATTGGATATTTTGATAGCTTATTCAATTCTGAATATAATATCATTTATTTGTTTTTTTCGTTGGGCAATGAATAACGCCATAATAACAAAAAATAAAAAAACACATTATGTATTGGTTAAAAAAAAACAATGGAAAAAAAATAACACAAAAAAGCAAATATCCTATTGAAGAAATTGTTCAAAATGGCCACCATTTTGGTTGATACATATCTGAGCTCGGTGCAATAAATTATTTTTGGATTTTCTTAACATATCCGGGGTAATTTCCTATGCTGCCAATTGTATTTTCTTTTTCAGTTCTTCTAGGGCTAGGGTATTCGACAGAGTGCAATATACCTTATTTTTTATAAATCCCCAGACAAAAAAATCTAATATTGAGAGGTCAGGTGATCTCGGAGGCCATAAATGTGGCCCTTTATTCCCAATCCACCTATTTTCAAATTCTAATTGTAGAAAATTCGTCACTGATTGTGCATTATGCGGTGGTGCGCCGTCATGTTGGAACCACATTTGTGTCCGGATAGCTAAAGGCAGATTGTCTAAATATTCTTGAAATTCAGTTTCAAGAAAGTTTAAATATCGATTTTGAGTAAGTGTGCCGTTATAAAAATAGGGTCCTAATAACTGATCCTCTATCACACCTATCCAGACATTTGTAGAAAAACGTATTTGGCATCGAGTTTGCTGAATCCTACGAAGATTCACGTCATCCCAAAAATGACAATTGTGTTTATTAAACACACCATTCCTATGGAAATTTGCCTCGTCCGTCCATAAAATGTGTGACAAGTACTGCCTTCCAGCATTTAATACCCAATTACAAAAATTCATCCGTTTTTGCAGATCAAGCGGTTGTAAATTTTGCACTAAACGAATTTTATAGAGTTTCATTTTGTGTTTTTTAAGGACTTTCATGATTTTATACCTGTTGATGCCAAGCTCTTGTACACCAATTCTAGTTGAAGAAGTGGGGTATGCTCTAAAATACGCCAAAATATTTACTTCATCATCTCCTTCTGCATCGTTTTGATTTATATTTCTATAAATCAAAATGGAGTTTCAACATGCATCTCTTCCGTCTATTATTAATTTAAAAATGTATGACCTATCTTCATCCGAAAGAGTTTTTAATTAGCACAAAGTGACGAATTTGACTTGTTTATTTATTTTTTCTCCAAAGTTAGGAGGGCAAAAAGTATACTCTTTGTGTCAAAAAAATGAAACACATGGTAGAATAACAAATTTATCACGCGATAGGAAATTTTAATCAATTTATTTTTTTCGTCCTGTTAAATTTACAAAATTCTACTACACTTCGTGTTTTGAAGGACGATATTTATGTCCATGTATTATGTTGTTTTTCGTTTTTGTTTTCTAAATATTTATGAATAAATTAATACTTTGTTTTTTTTTTAATTAAAAGAACACCGTATGCGCGACAAATAAAAACAACATATCAACATAGGCGTTTATCAGATATCTGGTGTAGTTTTGGCTAAATTGTGGAAAAACATAAGTGAACACAAAGTGTGTGTTATTTATTTACGATTAAGAATATTGATATTATGTTTCCTGTGATAAATTGCTTTGTATAAAATAATATAATTGATAACCTAATATGAATACTGATTATGTGTAATTTCTATTGTTTCAAACAGAATAATTAAAAGAAAAAAAATAATTTTCGACATACTTCCATATTTTGTGAAAAAGCGAGCACGCAAGGAAACAGGAATTTTGTTTATTGACGTTGTCAGCGTAGCAAGTCTAATCCTGTACTAACCAGCTCGGTATAGCTTCAATTAATTCTTTGTTACCGTAAGTTGCAACAAGCTATTACCGAACATGTCGGCTTCCTTATTCATAGCAGCATCAAGTTAGTTATTAAATTTGCTTGATTATCCGTCTACACAGACGACTGTCTAATTCGCAGTATATCTAATGTAAGTGCTTTTACCTCTCGTGCTATGTTTCAATGTGATGCAGTCGAATACCGTAAGAACTTAATAGAAAACCTTTTTCAACGAGCAAAGAGAGAAACTTTGATGCGAATGAAAATGTACGAGATGGGCGCGCTTCTTGATGGACAAAGAAACTTTTTTCGTGTTAATTAGTATGGTCTTATATTTCTTCTGCTCGGTTTGTAAATACTTAAGAAGGTAAAAGTCGTAATTCTTCTGAAATACTTATATATATACCGGGTGTCCAGTTTAAAATGCAGTACATGGGGATATTGGAACCGTTGGAGATACAACGTCGGTTAAATGGGAGAAAAGTTGCGTATTCATTTGTCCATGAATAATCCGACATCAGATTTTGAAATTTTTGTTTCATTTGGCAGATACAGGGTGAAAAGGAAAAAAATGCATTTTTGAAAATCTTCCATATTTTGTTTCCTAGAAGAGATAAATTTACAAAAGTTGTAAGCTGGGGATAACAAGTCATGAGGATTTTAAAAATGATTAAAAAAAAGTCTAGGTCTACTAGATTTTGCGTGAGAATAATCAACTTTTGTTTTTCTTATGGTAGCCATATTGGATTTTGACATTTTTAATATATTCAAAAAAATGCTATTCAATGATGTATAACATGTTTATGTTCAAGATACTAAAAACATGAAAAATAGAGAAAGTAAGATTTTAACATAGTAGGCCATGGAACTGTGGATATCTTAAGTGTATACTGATAAAAAAACAAAAAATAACAAGTCTCCAAGTACTGTTAAAATATCTTTAACATTTTATTTATTAGTATTCATTAAATAAAGGTGGTTAGGTAGCTGAATCATTAATGTAACAACTGTTCAAATAAGCCACCGTTCATTCGTATGCACAATCTACATCGTGTTAGTACTGCCTCACAAGATTGTCTAACCATGTTCGGTGTCATTCCATTCATTGTTTCTTCAACTGCTTGACGTAATTCTTCCACATTTTCATAAGATCTCGAATAAAATCAAGAGGTGTGAGATCCGGGGACCTAGCAGGCCACCCTATTGGTCCTCGGTTGCCAATCCAGTTATTGTAATATTGCCGTCTTGCTGAAAATACATATTTTGCAACGTGGCAAGTGGAAGTTCTTCAATTCGTTCAGCAACATGTGTGCGCAAAAGTTCTAAATACCTTTCAGAATTTAAATTCTCATTGAAAAAGAATGGACCGATAACATGGGTATCAATAACGCCGATCCAGACATTAAATCCCCATCTGACTTGCTGTTTAATGCCACGAACTAGGTGTGGATTTTCATCGGACCAAAAGATACTATTTTTACGATTAAACATTCCAGAGTTAGTAAATCGACTCCAATCAGACCATAAAATTTTCGCAAAAAAGTTTGGATTTTCATTATGTTTTTCGATGAACCAATGACAGAATTGTGCTCTCCGTATTTCGTCACCATTTTGAAGCCCTTGACTGGCTCTTTCACGATAAGGTTTGAATTTGGCACGCTTTAAAATGGTACCAGCTGTTGACCTAGCGACGCCAAGTGTATTTTCAATTACCCGTAAAGACGTACGGGGATTTTCAACTACTGCTTGAAGAACAATATTTTCATTATTTTCACTGTTTTGCCTTTTTTTGGGTTTGACAAAACTTCCATGCATTATCCAATTATCACGCAATCGGCGAAAAATGCTTTTTTCTGGCTACCGCCTTTCAGGGTATCTATCGAAATACATTTCTGCAGCCAATTCATCATTTCTTACACACAAAATAAAACACTCCAGCATTTACAAGTAAAAATTGAAATAAATTCAAATTGAGTTCAAAACAGTTTTATTCAATTTACTACAATTGTTTGACCCTACTAGGGCTTCATCAGGTGATGAATATTATAATACATCCAGCATTTGATATTTGTCACTATTTGTAAAACGATCCATCTTAGGTTTGCACAGTACAGATACTTATAACAATACAATGAGATTAACAATAAGATTACTGACAGTTCAGAATAAACTTCACAGCTTTTAGAGTTGTTTAATACAAATATCACATTTATTATCACGGCCTACTATGTTAAAATCTTACTTTCTCTATTTTTCATGTTTTTACTACCTTGAACATAAACATGTTATACATCATTGAATAGCATTTTTTTTGAAGATATTAAAAATGTCAAAATCCAATATGGCTGCCATAAGAAAAACAAAAGTTCCTTATTGTCACGCAAAATCTAGTAGACCTAGATTTCTTTTAATCATTTTTAAAATCCTCATGACTTGTTATCCCTAGCTTACAACTTTTGTAAATTCATTTCTTCTAGGAAACAAAATATGGAAGATTTTCAAAAATGCATTTTTTTTCTTTTTCACCCTGTATCTGCCCAATGAAACAAAAAATTCAAAATCTGATGTCGGATTATTCATGGACAAATGAATACGCAACTTTCCCCCCATTTAACCGACGTTGTATCTCCAACGGTTTCTAATATACCCATGTACTGCATTTTAAACTGGACAGGGTGTATACGGTATCGCAGCTAAGACTTGCGGGTCATATATCTCCATTATTATTGAACAAATTCTTTTGAAATTTAAAATGTAGATACTTTATTGAATGAAGATTGTTCTGTTACTTTTGAAATTAGTGAAAGCTAAAAAATGTAATTATCACTCATCGTTCTTTTTTTCAAATTCCACGAAAATATCAAGCCTCTGCAGAAAAAATGAAGTAAAACAAAATTTTGGTTTCGGAGAAAAATCAAATTATGTTGCTAAAAATGTAATTTAATTAAGACAATTACTGCATAGAGAACTTTTGAGAACAATTGAATAATGTTGCCGGGATTTAATTTGTAAAAAGTGACAATTTCGATTTTTTGTTTTCCCTTTCGAATAAAAATGACTATGTATCTCAAAAAAGAGATCATTTTCGCTTATGGTGAATGTCACAAGGACTTATACGAAACCGCAAAAGTTCTTGTCGACCGTCACCCGAACGCAGGCCTTTCAAAATTTAAAGTCAAAAGAATAATAAATTTATTTGAAGACACAGTGTCCGCTAATTAAAGCGTCTAAGGGAAAACCTAGTCACTGGGAATCAAGAAATAGTGCGCGCTGTCTGTAGTGGAGGCATTCGAATAAAATCCAACAAGAAGTGTACGAAATATTTCTCAAGTTTTGAACGTGGAGGTTCCAAGAAGTTCCATCCATAGAATATTAAAATCAAAAAAATATCATCCTTTTAAAATTTCTTTGCACCAAGAGTTGTCCGATGATGACATGATTAATAGATTAAATTTTTGTTACTTCATGGTGCAAACCATTGAAGATGAACCTGATTTTATCAGGAGGAAACTTTTCTCTGATAAGTCAACGTTTAAAAGCAATAGTGTTGTAAATCGCCACAATATGCGTTACTGGGCAATTGGAAATCCGTACTGGGTCCGGCATGTGTCGTCACTTAATGTGTGGGGTGCTGTGATCGGAAAGCATATAATAGGGCTTCACTTTTTTGATGGAAATTTGAATGGCGCAATGTACCTATTATTTTTACAAAATGAATTTCACAATTTAATTCTACATCTACCACGTATACTTCGAAATGGAACGGTCTTTATGCAAGATGGAGCGCCGCCACATTTCGGTAGACCAGTCCGTGCTCATTTAGATATAACTTTTGGACTTCGATGGATAGGAAGAGGAGGCCCAATACCTTAGCTGGCCTGATCACCAGACCTCACTGCTTGTGACTACTTCCTGTGGGGATACATCAAAACAAATGTTTATTCAACACCGCCTACAACTCCTAAAGATTTGCAGAACAGAATCCGAGAAGCATTTGCATCAATAAATGCTAACATGATGCGAAACGTAATTGATGATTTTAGGATTCGTTTAGAGAGATGTATTGAAGCGGTTGGTGGTACATTGGAACATCTACTATACCATTTTCATCTGATTTTTGTTTTAGTATCCTCGTTTTTGGGTCGTTCTTTGTTATCAAGTTTTGTTATTAAATTCACTACTTTCAGACCTGAAATTCAAAGTTTTAACGCTCTTTTTGTGGGACGCCTTTTCTAGTAAGAGTATTCTGTTTTTGTTTTGAGTCAATAAACTCTTGCTATAGTTCTCCTGAAACCGAGTTGAAATAATTTGAAAATAGTTCAAGTGGAGGAGAAAAAGATGCCACCTCATTTTCATGAATAAAATCAAAATTCGGTTCTATCTTACGCAAATTGCCTTCTATCCAATTTTCTAGTCTGTTTTCTACATGGCCCGAATCTTCATCTGTCATATCGGTTGTAGCACATTTGTGAAAGGAAATATGGTTATATGTATTTTCAACTCTATTAGCTGTATCTTCTTCATTAGCATCTTCCAACACAGCAAATGCCTCATGCAAAATTAATCCTCTATCAAGAAAAAGTGGAAGATGGCACTCATATCTTTATTTTTGCTTTCTTGTCGATCCCCGGCAAATTTCTTAACTATCAACTCGCTTGTAACAATTATGGAAGGAAAAATTGTTTTATCTTCAACTCTATTAGCTGTTTTTTCTTCATTATCATCTTCTTACATAGCAAATGCTACATGCTAGGCTAACCCCCTATCAAGAAAGATGTTATATATGCCCTTAAGACGAAATAAGACGAACGAAAATTATGAACGTTCAAAATCTTGATACGCCAATTGAAAGATAAGCTATTTGACTATATATTGAAATCACTAATTACATTTTGAACTGAATTTTAGAATATAAAAATAGCTCACCTCACAAAACGTTCACCATAGTCGTCCATAACCTAACTTTTCATATGTCGAATAAGGTTAGATGCCAAATCAATGTCTACTTATGCTATAAGTACAGTACACAGACTGAGTCTTGGCCGATGGGAGGAACCTCGACCTATAAGTCGCGCAGATTTATAGGTCAGTGCGTGACAGAGAAAGTATTCGGAAAAAAATGATAACATTTGTTTATCATCGCATACATTAGCCGGACGAACGAGTAAATGCAGATAAGAAATTATAAGATACTGAAAAGAGATACATAGATGTGTAGTGCTTGACAATTTTTCCAGACTGCTCGTGCTTATCCTAATATTATAAGGATTCACTGCGCACCTTGTGGGAGGGGCATCTCATCCGCTAGGTCTCAGTCTGTGAGCTGTATGCTAGTATTGACAAACGAGGCGATAACAGGTTGTACTACATGTAGTATATTGGGCATATAAAGGCTAAGAACATATATTTGATATTTACAACACATTTTTATGTTACTTCTTTTACACAGTATGCCTATAAAAAGAAATTATTTCTACTACACAACTTGATATGAATTATTCGCGATAGGTTCTTTTACTTTCTTATACGTAGTATAAGGAAGTATTGTGATGATGAAAATTTTCGACCTCGGGATTTTTGCAGATGTCCACGTTTTGAAGTCCACTGATACCGAAAAAGTGGTTTTTAAAAAATGTCTCTCTCTCTCTCTCTCTGGGTGTGTGACCACGATAGCGGCCAAACTGCTGTAGATATCAATTCCAAATTTTGTATTTAAGTGTATAATCTCCCTCTTGAGATCTGATTAGTTTTTCAGTAAAATCGGTAGACCGGAAGTAGCAGTTTACTTCAGCGAAAAAATTGAATTTTGACAATATTTCGTCAACTACTAACAAATTTATAAAGAATTCATATATACTTAAAATTGAAATCGAAAATAATTTTATTTAAAAAGTTTTTCGAAATTCCTACCGGAAGCAGGTCTTTTACTCTTATCGAATATCAGTTTTTTGCGAATATTTCGCAAGTCATGCTTTTTAGACAAGTACGTTACGGGTATAAAAGTATTTAAAACATAATTTTCAATATCTTTTGTATAAAAGAAATTTCAAAATTCGGACCGGAAGTAGCACTTTTACTCTTAGCGAATAGCACTTTTTTGATAATATCTTATCTTGCAAAGTATGCATTCTATAGAGATTTATTAAGAGAATAGAAGTACTTAGAATAGGATTTTGAATAATTTTTGTATAAAAAAATTCTTAAAATTCTATAATTTGAAACGCTCATACGTATAAGAAAGTCGTGTGGTGGCCACACCTCATTTTTTAATATTGCTTCTGTTTCTTTATCGAGAAGCGCAAAGCATTAGGCAAGAAGCTTTTATTGATCTATAATTTTATTGTCCTATATACTTTTTACTTTCTTAGAAAATTTTCGACCTCGAGATTTTTGCAGATGTCCACGTTTTGAAGTCCACTGATACCGAAAAAGTGGTTTTTAAAAAATCTCTCTCTCTCTCTCTCTCTCTCTCTCTCTCTCTCTCTCTCTCTCTCTGTGACCACGATAGCGGTCAAACCGCTGTACATATCAATTCCAAATTTTGTATTTACGTGTCTAATCTCCCTCTTGAGATCTGAGTAGTTTTTCAGTAAAATCGGTAGACCGGAAGTAGTAGTTTACTTCAGTGAAAAAATTAAATTTTGCCAATATTTCGTCAACTACTAAATTTAAACAAATTTATATAGAATTCATATGTACTTGAAATTAAAATTGAGAACAATTTTATTTAAAAGTTTTTCGAAGCTGCTACCGGAAGTAGGTCTTTTACTCCTATCGAAAATCACTTTTTTGCGAATATTTCGCATGTCATGCTTTTTAGACAGGTACGTTACGGGTATAAAAGTATTTAAAACGTAATTTTCAATACCTTTTGTATAAAAAAAATTTCAAGATTCAGACCGGAAGTACCACTTTTACTCTTATCGAATAGCGATTTTTTGCAAATATGTCGTAACTTATGCATTCTGTATAAATTTATCAAGAGTACAAAAGTATTTAGAACTGGATTTCCAATATTTTTTGTATATATGAAATTTCAAAATTCGGACCGCAAGTAGCACTTTTACTCTTAGCGAGGAGCACTTTTTTGATAATATCTTGCAAAGTATGTATTCTATAGAGATTTATTAAGAGAATAGAAGTACTTAGAATAGGATTTTGAATAATTTTTGTAAAAAAAATTCTTAAACTTCTATAATTTGAAACGCTCATACGTATAAGAAAGTCGTGTGGTGGCCACACCTCATTTTTCATAGTAGATAAGAGTTAAGTTACCATTTATAGGAAGTGAAGAAATCCAAATAAACAAACAGCATTAAGCAAAAACGTCATGATGTGTGTAACATGTGAATAAATTATCAGTCTTGTTTCATCAAGCTATATAATCATCTACAAAATAATCAAACACTTCCACGGGTTGTACGCCAATAGTAAAAACAACATTAAAATGTATTTTTTTAGTTGTAACTAAATAGGTATGTGCATAAAAAGAATACTTGCAACACTAAAATTCTCATCTGTGGATAAATATTTTGGAAAAGTTAGATGTAAATATGTAGATTTATAACAACAGTTCATAAAAGTAATTTTATTACGATAGTAAGCGAGGATGATAATTTAATTATCGAAGCACTTATTTAGAATGTTGCAAAGAGAAGTTGATTTTTTTATTTAATATATTCACTTCAAAATAGTTTTAATACCCGAATTGCCATTAAAGCAAACAACTTTATCCGATTTTTATTCGAAAAATTACCGATAATTTAACATAAATTATCATGTGTTTTGTCAATTACATACCCATACGCGTGTGATTCACCGTTGTATTTATAACATCTGTTTGTGTATTCAACAATTAAGTTTGTTGAATGTTGAAAATTTTATTACGTGTTATATATGTTTGATGGCGTGAAAATGTATCTGTTTATATTTGGTAGCACTAAATAAAACTGAAAAAAAAAACTTTAATATTTTGTTAATTGTAAATATTTCCGTTGTCGAAAGTAATAAGATCTGTAAACTGGAGCATCCTCATGTCTTTTGAAACTCTTTGTTTGTTTATAAATTATTAATTAATTTGAAACAAAGGTCTAAGTCAGGAATGAGGACTAACTGAATGTCTGAAACATACGTCTGTGGTTGCATTACGCTTAAAAGTTTTTATTTATTCTTTTTTAATTTACAAATTTCAGCGGTATAGTTTTTCTATGTTTTGTGACTCTTCCTCACCAATAAATTGAGGATAATCTGCTATAAATGGAAGTTTGTCTGCTTATTCTTGTTATTAATTTACTTTGATTGTCAATCAAATCACTAAGTCATGATGACATTTTTATATTCTCGACAACATGCTGATAATTTTGAGGCTACTATCAATGTCAAGTCGCAGAAACTGTGGTCTTACATCAACAGAAAAAGAGATGCAAATCTCTGTAGCTTGAATTTTGTTCTTCTTCAAGCTACAGGGAATCTTCGAAATTCTTGTTATTTCTTTTCTATTTTAGGAGAGAGTAGAGGGATATACAGGGTGTCCCAGAAATAAAAAGACGGAGTAGCAGAAATCGGAAGCTAGATTGTGTAAAAACGTACCCTCAAAATATCAAGTCTTTATTCGTGCGCAGACGGCAGAAAAAAAATAATAAAAAATTCAATTGGCCTTACACCAACCCTGGACTAAATATCCACCTGCTTCACTTTTACAATCGGTCCTTTTCAGGACCACCATATTACTTGTGTTTAAAAAAAAGGGGGGAGGAATAGATACTTCATAATAAATATTGTATTTGTTTATTGGACGTGGATATATTTTTATAACATTTATTATCAATTATATAAATATCCACACATTCTGGACAATCAAAATGTAATATTGAGCTATAATATTTGTATATGATTAATTACACTCTGTATACCAATATTTAATGATTTTATATTCTGCTCAACACCAATTTCATACTATTATTATTATTTATTATAAATCCTCTGGCTAATACTCAAATTAAATAAATATTAATTTTTGTTTCTCCCTGTTTATTTTATTGAACTGGTAGGACTATATTATTTGAGACCTATACCTATATATTATAAAAATGGGAGGGATATTTCACATTAAATGTCAAGAATTTATAACCTAACTTATAAATCGTTTATCATCGATTAATTTTTAAAATGTTCTTTATATAATACTTTTATTTATCGTCAGGGGTGTTTTTGAAGTTCGCTGTGACTGATTATTCGTTTGTAAATTGTAGAATTACGACTATACATGTAAGTATTCCTTATTTTATTCGGTCTTTTTCAAAGTATATTAATTTGACATTGGTTATATTACAGTGTTACACAACTCTTGTGAACCAGTTGTTCTATTTAAGAAAGTACATAGATAATGCTACAAATGAAAGAAAACAACAATCTCAGGATAATAATGGTATAATAATGTGTTTATCAGAATCACAAATATAAATAAAGGTTATTGAAAATTGTTTAATAACGATATACTTTCGTATGTTAGAAAATATTAAAATGAACCATTATGGACAATGATACGATTATAGCGAGTAGGTTTGTTGAACGAAAACTGGTATATTTTCTACAACTAACAAATAATGCTTTTCAACTCTAGATGTGAATATTCGATTTTTGATGAGATTTCTAATGGATAAAATTCGTAATATTTCTACAAAATAAGGTATTTCCCTTCATACATTATTATATAATTTGTTTTTAAATTCAAATAGCTATAACTTATTCTGCTGATGGATTCCAATATAAATTTTATGTAAACAAACTGAATTTGCAAATAAATCGGTTATTATATTAATAAATAAGTGTCTTATACAACCTTGAACTAGTTCTAAACAAATGTTTCACACGATCTTCCCATCTGACAATCCTTTTATGTTTTCTAGTTTGTACGTGCCTCGATAGAACCAATATCTACGATTTAATGTCCCGTCCTGGAGTAGTACACTTTTCTTCGTGCGTACAAATGATGGGTATCACCAAAATGGCCTGCTACTAATACTTGTGGATCTTGAATATTGAAATTCAGCTGTACCTTAAAATAAAAAAACACTTCCTCGAGACTGGATTATATCCCTCAGCACATCTAATGGTTAATCTGGATTATATTTCTCAGCACGTCTAATGGATAATCTTGAATTAATTCGAATTTCCTAACCTGGATTTAATTCTTCAGTACATCTAATGGTTGATCGTGAGATAATACGGATTCTTGAACCTGAACTATATCTTCAAGTAAATCTAAGAATTCCTCTTGTAATTATATGAATTCTGGAACCTGGACTATATCTTCAAATACATCTAAGAATTCCTCTTGTAATTATATGGATTCTGGAACCTGGACTATATATTCAAATACATCTAAGAGTTCCTCTTGTAATTATATCTTCAGACACTTTATTGGTTTGAATTCGGATTTTATAATTTAATGGTAAGTGATCTTTTAATTTTTATAATTAAACTTTCTTATTCTTATAAATCGTAGAATAGCAATCACTTACTGCTTCTTTGAATTTATTATTCACAAAAATACTAATGCGTATAATTTTTTATGCGTTTTTCTCACATAAAAAAAAATATACGTTCGCACAAAATTACTCTGAGAAAATTCTCCTTTATTTATTGTTTGTTTTCCAACCAATTCCCTTGACAACCTTTTAAGCTTTTTCAAATTCTCCAATCAGAAATCTACACCTACCTTTATAATTCAATATATCTCTTTACTATTTACTTTCGAATATTTATATCCCTTTAATTTAATACTACGTATATTAATTATTCTTCTTACATTTTAAAAAACCTAATCGCAAAGCATTTTCCACAATTGTCATTCAATTTAAAAATTTCTACTACAGGAACTGTCAAAATTATTCTTTCATTTACACCTGTTCAAATAATGGCGGGATATTTAATTCAAATTTATTTATACTCTAAATCAATTATTTACGTCTACAATACTTGTCATATCATCGTTAATTAAACAATTTTGTACATAAAACATAATACATCATATTTGACAACAATAATAATATTTTTTAATTTCTTCTCAACAGATTCTAAAAATACAAACATAGAAGAAAGAAAACCTTATTTTTCTTCTACGACAACCAGAACACCAAGAAAATCTCATCAAATAATGAATATCTAAGTATCATTTAAATAATTAATTCTTTATCCATTAATAAAAATATAATTTTAAGAATTGAAAAATCATATGTTTTAACACAATTACAAACAAATATACAGCATGGTTATTTAAACCATGTCAATATCAAACCATTAATTACTTTAATTTTACACCTGCTAGAAAAAAAATAATTACATTCTTGATATTTACTGTAATCTAGAAAAACTACGATTTATTGAATATTCTAAAATAATAATAATCAGCTGTTTCCAACACATTAAAGAGCAACAACTTTCCTATTTTAAATATAAATCTTTTATTGTCTGCAATAAAGTGGGTCGCCCATCTGACAAAAAATATGTTTTATATGAATGAGTACGATTTAACGTCTTTTTCCAGTTTTATACAATTAAATGCGTATTTTTCTATGAATGCGTGTTCGTTTCTATTTACAAATGAGCATTATCACGTGTATTTATAAACATACATTCTGTACCAAGACTCTAATGTAATTTTTTTATCTAAAAAACAACATAGAAAATTAAATTTTTAATTTATTTGTTATTGCGGTATATTTGGGCCTGTTTCTGTTCGGGCTTTACATACCTGCTGCTCCGTCTTTTTATTTCTGGGACAGCCTGTATATAGACACTAACGTCCTTGAAATCACTCCACAAATTTTTGTGTTTTTCTTGTGACTTTACCACTTTTTTACTGGAATCAACGGTGTGTACAACTACGAGCTTCAAACATGCCGCTGACAAGGAAATTAATTGCTGATATTAGCAACGATTTTATTCGAAGGGTCACGGATATTATAACAAAAAGTATTGATTAAGAAATCAAAATAGCGCTACTAATTGCGATACCAGACTATCGTGTCTACCCACAGGGACTAAAAGGGCAAGGACGGGTCGTTACTGCCTACTTTAAGACTTCTTTAAATTGTTAGGTTATTGACTGGATTCAATGATTATTGCTATTGAAATTTTTTATAGACCACCTAGATGTAATTTCAATAATCTCATTGATGATTTCGATGATATTCTATCTTAGGTTTATTCCATTGCTGGCCATATTATTTATCTTGGCGATTTCAATTTAGATCAATTTGAATTAAATAACTCTTTGCGTGGCTGTTTTGAATCTTACGGCTTTGCTCAGGAGATAAAGGAAGCTACTATAAACACTTCTAGATCCCATCTTTTGTGTCAATTCTGACTTGGTAATTACGATTGGTACTATTTCAGCTCATCTGATATCAGATCACAAATTGGCGTTTTGTTATTGCATAACCTTTCTTGCACTGCCTTGATCAGGCAAGAAGACCTAGATCGCAAATTAGATATTTTTAATGAATTTACTTAGTGGAGGTTATGATAACTAAGCTAAAAGCTCCTTAGCTGACTGAAAATTTAAAAATGTTTTTGAAGTTAAGAGAGAGAGAGAGTTTAAAAAATACCAGACCTATTCATGACTGTAACGTATATGAAGGACTTCGAACGAAATTTGTGATTAAACTTACAGAAATATTTGGATATTGCTGACAATTCTTCAAATTCGAAAAGATTATGGTTTAAGTTTCAGTCTCATAATGTCAAATCCTTCTCTGAAAGAATACTTCCTGGATTTAGCTGATGTTCATAAAATAAATGATTATTTTATAAACCTAAAATCTTTGTTTGAATTTGATTGGCATCAGTAGGTATAGAGGAAATTCATTTAATTATTAAGAGCATTACAATTAATGTATATGGGTGTGACATAATTTCTTCAACTATGCTGAATTACTGAAGTACTTTCATTGATTTATAAATTGCTGTATTGAACGGTCTTACTTTCCCTCTACTTGGGCATTCCTTTGCCTAATGAAACTAATCCTACGACTTTTTCTGAGATATGAATATAGTTAGCATATTGGCTATTCTATATTAAAGAAAGTTCTTTATAATCAGATTTACTAATTGGTTACTGTCTATAATTGTTTTTCCCATTATCAAGCTGATTTTCGGAAGGACCTCAGTACAGTTACTGTGTTGGCTTATGTGTTGAATAACAACATGACGTCCATTGATAAGGGATTGAATTGTATATATGCTTATTCTTTTAGACGACTCTGTCAGTTGCTTATTCCTAAGCTCAAACATTATCGATTTTGCGATGGTGCTTCGGTTTTGCTACAATCATAACTATCTGGAGGTACACAGCAAATCCCGTATCATGGTGATATTTCGAATCGTTCAGTTATTTTATCTGGCGTTTCAGAAAGTTCTATCCTTGGCCCGCTACTTTTTATAATTTATAATAACGACAGTTTCGCATCTGTTAATGATTGTAACGTCCAAGTTTATGCTGATGACACCTAGTTACTGCAACCATTTTCTTTTCATGAGTTCCGAAGGATGATGATCTATTGAACAAAACATAATTCTTAATTTCCAAAAAGCTAATATGTTGATTTTTGACTTTCAATGTCGTGCTGATTTTTTAAAATCTAATTTACAGTTACATATTGCAAATAATCGCTTACTATGTGCCTGTGTTGTGAAAGATCTTGGGCCACTTGTTAATGCTCGACTTCGTGTCAGTGAACAATTCTCCCATTTACTGAAGCAGTTCTATGGAGCTTTGAGAGTGTTTAATGCTAATGGGTATATTTTAAATTCTTCTATTTTGAGAATAACGACTTTGTGAATTTTTGGTGTTATCTTTGTTTAGCAATTGTGATTTTATTTATGATTCATGTTTGGTTGTGCAGGATAAGTTGCGAAATACAAAACTCTTGTAGACTTATTTGCAGTATTAGAAAATATGATCAATTCAGTGAGTGTTAAATTTATTGGATGGTTAAATATGGGAAACTGCCGTATATTGCATTTGGTTAACTTTGTCCATATATTACTTCAGTCGACATCGTTGCCCATCCCTCTCAGGGTTTTCTGATATCACCGCATTTCATTCATACTCTCAACACGCGCTACAGGTATGTTCTTAGTACTCCTCCCCATTCTATAACTCTTTTTGAAAGATCTCTGTTACTCTACCGTTAGAGTTTACAAAAGTAACCCGGAAAATATTAAGAGCTTCAGTTGCCCTGTGGGGTTGAATTGTGTCCTTAAGACTTTTTGCCTTTGCAATAACATAGATCATATGTATGATGCTCAAGTTATGGTAATGTTGTGTTTGTACCTTTACCTTATTGGTTTTCGTTATCATGTTTATTTCTTATGTTCTTTGATGGACTCTGTTTGAGTATGAACAACTATAGCAGGATTTCATCAGGCTTCAGCAACTTGATTTACTTCTTAAGGAAAAGCATTTTTTTATTTTTATCATCATCATTATTATTATTATTTATATAGAAGCAGTCCTGAAGATGTACCTCGAAACAGTGAATGAAACGTAGGCATTTACGCCTAACCTGATGCGCTTCCAATCCTGAAGCCCAGATATACATTTTTCATAAACATTTGTAATTTCTAAACAGATTTAAAAAAATTAAAAAAGGCATTTTGATGAACTCCCAGATTCTATATTTCAAATAAACATGAGAGAGTTTTAATGTTCATAAAATAATTATATAAATTTAAATCAGTTTTTTGTTTGCCGTACTATTTAACTATAATAAAAAGTATTTTTCTTTGGAATAGCGGCTGATAAATTACCAATAAAACAATTTTCTTTTGTGACATCTAGTTATGTCTTCATCTGACAATTAATTTTACATTTATTTCCTATGTTGTTAAACTTTTTTAAATTTAAAATTAAGATTAAGTTATAAAAAGTTTAATAATATAGGAAATAAATACAAAATAAATTGTCAGATGAAGATATAAATTGATGTCGAAACGTCACAAAAGAATGTAGTTTTATTAGTACTTTAACAACCGCTATTCCAAACAAAAATACTTTTTATTATATTTAAAATAATTATTTTATATTCAGAGTTTCAATACAATTACTGTATAAATTTCAATTTGTTGTGTCATAGGTCCAATTACAAAAAATAATGAACAGATATTTTTGAAAATACGACGATGTTAGTTAGATAATCTGATTACCTATCTCATGCTTGTAATTACATTTTCTATATAACGTAGAAGTGTGGTAAATAAACTTTTAATTGAATTGATTGTAGAAAAACTGCTACGAATTATAAATTATAACGTATCCAATACACGAACGGTATAATGCACCAAATCAATTCGTTGGTAGTAAATATTTAACTTAATCGGTTATGTTAGTGACCCGTAGTACATAAATTTATAAATAAAGTAATAACGGAATGAAGAAGTCACGAAACTCGCCTGCCAGACAATATACTTGCGTATGATATTGATTTGTCTTGATGCTTCTTTGTACGTACCTATATCTATTTGCAAATATATATGTACACGGAACGTTCAGAAAATAATATGACTGTTATTGCCGAATACGTTCCAGTAGAATAAAAGGACTTTTAAATCTATATTTCATTTTTGTATTTAATGCCAATGACAAAGAATGAAATAAATCACATGCCTCAAAGTGCTGTGCGTAGTCAGTAGGTTGTCAGCTTTTATTACAATAAGATGTATTTTCATTCCACTCATAGGCCACGTTTAAATACAATAAGTTGATTAAAGTCCTGTATTGAAAACAAATAGTTCTTTTACATTCTACTATTACTATATAAATCATCAGTAACAAGTTAAATACGTGACATAAAAATTATGAAAAATAACATTAACAGAGTGACTATTAAAAATGTCTCGGTCCTGTAGCATTTTATTTTCACGTTTTAGTACAATAAAAATAACGAAGATTAAAAAAGGCTGAATAAGAGAAATAATTCGTGTAGTCTGAGAATATTTGAGAGGAATATTCTGAAAAGAATATATGAACTGAAAATAATGGCAGATGTTGAAGACAGAAGGCTAATGAAATTCGAAATAAATATTTTAAAAGGAGAAAAGTTCGTAAGTTCAGAAAAGTGTAAAGATTCCGCTGGTACGATCTTTAAGAGGGATAGGAAACAACAAAGAAGTAAGATTAGAGTCTGGAGACCAAGCACAATAAGAGAAAAAGGATGAGCGAAAAGCAGATAGAGTAAGAGATATGTGGAGGTAGAAATCCGAGTAAGCAAAGATAAATAACATAACAATAGCATAGAGTAAAGCAAGAATGGAAGAAAGTGGAGTACTCAGCACAAGAAACGAGTTACTAGAGCTCAAACGAGAAGTGAGCAATTACAATTCCAAAATTAATATACGACTTTATATACTTTAAAGAATTTTACTAGCGTTCGAATTGAGTACAATTTTCACTTGTTGCTAGAGAATATTTTTACCATTCCTGTACACCACCAGGTTTTAATATATATTACAAACTGACTCTATATTCCTACTTACTTTACCTTTTCTTGCTACTGAAGTTGATATATGTATATATATGTTCTCTTTCAGGTTTCCGCGGGTAGTAGTATGTGTTGTCACCGGATTCCGGGTTTTCTTCCGCGTTTCCACTGCTTGGTCTTTGGAAAGACCGATGCTGGTTTCTTGACGACGTTTCGGCAAAATCACACTTGCCATCTTCAGGTCTGCGATAACTGTCTGCTTCTGCTTCTTGTTATTTGTAAACTAACGTTTTCGGGATTCGGATGGTGGTTATATACGTTTCGGTTGGTTGCCCTTGGACGAGTGTGTGCATGGTTCCGTGTCGTTGGGCTCGTGTTTGGAGTGTGTCGGCTGGTTGTTAGTGCTGGTTTCCATGCTGTTGGTAACCTCTGGGTATCATCTCGTGAATTCAGATTGTTCGGATGTTTTTCATTTTCGATGGCTTCCCTGATGATTCTGGTTTTAGTATGTTCGATGTTCGCTAATAGCTTGGTGTTACTGAAGTCTATTGTGTGGGATGTTTCTTTTACATGTTGAGCCAGGGATGAAGTTTTCTCGTCTTTTCTTACGGAATTTTTGTGTTCGTCTCTTCTTGCGTTTACCCTTCTGTTCGTTTGTCCAATGTAAGTTTTTTCACAGTTGAGGCACGGAATTTCATAAACTCCTTGGTTTTCTAAAGGTATTTTTGTTTTAGGGTTTCGAAGGACTGTACTGATTTTTCTGTCTGCTTTGAATGTTGTTTCAATGTTGTGTCTTCGTAGGATTTTGGATATTCTATTGGTGGTGCCTTTAACATAGGGTAAGTAGGTTTTGGCAGTTGGTGTTTCATTTTCCTCTTGTGGTGTTGTTGGTTTTGGCTTGGATGCTCTTTTGATAGCAGATTCACTGAAACCATTCTGCTGGAGTGCCTTGTGGAGTTTGTCCATTTCTTGGGTAATGTTATCTTCGTCTGCTAATCTCTGCGATCTTGTCACTAGGGTTTTCACTACTGATTGTAACTGAGCTGGGTGGTGGTGAGACTGAGCGTTCAGATATCTGTCTGTATGGGTGGATTTTCGGTATACCGTGTGACTTAAGTTCCCATTTTCTTTCTTCTTGACCAAAACGTCGAGGAATGGTAATTCATTGTTCGATTCTATTTCCATCGTGAATTTTATTTTTGGATGGGTTTTGTTTAAATGTTCCAGGAAGATGTCGAGGTGGTCCTTTCCATGTGTCCAGATCACGAAAGTGTCATCGACGTAGCGTAGCCAGAGTTTGGGTTTGTGGGTGGCCGTCCTTAGTGCTGTTTTTTCTAAGTTTTCCATAAAAAGGTTTGCTATTACTGGTGATAGTGGAGAGCTCATTGGGGCGCCTTCTATTTGTCTATAGCGCTGATCTTCATAGATAAAGTATGTGTTTGTCAGACAGTGTTTCACCAAGTTCATTATGTGCACTGGGGGTTGGTATATTCGTTCGATGGCCTCTAGAGCTTCGGCAACTGGTATATTGGTAAACAGTGATACTACGTCGAAGCTTACTAATAACCATTCTGGTTCTACTTTTTCTTGTCTCAAAAGATCGATGAAGTGGCTTGCGTTCTTGACGTAAGATTCGGCTTCTTCGACATGAGGTTGTAGTTGTTGGGCTAGGTATCTAGCCAATTGTTGAACAGGTGATCCAATGGAGCTGACTATGGGTCTTAGGGGTGCACCTCCCTTGTGGACTTTAGGTAAGCCGTAGAATTTGGGGCATCTTGATGACTTCTCCCTTGGAATGAGTGTTGTCTGGATTTCCTTGTCGATGGGACTCTCCTTGATTTTAGTTTTGGTTGTTTTCTCCAGGTATGTAGTTGGATCCGTCGAGATTGGTTGGTATGTTGGATCCTCCAAGAGGGTTCTTATTTTGGCGTCGTATTCGGTTGTGTTCATTACCACAGTAGCATTTCCCTTATCGGCTGGTAGAATAATAATGTTTTCGTTTTCCCTTAGTTGTTTCAATGCCAGGAATTCTTCGTGTGATAGGTTCTTCTTTGGTGATTTGGCTGCCCTTAATATTTGCGATACATCTTGGCGGATAGTCTCGGCCATATTCTTGTCAATCCCAGCTATAGTTGCTTCTACTCCACAGATTATTTCTTCTACTCGTATGCGGACAGGAGCTATTGCGTAGTTAAATCCTTTAGCCAAAACATTGTGGGATGCTGCATCCAATACATGGGTGGATAAGTTGTATACCACTTTGAGTGATTTGTTCTCTACTCTGATGATTCTGGGTTTTTGTTCTGCTTGCAGGTGGTTGAACTTCTTTATTTGTTTTGCTTTTGTCCAATCGGTATTTGTTTCGGAACGGAGTTCACTGAGCTGGTCCAGTATTCTCCAAATTATCTGGTGGATGATGTTGCTGAGGTTAAGATGTAGTTGCAGTAATTGTTTGTTGGTATCATCCAACATTTTTCTAGTCTCGTGGATGGATTCCCTCAGTAGCGCCATACTTGCTTTCTTCATATATATAGGTATTATAATTTGTTTTGGAAATGTCAAAAAAGGTCCACAGATTTGGAGCAAATACTATGTAATGCTTTGGGTTATGATCCATGCTCACTCACATACTTAGTAAATTAGTCTTTAACCAAGAAACATGTCCATCAATGCTTAAAACTGCTCAATTAGTTCCAGCATATAAAAAATGAGATTCAGAATTAGTATCTAATTATTAGGGCGCGGACACGAACGGTTGATGACTCATCGCCCATGGGCGCACTATTGAAATGTTGTATTTTAAAGAGGTTTTAATTTTATTTATATAATTGAATAGCAAGTGGCTGGTGATCTATAAAATACAAAATACCTTATTATTTGTTCATTTTCTCTTCTGTAAGGCTTGTTCTCTTTGAATTAAGTACATCCTTGTAGATAGAAAACGTCCTTTCTACATCGCAACTGGTTATAGGTGCGTACTGGAAATATTCTTTTATTTCAGCGTATTAGCATACACAATTGCCGCAATGTTATTAAATCTGGATTTCTATTAAAAACTGAGTCTAACTTTTGCCGAAGGCCGCATCGGAAGTCACGTGGAATACTTTTGAAATTATTAATAGCCCACATCGAATGTGGTTAACCCATCTTTTAATTTGAGATTTCGATTTTCAAAATATGTGATTAGTTTAGGCAAATTTCCAAAGTGCTCCTGAAGGAATAACAACTGATTTTTTAAATTTGGGATTTGTGTTAGTTCCTTACACTCAGAAATACTTCGAGCGTCGTCATTTAAACATGTAACGAAATTTTGTGAACTATCGAAATTCTCTGCATAAAAACTAGTAGCTTCCAACCATGTCCCCCATCTAGTTATTACTGGCGAGGGAGGCAGTGACAGAGATGGAAGTTTCGTGAAAATTAATAATAAATCGCCAATGGATTTGAAAATAATAACATTACAAAATTTAAGCCTGCCGTGCAACCGCATCTTTGTGGTGACAATTATTACTTACTAAGAGAATATTTACAATGATCAAACCGTATGTGTAAGTGTGTAAATTTAATGTTTCTTACTTTATATGCTATCTTATTATCCCGTTTAAGTAATTATTGTACGTTTTATTAGTATTAAGACTACAATGGACAATCTGATTAGGCTAATAATATGTCTTTAATTTGACTATTTTAATTTGTAAGTATCTATTCTTACATTCCAATATAAAGGCTAATATGCAATAAATAGTATAATGTATAAGCTTGCCATAAAATTCCCCTAAAAAAAAAGCAATATCAATTAATATCATTTTAAAAGTAAATAGCACTACAAGAAACGCGAAAAGAGAGAAACAATTAGAGAAGAAAATCAAAAATGAATACAAAAATCCACCGTACACGATTTTACTCATGAAAGTCACGCTTGAAATTAACAAATATAAAAATATATAAATCAAGAGGGTTGTGCTCGAAACTCGCAGCCCTTAATGATGTCAGGGCTTCTAGGCTTACTCGATTCTACCCTCAAGAGGGTGAAGCGGAGAGAGCTCCGCACTAACCCCCCTCCACTGTGTTACGTGCCGATGTTATCGCACTCTGCCCGTATCGTAACAGCTCGCATAGTGTCGCAAACACCTAAAAAGCGTCTCATGAAGTTTCGCATAATCATTTAAAAATCATGAGGCTGAATAATAAAGGGTAGATTTTTTCTGTTTTAACATTTAAGTGGATAATTTAATTTGGAATTATTCTCTTCTCTCTTTATGTTTTTTTTTTTTTTGTTAGTAATGCACACTTTTATTTTTATAACCCCCCGTCCAGTAGAAGCGACGCGAGGGTCGATGATGCTCGGGAAATGGCTGATAATTTGTGCTCACCTCTTTCTAAATTTCTCAAGAAATAAAAAAAGTGAAGGCACCGTTACTGCAAAAATATAAACTGTTTTAAGATAACATTGTGTTTGCATAATATGTTATGGTTTGGGTAAATATTGTATTCTTTACTATAAAATATTTTTCTGAATTACTGAACACGTCCAGATAAGAATACAATAATAAAAAACAATACTAGGAGGCAAATATTAGCTGATAATTAATAGTAGATATAAACCACAATATACCGGGTGTCTGTTAAGCTCGGCCACCGGCTATATCGTTTATCGTACAACCTGACGGAAAACATCTTGAAATCTCGACAGTAAAATGGACTACGGAAATTTCAACAAAAATATTTTTAAGTTTCCAAAATGATCGCAAGGGGGCGCAATTCTGAAGATCAATTAAATATTCGATAATTTTTCATTAAATTCTAGATTAAGGTTGATTAAAATTTTTACTAGCAATATTTTCAGACGTTTTTATACAATTTTTAATTGAAACTTTTTGATCTAACTCCCATTCGCAGGGGAGGGTGGAGGGGGTGTGTCTGCGTACAAAAGTAGCCATAATTTCGGTTTGCCTCAAAGAATATTAATGTTTCTGGACTCATTAGGTAAAGAATTTTACAAAAAATTGATGGATATATGTACGAAAATACGTGGTTATCAAAAAAATAACAGGGGGCGCTGTTCTCTATTTATGTATATTACTTGTTTTTTTTTAACATTTTAAATGGAACTATATATTTTTAATATTGTGATATTAAAGCACATAAAAAACTGAAGGGAATGATAAAAACCGGAAGTTGCTACCTTTTTTTTTTGACGAAGATATAGTCATACAAAGACAATCCAGAAAAATAAAAAAATTAAAATATAAATTTTTTTATTTATTGTCAGTAATAATATTATTTTAATTTTAAGAGGGTCACTAGACAGTGTATATAGTTCGCTTTCACTTGAATTTTCATCATACTTTTCTAAAAATGTATTTATTTCCATCGTTTCACCGATTTTTTTAATTTATTGCATATACTACGTTGATTTCTCCATTTAAATGTTTTCAAATTCTCTAGCTATTATTTTTTAAATATCATTTCTTGTCTTTGCCGACATTGAAATAAATTATAACAATAATAATAATAATACATCTTTATTACCCAACAAATGTACATTTAATTATAGGAAAACAGTAAAAATAATTTCCATAACTCATTAGCTAAGTATACAATAACGAGAAAAATATAATTAATGCATTAGTTATATCCAAATCATCTCCACTTACAACATTAAAGTAAGTAAAAGAACATATTATTCCTAAATATTAGTAAATAAGAAAATAGTACCAAGTAATATAAACGAAACAAACAAATAAGTACAAAAAATAAAACAAAAAAACTTCGAATTAACAAATGTTCAAAGTGTCCACCGTTATTTTCAATACACATATTTACTTGTTGATTAGTAGAGAGCACAAATACTTCAATTTCGGAGACAGCAATTCTTGTAATCGGCTTTTTGTGATAAACTATGTCTTTTATTCTACCCCATAAATAAAAATCAAGAACATCTCGGAAGGTGAATAAAAACTCTACGGGAATAGTGCCTTCTTTCGGGATAATATAGGGAATATTGCCGGGGTGCAAGAACTGCATTTTCTAAGCATTGAAAATACATTCTGATCATGTCATAAGCTTCAACGTTTGAATATGACATTTTACAATTTAATAATTATGTGCAGGTGCTCAAAAGGGCTTAATTTGCTAAATACGTACAAAAAGTACCTGGGAAATCTCATAATAATGTAATTCAGTATCACTATAAACTATTAAGTATTATTATTATTTTATTTCAATGTTGGAAAAGACAAGAAAGATGAGATATTTAAAAAATAATATCTAGAGAATTTGAAAACATTTAAAAGGGGAATTCAACGTAATATATGCAATGAATAAAAAATCGATAAAAAGATTTAAATGAATACATTTATAGAAATTTAAATGAAAGCAAACTATACCCTCATATACTTAAAATAAAATTATTACGCCCAATAAATAAATAATTTTATATTTAAAATTTTTATTCTTCTGGATTGAAACTTGTTGATCATTCACTACGGATTAGCTGTTAATGAAAGCCTACTGCAGTGCCCTTTACATGACGCGCCCCCTGGGAGGCTTACAGCCTAGCACCACCATTGATGACAAGAAGTGTAGACATAAAGCAATTCATCAGAATATACAAAACACAATTTATTTACAAAATTATTAGATTATTATTTTGTAGTTAGATTTTTTATTTTTTTTTATTGTGATGTATTATTATTGTATATAAAATGTACCTATATTTTTCAAATATAATTAAAAAATTATTCATTTATAAGTCAGATAATTTTTATCTAAGAACTTACTGAACTGTCTCTGTATTATAGTTATCAAGTCACCATAGTATATAGAAATCATAAAGTCGCAAACTGCAATTTGTTGCATAATTAATTTTAATCTTCTTCTTCGTTGATGCGTCTGTGTGTGAAGTTCTGAACAACTTGACCACCGATTGAGGTCATATTCACACAATACCTATATTTGTTTTGTCGAAACGATGATTCATAGCTATACTAGGTACCGATAGGTTGCACAATAGTCAATTTATTAACAAATACTATATTTATGGACCAAAATGTCTCATATTCAAAATATATGTTGGTTTAGTGCCAAAACAGAAAATCACAAACTCTGGCCCAGATAGGTGGACCTGTGGTCGAGTTATTAAAAATTTTTGTATTTATAATTTCTTATACTTACATATGATTGGTGATGCGTCTGTTAATAATCGTGCGACTTCTGAACGACTTGACCGATTGAGGTCATATTCACGCAATATATGTTTTTTCGAGATGATGGTTCATAGCTATGCTATGATCGAATAGATGGCGCTGTAGTCAAGTTATTAACAAATTCTATATTTATGGACCAATATAACTCATATTTACAGTATATATATATAAATTTTATATTTATAAACCGAAATGATTTATATGTACACATTATGTTCACGTGGTCAGCCGCATTGTTTTGGTATATACTGCCTTCTAATAGATAGTGCTATTTTTTTTGTAGAATTGAATTTGGATATATGAACACCGTTTCTTGGATTTCGACGTTAAGGGCTTTAGCCAATCAAACTCATCGTACCAGCTGCCGGAAAGGGCAGAACAACGTCTGCCAGGCCCGCTAGTAGTTATAAAATTGCAATTATGTGAAAAAATTCGTGTGAAAATATTATTTAAAACCCCACTAGTTAAATGAAAAATGCAAGCACTTAATATGATGTTTTAAATGCAAGTTAAGGAGAAATAAATTTAGCTTTTATGACACTTATATTTTGATTATAAAACGCCAGTGTAAGTTTTATAAACAACATTACAGATTCATCCCTAAAACTTACACAGTAACTTACGTAGTATAACAATGACAATCCGACGACAAAAGCAGAAAGAAATGAAAGGGATGATTAGTCATTTTTTCACCCCTCATGGAGTTATACACATCGACATTATTCGATATAAAATGACACCCCATCGGCGTCGCCCATTCCAAATCATCTAATATATTTGGTTTATATCCAGTGACCGGTCGGTTATTGAGCGGTATTAACCGTTTACCATGAGTACCATTTTCTATTATTCGCAATAATCGATTATTCCATTATACGCTTTATTGACTATTAGTTATTCGTGCGTGCTTTTAATGGAACAGATTAAATCATGAAGATCCTATTTAGCGGTAGCTCCTTTTTTCTAGGTACTACATTTGCAGACTATGTTTTTAACGTAGGAAATGTAAATTGTATGTTTAATAGATAATTCATATTTATACCGTGTCTACTATTAAGTTTAGACGAAATATTCTTGGCGACAAATTTGTGTATGTGTAAAATCTGAAAATTGCCTACTTGTAGCTTGTAGATGTTTGTTGGTTTTAGAAAATGCGGTCTCTTGAAACTTGAACAACGCCCTTTTTTCCCTGTGGTGTCGAGGGCATGGCCTGGTATAGTTTATTGGCATATTCTAGAAATATCACTCACAGTTTATGTAAGCTAAGGTTAACGGAAAAAGCATGGCTAGTGTGGTGGCCTACAAACTACTTAGAATTTTGCAGTATAAACGCAAGTATAGCAGGAACGGAATTGAAAGTCTCATTTATATGGAATATAAACTTTAATTGAATATCAAAGAAAACTTCCAGATTTTTGGTATTCTGTTATCATTAATTATATACTAATTATTCCCGATAATTTTTTAACATAATAAATTAATAAATATTAGTTATAAATAAAGTTTTTGTGTATTTGTTGATTTGGATTGATTATTATTTCGTTTATTCTATCTTTGATAATCGACTTTATAAAATTTAATTGATATTTGTTATTAATTAACACTTCTTTCATGTGTTTTAAGATTTTTGGTCTGTATTTAGAACAAGTTATTCTTTTTATTATTATTCCAGCCCCCCCCCCCCCCCCCGCCCTCGCACCAACATGGATAGTGTCATCCACAGAATCAAAATCTAGCCTACATACAGGGTGAGTTTTTTTGAATGTTTAGCATTGGGATCTCAGAAACTACTGGAGATAGAAAAACGCTTAAATGGGGAAAGATGCGCACTTTTACGAGTTTGATTTAAAACTGCTTTTGTTTCTCTGATAACTTTCATGGCTTATTAGATATTCAAAGAAAACTAAATTTTACGATTTTCTTTAAGCATGCTTAGCATCGTTAATAGTAATTTTAGAGAAAAAGTGTTGAGACAAAAGTTTTAGATAATTTTATGCCAAATAAAACTATGCAGCTAATATTTTTTTTTCGGTCACCATTATCGAGTTATGACACAAACTTGTGTTTTTTTTAAATAGAAACCATAGTTGGTTTTGACATCATTAAAAAGCTTATTTTTTGCTGATTACAATAATATAAGGTTTGATATGGTTATTTTAAAAAATAAAGAGGATATAGGCATTTTTATGGTTTTTATGGAAAACAATTGAATTTCGAACTGATAAAATACAAACCAAATGAAAACTTATTTTGAAATCTTATGTAGTAATAAAATGAAAACTATAAGAACTTTTATTAAGGGCACACAACATTATTAATGTTCAAAGATACCTCCATTATTATTAATACACAAATTGCATCTCTTCACAACAGAATTTGTAGCATTACGTACTTTACGCCTATCGATGTTATTAAAAGCAACTAAGACAGCTTCTCTTAAATCGTCGATTGTTTCATATTATGTTCTTTTGTATACTGTGTCCTTTAGTACACCCCACAAGAAAAAATCCAAAACTGATAAATCAGGGGATCTAGCCGGCCATTCAATGGGTGCATTTCGTCCTATCCATTGATTAGGGAAGTTCAAATTTAAATAATTTCTAACATTCAGTTGATTGTGCGGAGGCGCTCCGTCATGTTGAAACCATTGCAGCATTGCTCGGGTTCTTAAATTTAAATTATCTAACATTTCCTCGAAATCTTGTTGTAAAAAATTAAGATAACGATTGCCAGTTAGTGATCCATCAAAAATAAAAGGAGGAAGAACAGTTGATCCTATAACACCACACCAAACATTAAACCCAAATTTAATTTGTGGTCTCCTATGTTCAACGTGAAGTGGATTTGGTTGAGACCATATGTGCTCATTGTGCCTATTAAACATTCCACAATTTGTGAAACGAGATTCATCAGTCCATAATATTTTCATTGAAAAGTGTGGATCGTTTTGACACTGATCTTTAAACCATCTACAAAAAGCTATTCGTCTGATGTTATCACCTTCATGTAAAGTTTGTGATACTGATAATTTGTAGGGACGAAATTTATGCTTCTTCAACACTCTGACAATAGTGCGTTGAGAGGAGCCCATTTCTGTTGAAATTTGTCGGGTCGATGTAGATGGATTCTGAGCGACACATGCTAATATGTTTATTTCTTTATCTTCATCCATCCCTTTTTTTGATTTTGGTTTAACGAACGAACCATAATCTGCTAAATTATCCCATAATCTCTTAAAAGTAGGTAGCGACGGCTGACGTCGATCAAAATAATTTTCAAAATAAACTTCAGCAGCTCTAGCAGAATTTTTCTGGCACTGAATGTAACATTCAACCATATCACGCTTTTCTACGTTAGAAAATTCCATAGCCAATGCAAACTTATGATTAACGGCCGTTTGCACCGCTTATAGTTAAGTTACAATTAAATTAATTAATAGTTAATTGTCAATGTTTGACAATTAACTTGACTTAAAAGTAAAAATTAACAGCTGTCACTTCTGTGACTCAACGTGAAAGCAATGTTAGTAACAACTTATACCACGCGATCATTTAAATTCTAAATTATAGCAGGCGGGATTTTTTTTATTAGGTTGTCCAGAATGTAAATTATTGATTAATTAACATTTTGAAACGTCACTTTGACAATTCAAATTGTAAATTAGTACTTATATACCAACTTAATTTAAATTTCACAGCCTGCTCTAATTTAGAATTTAAATGATCGCGCAGTATCATTGTAAGCAGCAAAAAATAACCTTTTTTTTTTGAAATACAAAACGCCAAACATTTTTTTTTTAAAAGTTTATTTATTATAAAGTTAACAAACATAGAAATGTCTATATCCTCTTTATTTTTTAAAATAACCATATCAAACCTTATATCATTGTAATCAGCAAAAAATAAGCTTTTTAATGATGTCAAAACCAACTATGGTTTCCATTTAAAAAAACACAAGTTTGTGTCATAACTCGATAATGGTGAACGAAAAAAAAATATTAGCTACATAGTTTTATTAGGCGTAAAATTATCTAAAACTTTTGTCTGAACACTTTTTCTCTAAAATTACTATTAACGATGCTAAGCATGTTTAAAGAAAATCGTAAGATTTAGTTTTCTTTGAATATCTAATAAGCCATGAAAGTTATGGGAGAAACAAAAGCAGTTTTAAATCAAACTCGTAAAACTGCGCATCTTTCCCCATTTAAGCGTTTTTCTATCTCCAGTAGTTTCTGAGATCATAATGCTAAACATTCAAAAAAACTCACCCTGTATAATGAACCGAAAGAGACTGCAGATGGCAACCACTATCCACTCAAAAAATAAAAATAAACATTATTATATATTTATATACATACTAAAAGCCTTTCGAGTGACCCGCTCTAATCGCCTTGTTAGGAATAGCTTAACCGAAACGTCAAAATCGACAAAAATTGGCGACGCGGGACGCAGAACTCGTCTCTGGATACGGGGAATTAAAAGCTGTCGTTTGGCGTGGGCGTACGGGCGACTTTAAACCGCTCCTCGACGGAGAGATTTTGCTTCTTAGTGGAGCGTGTGCAGAGATATGGGCTTTTAAAGGGGAGCGTGCAAAAATCGGCACTCGGGCGTTATGAAAAAATTAGAACAAACGGCGATCGTGATAAAAAAATAATGTAAAACACGTTAAAATTCATAACAAATGTCAGGTATGACAGGCACACGGAAGAATTGCAAAAGTTTCACTTTGACGAAGAAATGTCACGCCGTCGAGGTTTAGAGTACCGAAAGAAGGTTGGAAACCAAAAGAGTGGACTTTTCCGCGACGATTGAGTGAACTGTCCACGTGCCAAGTCTTTCGCTGTCGAAGGTACGACTCATTTAAAGCCTTTCTACAGGGAAATGCTGTTAAAAAATCTCGCGATGACGAGTTGGCGAAAACATGTCACGAATTGAAACGAATGTCTGATTTTGACAGCTGCGCGGAGAAGTTTCATTTTTGTGATCGATCGAGATTTTCTAATAACGATGAAAGGTATTAATTTACAAATAGTGCGTGATATTGTCACACGTATCCCAATTTATAATTATCAGGACCACGGCGATGAGCGCAAAGAACTAACAGTTAGAAGACAGGCGGGCAACACGAGCCCTTTCGTAAAGTAAGGTGGAAGAAATTATAACGCAACAAGGTTAATATACTACTATGTAATATAACATTTAAAAATCACAGTCTTAAACGTTTGTAAGTTACGTTTATTAAAAAAATGAGGTGTGGCCACCACACGACTTTCTTATACGTATGAGCATTTCAAACTATACAATTTTAAGAATTTTTTTATACAAAACTTATTCAAAATCCTATTCTAAGTACTTTCATTCTCATAATAAATCGTTATAGAATGCATACTTTGCAAGATATTCGAAAAAAAAGTGCTACTCGCTAAGAATAAAAGTGCTTCTTCCGGTCCGAATTTTGAAATTTCATGTATACAAAAAATATTGCAAATCCAACTCTAAATACTTTTGTACTCTTAATAAATATATATAGAATGCATAATTTACGACATATTTGCAAAAAATCGTTATTCGGTAAGAGTAAAAGTGATACTTCCGGTCCGAATTTTGCAATTTTTTTTATACAAAAGATATTGGAAATTAAGTTCTAAATACTTTTATATTTGTAGCGTACGTGTACCTGTCTAAAAAGCATGACTTGCAAAATATTTGCAAAAAACTGATTTTCGATAAGAGTAAAAGACCTCCGGTAGTAATTTCGAAAAACATTTTAAATAAAATGGTTCTCAAATTTAATTTTGAGTACATTTCAATTCTTTATAAATTTGTTTAAACTTAGTAATTGACGAAATATTGGCAAAATTCGAATTTTTCACTGAAGTAAACTGCTACTTCCGGTCTACCGATTTTACTGAAAAACTAATCAGATCTCAAGAGGGAGATTATACATGTAAATACAAAATTTGGAATTGATATCTACAGCGGTTTGACCGCTATCGGGGTCACACACAGACACACAGACATTTTTTAAAAACCACATTTTCGGTATCAGGGGACTTCAAAACGTGGACATCTGCAAAAATCTCGAGGTCGAAGATTTTCATCATCACAATACTTCCTTATACTACGTATAAGAAAGTAAAATTGGAAATATCAAAGACAGGCAAATATATAGATCAAGAAAGTCAAATACGAAACCACTAAAGAATATGCTAAAGGTCATTATATTACTATAAATTGTCAACAAAATTAAAGTGTACTATCACATGTAAGTATAATAATAACAATAACGAGTTTTATGTTTTAAAAATGGCCCTTAATGCAAAACAAAATATTACACACAATAGATACATTTACTTATGCCAACAGTGACATTCAATTTAACAAGTAGGTCTCTCAATAGATTTTTGAAATTTGTAGCAACGAATAAACGTCAACTAACTTCTGAGGCAATGACAGTTTTTGTAAAAGTTTAAATTAGACGTATATACAGGGCGCGTCAAAAGTTTTGAAAATCGGACATTATAAAAACATCATGGCAATGTTTGCGTTTCATAGGAAATTGTAATAGGGCTGCAAGTGGGTGAAAAGGAGCCGGGGTTCAAGCTCGGAGAGATTGACAAATTCTACTAGTTTATTCACCTAAGAACAAACACGTTCTGTATAACAATTCAAACACAATTCTAAGAATTACAAACGTAATGTGGAGATAAGTGTTGCAATTAATGAAAACCTAGTATCAGTATAGGAAATGAAGATATTGAAAATATTAAGTCACTAAGCCCCCCCCCCGCTATCTTGACAGTGGTATATACGATTCTTAACAAAAAATCAAAAACAAATATTGGTTAAGTGAAGCTAATTTTCATCATGAATAAAAAAAGTCTACACAATATATACACTATTTAAAGTTCAAAATATTGCTACTTCCCTGATCCAAGAGCCATTTCTTAATACCACACTGAAAGAGTCCTAGGGCGTGCTTTACACAGCTGACGCCAGTCCTTAAACTGGTACACCGTATGACAAAATTGATTCGAATAGCGCACGGTATATTTATTTTTAAAATAGGTCCCGACAGAATCACCGTCAGCCAGAAGAACCTTCCACTCAAATATCGTAGTTTTTTGGACAACATAAGAGTTTCGATCTCCCATAAAAAATTGTTGTCTATCCAAACACCTAGGTATTTCTGCTCTGATACTATTTTAATATGCTTGCTGCTGCAACAGGTGGACGTGTCGTTAGTTAAACATTCATCAGAGTGAAAGATCACTTCTGCTCGAAGCCGCATGTCAAGATGAGGGGGGCCGATATGCATCAACATTGTCATTTCCAAGTTTATAACTAGGGATGGCAAAAAATATAAATTCATCGATATAATCATCATATGATATATCGAAAGCTATATATCGATACATGCGATACATCGGAACAAATATATCTATACATACGATATATCAGAACAAATACATCAATATATGAAAAAATCGAATACGTGTGTATGTATATATATTTTTTTTTATTTCCAAAATTCAAGTTTTCTTAATAGCTACCGAGAAAATACTCAAGAATAATGTAATAAAAAAAGTAATTTTTATTAACTATAACTTACAAGTAGGTAAAATATCCAGTTCTACAAAATTGAATTTTTTTATGAAAAATAAAATGTATTTTTTTTTACAAATCATAACTGTCTCATAGCCACAGGACAATAAGTAAGCTGTTTGCCTGCATTTGTGGGTACATCAGTTCCATAAATGCAAGCTATCAGGCAAAGAGCTCAGAAATAATAATTTGGAAAGTCTACTTCCCTTGAGACGGTTACGACTGTTTGTAGCGGTTGCTCCAGCTTTTGAAAATAACCTCTCACTGGGGACCGACGTTGCCACAAGACCAAAATATTTTGCCGCTAATTTAAATAAGTTGGGATATACCACTTTCATTTCATTCCAGGTATCCAAGAGATCATCATTTAGGTTTCTAACTGGCACGCTTAAATATTGATTAAGTTCACTATCCTTATTTGATCTGCCTTGTCCACTTTTTTTTAGTGTTAGCTAATCTTTTATGATGGGCCGATAAATCAAATTCAGGACCTTCAGCAGACGAATCAGAAGATTCGGATGAAGAAGAGGTTTTTTGCAAACTCGTGATCTCACTTTTTATGTGTCTCATCACAGTACCTAGGGCTTGAGGATCTTGAAGTGTATTTGGTTGAATCGAGGATCTAATATTGTGGAAACTGGTGGTATATAAGATTTTTTGATAGCGCCAAACCTCTTTTCAATTTCTTTTAATAAGGTTGTTTTCAATTCTTTACCTATTTCATACCGGGGCACATAATTGTTGTATTGATCCATCAGACAACGAATCATAGGTATTACTTTGCCTATTGTTGGGTAATTTTCACCACTTATCTCTACTGTCATCCTTTCTAATGGCTTTAGATATTTGCATACTTCGCGTAAATGCTCAACTTCGGCTGCAGTAATCATATTTGGAGCATTAACATCGGAAAGTAAAATATTGCTGACCATTGGTGACATTTGTAAAAATCTCTCTAACATGTAATATTTGGAGTTCCAACGAGTTTTGACATCCAAAATCAGTTTTTTTATGTTTCCTTCTAGCGTTTCTGCATCGATTTGTGCTTTTCTTAACTGATCACTAGCCTTAACACTTCTTTTGAACCATACTACTATGGATCGCACCTTGTCAATAATATTATTCAAACCCACGGTGTTTGTTAGCGAATTGTCGCATATCAAATTGAGAGTATGTGCGAAGCATGGGATGTGTCGGTTTTTCCCAAATTTGTCATGTATAGCTTTGACCATATTGGCGGCATTGTCCGTCACTACAGCAACAACATTATTAGGATCAATTCCCCAAATTTCGAGAGCTTTGCCCAATTCTAAAGCAATATAGTCCGCTGTGTGAGACTCTGTTAATTCAATAATACCTATTGTCGCTGATGTTAACTTCATATCATGTACAAAGTGGATAGTGAGGCCCATAAAACTTTTGGTCTGCATATCAGCAGTCCATATGTCCGTTGTAAGTGTTAAATGCTTTGATTGTTTTAACATATTTTTAAACGCGGCTGAAACCACCTCGTACTTTCTATCAATATTATTTTTGATGGTGTTTCTGGTTGGTACTTTGTATAAAGGTGCCACTTCTTTCATCGAAGACAGAAAACCCTTACCTTCTACAATATTAAATGGCAAATTATCCTGAACAACAAATTTTACTAATGCTTCCGTTAGTTTAACATTCTTAGAGCCATCATCTAAAAATAGAAATAAACGGTGAAATTCATGCCGATTATTAAAAATGTCAGCTTTACCTTTGAAGGATGAAATTGTTTTGAAGGCAGACACAATTGTAGCTTGCTTGAATAACGAGCTTGTTATTTCTCTACTTGTGCTTGGTTCAGCCTCATATTCAGAAACTGTCATTGTTGAAGTTGATGGATGATCATCACTTTCTTGTGAAACAATAAGATTTTCCTATAAATATTTAATAATAATTTATTAAAAATTAGGGGTATATTGGTCTTACCTCATCTTGAGGTAGTGAACTACTAGTTCCAGCCGTTTCTACATCCATTCGGCTTTCGGGTTGGAATGGACCTTTTCTCTTTTTTGGTTCATCAGCCTTCTTTTCCTCCTCAGTTAAATGTTGTAGAACGGAGGAATGTTTTTGTTTGAAATGTGTTTTTAAATTTGTTGTATTGCCCGAAGTTTTCAGTACCTTAGCACACAGACTGCATTTAGCAGTATTTGGAGCAATTTTTTTAAAATGCTTCCAAATGTTACTTCTCGGAGGAGCCATATTTTCAAGACTAATAATCGGTCACTTAGTATTTAATAAATAAAGTTGATTTCAATTTCCACTTCATTAAACTTTTGAACAATCGCACTATACTCTTTCACAGTGAACACTTTTGTAGCTCTTTGGAGACTGCGGAAAAAGTCGAACTTTATTTATAAACTTTGTACTTTGTATGGTAATTCTCCGAGAAAAATGTTCGGGGAAGAACTTGATTTTGTTGCAATAGTTCAAAGGAATCCCGATTATAGCCGATAATTCTGATACCTATCGTATGAAATGTAGGTAACTAAGTTACTTTCGCTCCTCGGCGCTAGAGGGTACTACTATTAAGTAACTTAACAAATGTTGGTTTTAAAACAAACTAAATTGAAGATTCATTGAGTTTCACACTTTCTTAATTTTTCGATATATTTCAACAAAAATATCGATATATTTTGCGATATATCGAAACTATTATATCGATATTTATTTATCGATATATTTGAAAAAACATCGATAAGTATATTAAATATATCGATATATCGTTGCCATCCCTATTTATAACTAAGTCGTTGTCATATGCCCGCTCCAGGAATTGCTTAAATTCACCTTGCATAATATTATTTGCTGTCGCCACATGCTTGTGGTTTATGAAATTATTTGTATCATCCGCATATAAGCGTTATTAACGTATGTTAACGCATTATCCAATATCATAAACATATAACAGATACTGCAGATGATTAAAAATGTTTGCTTGAAACACTCTCTGGTTATAGTTTACGTTCTGCGTTTAGAGATCTTTAATTTCACTGTAATTTAAGTGTCTATTTGCGAAATAACAACACTAAATTGACATAGATTGTCATAAATTATAATCTAAATATCTACCTAAACAAGTTGGGTTTTGATATAATTTTGTTATTCTTTTTTAATTTTCTCAAATTAAAATTAACCTAAAAAATTGATGTCATTGTTTGTTACTTTTTCTGCGATTTGATACAATTTATATTCAAAATAGTATTTGACAAATGATTTTATTTTCACTTTACTTTAATTAGTTATTATAGTTTAAGACAAATTCCTTTACTATTTTCAATTTAACAGAAAATCCCTGTGCAATTTTCTCTACAACCCCAGGAGAGTTTATCACGTGTCGAAACAGTTGAGTGCCGGAATGAGTGGGTTCGCCAGGTTAGATCGTCATATCTGTATTTTCAGTGAGCCCATATACATTTGAATATATTCGTTAAAAAATCAAAAAACACTTTAGAGAAGTAACACAGAGGCAGGTCTATTTTAATTTTTTTTATTGCGCAACGTTTTGAATAAGTACTATATATACAGGTTGATTCACGTAAAAGCTATAAATTTGTTTCTAATTAAATTGAAACACCTATTTGTTTAAACAGTATTTGTAATCATTCTAAGTTTTTAAATATGTACGAGGTAGGCGCCATAAATTCTCCGCCTGACAGGCTTATACAGGTTCAAACGTGTTCAAACTCCGTCACGTCATGCATGCACATACGTGAGGTGTACACTATAAATATGACCGCATACGATTTAACGCTGTTGGACTTCTTTTTATGGGGTTATGTTAAGTTGTTGGTTTATATTAACAAGCCAACAACGTTAGTGGTGTTCAGGAACACTATTGAACACGCAATTGTCAACGTTCCGGCCGATATGTGTGAAAGAGTGGTGGTAAATTGGCTCCAAAGAATCGATCGCTGCAAGCGTGCTCGTGGTGGTCATATGAGCGATATCTAATTCCATACTTAAATTTAACATGTGTACTACACCTGGAATAAATTTCGGCCCAGTATCTCAATTATTTTGTTTTATTTAAATGCAAAAATTGTATGTCCCTATTGAAAAATATATACGCATATTTATATATTAAAAAGTGTAATACAATCTCTTTTTATTTGGCGTTCGAACTTATTACAGTTGACCAGGCATACCTTCAAAATTCGCTGGCTTTAGGACCCGACAAAACTTGTTGGATCAAGCATACATGCCAGATACGAGGAATTGAGAAAGAATACCAAGAAATTAATGAGGAAAAAAAAAGAGAGCACGGTTGGACTTCCAAATACAACTGGAACAATCACACAGGAAGAAGAAGAGGCTATATAATGTGCTAAAAACACCAAACAAGACTTCCACCCAAGGCCATCTATTTGTAAGAATGCAGATGGAAAATATTTAGAGACAGAAGAAGTTATGAAAATTTGGCGCCAACACTTTGCGAACCTATTGAAACAAGGTTTGAGGGAAAATAATAACTATGAAAAGGAAGAAATATCGACAGCACAACCACTGGTAACAGACCCTACCTACGAGGAAGTAATAAAGAGTATACGAGAGTTGAATAACGACAAGGGACCTGGAATAGATAATATCTCGGTAGAATTAATCAAGAATGGACGAGAAGCACTAGCCAAACTAATACTTAAATTGATCACCGAGATATGAAAAGAAGAAAGAATGCCTGAGGAATGGAGCACGGCGATCATATGCCCCATTTGCAAAAAGTGGACAAACATAACTGTAAGCGCTACAGAGGACTATCGCTACTATGTATAATATATAAAATATTCACAAGTACACTGCGACAAAGAATAACAGAGTATGGAGAGGAAATCATAGGGGAGCATCAGGCAGGTGTCAGAGAGGGGCGATCAACCATTGACCAGATCTTCACCACTCGGCAAATACTGGAGAAAGCATGGGAATATAATGTACCAATCCATCAGTTATTCATTGACTTCAAGGAGGCCTACACGATAGCATATACAGGAATAAGCTATATGATATAATGGAAGTTTTTGGCATACCAAGCAAATTGGTAAGATTAACCAGAACATCAATGACAGACTCTAAGGCCGTAGTGAGAATATAAGACCAAATGCCGGAAAAGTTTTCAACCACCAAAGGTGTGAGGCAGGGAGATGGAATTGCACCGATCCTGTTCAACATTACGCTGGAGAATGCAATAAAAAATGCCAGTGAGAACGTTAACAGCACAATAATGCCCACGTCACATGAGATAATCTCCTATGCACATGATATTAATCTAGTGGCCAGAACAGAACGAGAAATCAATGAAGTGTTTAACAAACTAGAAACACAAGCCTGTAAGATCGGGCTGAAGGTCAATCAAACTAAGACCAAACTACTACCAGTGAAACCAAGAAGGATTGGCCAGAATTACAAAATAGGAAATAATAACTTCGAAGTGGTGCAGTGATTTAAATAACTGGGATCTCAAATTAACAGTAAAAACGAACGACATCAAACAGGAAATACAACAACGCATACTAGCTGGAAACAGAGCCTAATTCTCACTCGTACATATATTCAAGTCCAAATCAGCAACAAGAAAAACAAAAATTACAATCTACAAGGCCATGGTAAGACCCGTGGTGACATACGTATGCGAGACGTCGACAATCACTAAGCACTCAGAGGAGCTACTAGCAAGATGGGAACGACGAATCCTATGGAAAATATATGGGCCGGTGATGGAGGATGGGGAATGGAGAATTCGATACAAATTTGAATTAAGGCAGAAGTACAAAAACCAGATATTGTCGAATTTATTAGAATGGGCAAGGACCGAATTCCAAAGAAGGTATGTAACGGTCAGATGGAGGTAGGGTTGCCACCTTTCTGATTACAGGAAACCGGCCTTTGGGGTGATTTAATGAAAAGCGCCGCAATTTTCGCGAGACAGACGAAAAATTCTTGGGACCACGCCCCAATTTTGTCAAAATTTATCAATAAATATTTTTTATGGGAACCCAAAGTATGCGAGTAATAAATTCGATTTTTCAAAAGTAAATGGTAATTAAAATTTTAAAATAAGAAAGTAAAACTTTATTTCTAAAAAATACAAATAGGTAAACATTACATCTGTTTAAAATTTGAAATGGTATTTGGTGTTTGATTTTGCTGATTTAATAAGTTCTGCTTTGTCACTTAATGATGAATAAAATTCCGAACAAGAGAGCTGGATGTTAGAACGAATGCAAAGTTCTGCTTTTACCATTTCAACTGACAATTTGTTTCTGTCATCATTCCATAGCTGATTCATGATGCTGAAAATCCTTTCCACATAAGCATTGCTACAAGGAACAGATAAAACCATCTGAACTACATTTCTTAAAATTGGAACTTCCACTCGCTTAAAAAAGATACACCATTTCTCCGCAACAGAAATATCTTGATTAATGAAAGAAGGAGATGCATTTTGGAGCAAAGATAATTCTTCATAAAGACTATCGCCATCGGCATCTTGAAGATCCATGCCAATGTGCGATGCAATTAAGATTACCTCATTCAGTTCTGGAATGCGGCCTTTCAAATTTAATGATTTAAATAACAGAAACACATTGTTTTCAAAATCAAACCATTTTTCTAAGTATTCTATTGCTCGATTGTAGACTTGAACTGCTTCCTCTTGAAACTTTAATTTAAGGTTGCTTGTAAAGTTCGCTAAAGCCTGATTTGTTTTGAAGCCAAAAAATAAATCCTCTTTCCGTCTCTTTAATTTGTCTCTTAAACCGGACATAATTTCATATACATCCGTAATAACCAAATGGGATTGCTCCAGTGTTTTAATTGAAGATTGGAAAATAAATAGAACATGATGGACAAAATAAATGTAGCATTCAGCAAAAGTTGGTTGATCTGATAGTTGGTCTTCTTGGTCTCCTACAAATTTCCATATGATACGATCACAATTTTCTGCCCCTTGTTGCAAGAAATAAGCTTTTATGGCATTCCAATTCAATAACAAGCGATGGAGAGCTTGAAAAAGGCTTAACCATCGCACCGGTATGTGTCTTAATACTTGATGATACTCCTGCTGAACAAACTGAAAGCACTCCTTGAGATTTGCCACGTTTTTGGCGCTACAATTAAAAGAATTGAAAACCTTTAATACCAAAGACTCTACATCAAATCTCAATAATTTAAGAGAGTGCTTGGCTGCATTGTGTAATATGTGGCAGTTACAATTAGCTTTGATTATCTTTGGTTTTATTTGTGTGAGTTTTTGGTAAACAGAGCAATGTTTTCCATAGTTGACGGATGCATTATCACCTCCATATGCAGTTACATTGGCAATATCAAGTTGCAGTTGTTGCAAAGCATTCAATATACTATTTGTAATTGACTCAGAGCTTTCATCAGCCTCTTCGTAAAAATCAAGCAAACAATCCTGAATTCCTTCATTTGGGTCAACAAAACGAACAGCAAGAGGAAAAAACTTTCTACTACCTTTGTTGGAGGCGTCGGTAGCTATCGAAAAAGGAATGTTTTTTTCTTTTAGCTTTCTAGTTATTAATTCCAATGAATAGGGTGCTAGCACGTTGCGCGCGATGGCTTCCATTTTGGTTCGTCCCAGATGAATTTTGGTAGCTATAGCTGAATCTCGGTAAATCTGTCCATCAAGCTTATTACCTGAAAGAAATATCAGTCGCAAAAGTTTCATTGTACATCATAAATAAGGCTTATTAACTTTTAATCAAATTGAATCATATTTATTGAGCATTATTTAAATGATCAAATTAGTCTTTACTTACCACAATCAGTTGAAAGGTAGCTAAGACCATGTTTTACGCAATGAAACGTTTTTGATATTTCAGCCATGGTGACTAAATGGGATTCTTTCGAATCCTTGGGAGCAAAAAAATTTGTCATAACGTCACACATCTTGCTAGCTTTTTCCAAATTTAAATGCCTTGCGGTGCCACTATGGGATTTTACAGCTTTGACGCCGTCGTATTTAACGTTGAATGTAATTTTACACATAGTACATCTGGCCATATTAACATCCTTATCATTTGCTAGCCACTTGTGATAATTAGGATTTTCAAGCCAGTCTTTATTAAATTGGCAGTTTCTTGTCTTAACTTTTTTCTTTGGTGGTGTATTTGGTGTTTCTGCTTTACCCTCATCGCTCATACTTTACGATTATTTAGATTTATTACTGAATTAACAACACACAACCACAACGAACGTATAAATCAACTAAACTAAAAAATAAGAACGCAACACCGCGCCGTTCACAAAGATATATAACTCGGTAAATCCCTGGAAAATAGGCCAAAAATTCGCAACGAATCTGCCATCTTGTAGTGTAATGTAGAAATTAATAAATAAACAATAAATGCGGCTACCCATCAATAGATGGCAGACCGTGTTGTGATTTCTTGAGCGATTTCATTATTGCTCCTAGCAGCTTTTCCAAATTCGGTGAAGTATCTATTGAGATTGTAAGAAAACCGGCCTTTTTTGGAGGCTAACCGGCACCCGGCTTTGTTAGTAGAAAACCGGCCAGGCCGGTGGAAAACCGGCCAGGTGGCAACCCTAGATGGAGGGCGCTAGGGGAAGAGAGACCAAGACAGAGATGGGTGGACAATTTTGAGGAGGACGCTAAACAATTACTGAAAGTGCGCAATAGGAAGGCAACAGCAAAGCAACGAGATATCTGGCGGCAGAAAATATGGGAGGCCCAGGTCCAAATGGGACTGTAGTGTCACGAAGAAGAAAATACATGCCAAAACTATAAACGTCTTGAATTTTATCAAGTCACATACGTATGAAAGACGCGTTAACTTGTGAAAGAACACATTTTTCACAATGCAAAAGAATTATTTACCAATGTTGATTGAGAATATTATAATATCCGAGATTGCTATAATCTATTTTCAAATTTTTTAACGAATTTATTTCAACCTTTACGTTCTCGTTATAAATAAATACACTCAATTCAGAGAAGAGTTCTCAAATGTATTCCTAGCGGTACAATAAATAAGCAATTATTTTCTTAAGACCGTACAATGTTAAAATAAATGTCCGTGTCGTTATTTCATTGTTTTATTATCGCTGTAACCGTTATAATATATCTAAACACACACAGAGGAAGAGGAAGAGAACGAGAGATAGAAAGAGAAAGAGAGAGAGAGAGAGTCACACACTTGATACTCTAATTGTAATTCAAACGCACTTATATACACTAGACAACGAAGAAAGAGACAATCGTTAAGTGATAAAACGAACTCGACGTATGAAGTGTGCTAAAGCAAGATGGAGATAAAAGTATTTTCGTTTTAGCGTTGCGTACAGAAGTTGATGAGGAGAATCAACTCTTAGATTATATTATCAAGCCTTACTGTCTAATAATTAATTTAAATCTAGGCGTTTTTGAAAAGACGAACGAACGTACCGAATCTTGCGCCTTACTTGCCTGTGACACGAACAAGCGAATGTATTATACGGTCAATTCGCACTTTCTCTTGTTCTGTTTAGTTTCGTCGACGGTCGCAGTAGTCGTCACTTGTTTTAGAATCTTCGCTGCATGGAGCGGCAACAACAACAGCCAGCAGCGCCTGCTTGACTTTCACCCTTGATATGTCCGATTACAAAATAAGAGAACGTAATTTATACATTCAATTACTCGCTGGGTTTATTAGAAAATATACAGGTGTTCCAAATAATGTTTGATCGTTTTGGGTATTTATGATCTCTTATTTATTTCTTGTAGTATTTTGATGTAAGTGAACGAAGGTGTGATGTAATCTTTAAAAGGGGGATTATATGTATACAACGAATTTTGCCAACCTGACTACATAAAATGTTATAAAAGGATACAGCTTTACTTCGTATACGGTTGGAGACCAATATTTAAAAACTGGTAGATTTAAATTGTAGACATTTTAAAACAATAAAACCATTTTGAAATATAATTTTTAATTAACCCGGGGGGGGGGCGACAAAACTTAATATTACGCCTACACTCATATAATACTCTTTCAAACAGGATTATTGTATCAGTATTGTACATTTTGTTTAATAATTAACTTATCAATGCTAAATTACCAAACAAATTTAATAATTATCAGTGATTGTTTTTAAGAAAGAAGGTTTAATATTTGAAATTGGCACTCTTGAGTTATTTTTTTATATTTAGGTAACACCCATGTTTTGCCTTCAAAGAAGCCACCGTACAAAATCCTTTTTTGCAAGGACAAAATGTTGAAAATGGTACTGGTATACTAAAATCTTTTTATTTTTAGTGTAGAAAATTCATCATACACGCTATTCAATATCTAAACAGCGATTTCTTACTAAATTGTCTTTTGATTTTGCCATTTGTCGTGAAGTCTATAAGAATTTCTTTTTCGGCAGTGATGCGAGTATGTTGAAGTGTCGTCAGAAAAAAAAGTATTCTCAAAATTCTTTGCCAGCAAAGGTCGCAGCATATTCAATTGCTCTGACATCCCTATCATGAATTAATTACACTTCCTTTAAGCCTAACATGTGAAAACACAGCATCGGAACTTGCTAAGACATAATAAGACCCCAACTGGTATACAATCATAAGTATACATTTATTAAAAGAAATATGGAATATTTCCATATTACACCGATTAAGAATATAATACTTTTTTCCACATTGGTAGTATTACAATTTGCTAATTTTGTTACTTGGTGCTACCTATACCAAATCTACTAAATTTCTATGAACAGATGTCAAGACAGAACAATAATTACTTCAACAGTAATCACTTTCTTGTTAGCACTTTTTACTGTCTTATACGTAGTATAAAGAAGTATTGTGATGACGAAAATGTTCGACTCTCTCTCTCTCTCTCTCTGTGTGTGTGTGTGACCACGATAGCGCCCAAACCGCTATAGGTATCTATTCCAAATTTTGTATTTACGTGTATAATCTCCCTCTTGAGATCTGATTAGCTTTTCAGTAAAATCAGTAGACCGGAAGTAGTAGTTTACTTCAGTAAAAAAATCGAATTTTGCAAATATTTCGTCAATTACTAAGTTTAAACAAATTTATTAAGAATTCAAATGTACTCAAATTTGAGAAAAATTGTATTAAAATCTTTTTTCGAAATTCCTACCGGAAGTAGGTCTTTTATCGAAAAATCAGTTTTTTGCGAATATCTCGCAAGTCATGCTTTTCAGACAAATACGTTACGAGTATAAAAGTATTTAAAACATAATTTTCAATATCTTTTGTATGAAAAAAAATTTCAAAATTCAGACTGGAAGTACCACTTTTACTCTTATGGAATAGCAATTTTTTACAAATATGTCGTAAGTTATGCATTCTATATATATTTATCAAGAGTACAAAAGTATTTACAACTGAATTTGCAATAATTTTTGTATATATGAAATTTCAAAATTTGGACCGGAAGTAGCACTTTTACTCTTAGCGAGTAGCACTTTTTTTCGAATATCTTGCAAAGTATGCATTCTATAGCGATTTATTAAGAGAATGAAAGTACTTAGAATAGGATTTTGAATAAATTTTGTATAAAAAAATTCTTAAAATTGTATAGTTTGAAACGCTCATACGTATAAGAAAGTCGTATGATGGCTACACCTCATTTTTAACTATACGATGAGAACAATCTGCATTATTTATTATAATAACAGCATTTTTTATTTATCCAACAGATGCAACTCTAGTTACTGAACAAAAATTGGCAATATTGAAATATTAAAATATATCCACGTCTTTCCTGATATCCTCATTAAAATCCTACAAAGCTAGCCCCGAAGTTTACATCTTCCGACTTATTGTTAATATTATTTACTAAATAACGTGTCCTAGTGCTTTTCAAAAAAGTTTCTTTTTGATGATTTACAAATATTAAAACCTTTCCAATTTGAACCTAAATATGAAACATTATAACTATTTACAAAGAATTTTTCTTCTACATAATACATTTCGGATAACTCTCATTTTATGCCTTGAGAATTACTTGCCTTTTAGCACAGACTGTTTTGGAACTAAATGACCACAACTTCCAAGTTTTCTCGGTGAAAAAAACTAGATATATTTTTCTATTGGTACTCGTCCTAACTTCCAGAATATATTATAGTAAATATGTAGCACACATTAAATGAAAAGCCTGAATGTTTGTAGTATCAGACGAATTTAAGCAGAATATAGTCGAAACACATGCAAAATAAAGGTCAAATCAGTCAAATGTCAATAACTGAGCAATAAATCACATATTGACTGCCCAAGGTATTATCCAGTTATATTGTATATTTGTAGCACGTGATTATAAAGGTGAACCGCAATTACCAAATAGTTTTTAATACTTTGGACAGATGGCGCCTAATGAATTTTTAGGTTAGTGGGTTCAAAATAGCATTATGTTAAGGCAGTGATATCGCACGGCAATAGCTGGATCCAATTGGCTATAGTATTTTTTTAATTAACGCCCTCTATATGTTCACTCTGCAATTAATGCTCGGCTGTACATACTACTTATGAATTATGTCATACGGAGAGAATTACAACGGTTAAGAAACCTATGAATGATGGTGTAAAATTACAAATGACGTGTCCTGAGATGTCTTGCATTTTACTGTGAAATAATGGAAATTGACTCTCCCAAAAATTCAAACTTAATAGCAGCAGCTGTACAACATGCTTTAAACAATTTGAGTTTGAAATATCTGTCAAAAAAGTATAGTTGTTTGCGAATTGGTGTGACGAATAAAACAAAAATACAATATTAACAAATTTATGGAGATTCTCTTCCTCAAAGTATTTTTTCAATCGTCGGTCATTTCTTTATCCCTCCCAGCCATGGTGTTCGAAGTAAGAGAGAGAGAGGGAGAAAGAGAGAGAGAGGGAGAAAGAGAGAGGGGGGAGGGAGAGAGAGGGGAGAGAGACAGAGAGGGAGGGAGAGATGAAGAGAGAGAGAGAGGGAGGGAGGGAGAGAGGGAGAGAGGAAGAGAGAGAGAGAGAGAATGGAAGCCGATAATTGTGTAAACAACTAAATAACTCACAGCGATGAATTGGTCGAGAAGGACACTGCAGTTAGAAATTTAAGGCGCGATTAGTACTTAAACGATTGGAGGTCTGTGAATAAAAGGAATGGCAACATAAAACGCTTGGTTTTAAACAAAACCAAACGTTTTATTTTCTCGAAAGGTTGAGAAAGTATTGTTATGGTCCGGGGCGAAGTAAACTATTTTAATTGGAATGCAGCACCAAAAAGTATCTGTAGAAATTCAAAGACTTGCGTCAATATCGTCTTTCGAATTACAGCTTGGAAAGAAGCCGAAAGATGATAAAAGCACCACTGATACGTTGTTATCTAAACACTATGTTGATAACTAGTGAAATCGTGCATCTTCTTCTTATATTCCAAACCAATATAAATCTACCGCTATTCAATGTTTAAATGGTCATTATTACAGAGCGAACGTTCCAGGTTTAAACTACGAAGGAGCAAAGAAATAATGTAAACAGCACGTAGTTTACGCCCGAGAACGAGAGCAAAAAAAGTCCATTTAACTCGTAAATTTCCTATCTTCATCGGCGTAGACAGGAGAGTGAGGAGTTTATAAAATTTATTATAAAGCCCTCACGGTTTGAACTACAAAATAAACAAATAATAACGTATCACCACTCACTTGTTATCCAATTATATAAATAAAATTAATCACTTTTTAAGAATACAAAATTTCAATAGTGCGCCCGTGGGCGATGAGTCATCAACCTTTCGTGTCCGCTCTGTAGTCATTATGTACAGTTAATGCGTTTGGCAACTAATAGTTTTTCATTGATTTCCAAAAATTATACTGGAAGTAAGTTGCAATAACGACCATGGGTACTCCGGGCGGTTAGGATACTAACTTCTAACAACACACACTTCTTATATTATTAATAAATTTATTGTGTTCTAAAAACAAGTGACGGTATAACTACTAAGTGATCGTTGACTGTTCCCTTTCCTATAACCTATCTCTAATAATTATACATACTGAGCTTAACCTAGTTACATTATCTACTGAACATATTATTGAATACTACCCTACTTAGTAACTTGCAAAAACATCGCTATGTAGTGTGCTAGATACGCATACGGCAATATCCGCGATGCATGACACATTGTAAAATATTGCCCTCATTATCTATTACACATCCCTTCGCTGGAGGGGGGGGGGAGAAAATAATTTTCTTTTATATCTACCTGCTAAAATATTGCCTGCATTACCTATTACAAAGTGTTTCCTTAAAAATATCAACAAAACATTGTATTGTTCACTAACTTCTATTTTTATTATATCATAGTGAAGTCTGTCGGTAAATATTTATTTTTCGTACTTTTTCGCTAACGTTTTTAGACACTTTTTTTTAAAAGAAAAACTGTTAAAATATCAAACAGATCCGAAATTGTAAGAAATAATAGCAATTTTGGTATTTCTATCTAAAAAAATGAGGTGTGGCCACCACACGACTTTCTTATACGTATGAGCGTTTCAAATTATAGAATTTTAAGAATTTCTTTTACAAAAATTATTCAAAATCCTATTCTAAGTACTTCTATTCTCTTAATAAATCTCTATAGAATGCATACTTTGCAAGATATTATCAAAAAAGTGCTACTCGCTAAGAGTAAAAGTGCTACTTCCGGTCCGAATTTTGAAATTTCATATATACAAAAAAAATTGCAAATCCAGTTTTAAATACTTTTATAATCTTGATAAATATATATAGAATGCATAACTTACGACATATTTGCAAAAAAATCGCTATTCGATAAGAGTAAAAGTGGCACTTCCGGTCAGAATTTTGAAAATTTTTTTATACAAAAGATATTGAAAATTATGTTTTAAATACTTTTATACCCGTAACGTACTTGCCTAAAAAGCATGACTTGCGAAATATTCGCAAAAAACTGATTTTCGATAAGAGTAAAAGACCTACTTCCGGTAGGAATTTCGAAAAACTTTTTAAATAAACTTATTCTCAATTTTAATTTTAAGTACATATGAATTCTTTATAAATTTGTATAAACTTAGTAGTTGACGAAATATTGGCAAAATTCGATTTTTTCGCTGAAGTAAACTGCTACTTCCGGTCTACCGATTTTACTGAAAAACTAATCAAATCTCAAGAGGGAGATTATACACGTAAATACAAAATTTGGAATTGATATCTACAGCGGTTTGACCGCTATCGTGGTCACACACACACATACAGACACACAGACATTTTTTCGGTATCAGGGGACTTGAAAACGTGGACATCTGCAAAAATCTCGAGGTCGAAAATTTTCATCATCACAATACTTCCTTATGCTACGTATAAGAAACTAAAATGAATAAAAAGGGCCCAATGTGATTATAAAAGGAAAAACTGCTATACTTGACTAAAAGTTTGGTATATCAACATTGAAATCAATTCGTTTGCGAAGGTGTTACTTTTTATTTTTTGTTAAATTCTGCCTACACCTACAGTTCCATAATAAACAAAATAAAAGGCGACGAATACTTTGAAACGTATCCGTTTTCACGTAATTTGATGAGTTTTTTTTATGCCGCAGTTCAATTGTTCGAATTTTTACCGAGTTTTATGTTTAGGCGAGCTCATCCCAATATAAAATGTAAATAAGCCGCAACATATAGGTATTCCCCGTACAACAGGATCGTATACATCCGTGCTAGCTCGTGTACCACATTCGATGATAAAATGGCCCTAATGTGACGATGTATTTGTTCATGGTAATATTGCATTTCAACTGGCCTTTAAATTGGAGAGGTCGGTTTGCTGGTTTTAAAAAGTCTAACAACTGACCTACCCCCGCGCATACATACAATAAAGCACTTTCGCTGTATTTATCAACAGATGGCCGTTGTCATGGGCTCATAGGTTGCTCCTAATCACCCCCGCTTAGTACATTATATGCATATGCGTGTGTGCGTACCCCCTTTTATAAATTACATATCATTTATATAAGATATCCGTGGAATACCATACATGTTTTTAAGTGTTATACGAATTGTAATAATACAAAGGACAACAGTCAAATATTAGAATATAAATATGAATCTAACGTTAACTATTTCAATTAGTTGCCGAAATAACCACGTTATAATCATTTAATGTATTTATGAATTTAAATCTATTAATTACTGTCAAATATATCTATCAATTTGTGCACGAATAAACTAGCATATAAGATAAAGATCTATTTTGAAATGTATACGTTTAGTATCAAATTATTTTACAAGTATAATAATTTAATCGAAAATATGCCTAAAAAGAGGAAATGTAAATTATAGAAAATGCTTACATGACTACTTATTAATAATATTTTCTGATATAACTCTATCTACCTGACGTCATGCAATTAAATTTGGCATTAGTAATGAATCATTAATATAATAAAACATATTAACATAATTATGTATCAGATTTGTTTTTAATTTTGACTTGATATATATATATATGATATATTTAGGGTATAATTTCTAGTCCTTCTATTTTTTGGAAGTCCGCGTACATTAATTTGAAGTTAGAATCTTTATTTTGAGTTTAGAAGTTTGCATTATGTAGTTAATTTGTAATTATTGCTCGGTTTTTGTTTCTAAATTTTTTTGACTATTTTGTAAATGTTGTGTACATTTCTTAATCTGCATTTCTTTTGTTCCTTTTTGTTTTAATAGTATACCGTCAACTTGTATTTAGGATCGTGCGCCAGGTGAGCTTGAGCACGATTCCTAAGCCGAGCGCGTAACCGATAAGAATAATTTGTGGTCTCAAGTTACTATAATCGAGGCCCGATTTCAAGTGCTGTTAACCCTTTTAACTATTCCAATATTTAAATTGTGCTTTTGCAATACCTTATTAAAGAAGGTAAGAAGCGAGAATTAAGTATTTATTTTGTTAAGTTTGATTTTGTTGTAAGAAATTGTGGAAGTGTGTTACAGATCATTAATTATCTGCGGTTCGGCTAACGTTGAATTGGTCAAACTCTTTTTATTGATGCTACATCTTGCTATTGTTGTGAACACCTTTGAAATGTCCTTACCCTTCTCTCAGGTGAGAGTAACATTTCTCACCTCCACAAAACATGGATGTCTCACATGAATATAATATGTTGTTGGGAAAAAATGCAGCGAATTTACTTTAAACCAGTTTTGATAACTTTCGTCAAAATTAAAACTAAATCCGAACAAGCACGTTACTGTCGGTTCCAGTCTATAGTTTCTGATCTCACATGTTCATAAAACACTGCTTGTAAATCTACAAATGAAGCTTATTCAACAGCTGATGAAGGCAGCATTATGAGCAGTATTTTCAATATATTTTTGGTACTGCAATGGCAGTCAAACAACATTTATACTTGCACGTTTCTAGTAATCTTTCCCTGCTTCTTTTTATAGTGTTTTAAAGACTTTTCTAATTCTTCATAAATAAAGATTTAATATTAACTACAAATGAAGCTTGTTCATCACCTATTAATCACAGTCTTCAATGCTGTTCAAACAACAATGAACCTTGGAAGAATACACTGCCAAACGAATTTTGCTACATGAAATTGTGTAACTGCAGGTTTATTGTACTTTGTATCACGAAGAAATTGACTAATCCGAGAAAATCACGTGAACATTTGTGACGTTGCAAGCCACAAGCTGAAAAAGTCCGAATTACACATCCATAATAATTATTTTATTGTTTATTTACCTATAATCAAGAGACATCCTCAAAAAACGGGTTGTTATAATAACGTTGATAATAATAAAAAGCTGTTTTGTTCTAATTTTATGATAAATATTCTAATCATATACAGGTAATGTTAAATCTAAATTAACCATATACGATATTAACTCCCAAAAGAAAAGTAATCAAAGAAGTTTTTGCGAATTTCTTTAAAATATTTTTACGCTATTATCGTAGCACATGGCGTGTTTATTAATTTTTCTGTTTTCATTCGATTAATAATTTTAAAGCAAAAAACTGTAATATACTTCAAAATCAATACATGTATATTTACAATAAATAATTATTATGAAGTTATAAATGAAAGCGTTTTTTTGCAGATGCGTTTCATCTTCGTCAGCATGTACGAGACTTCGACTTTGCAATGTTTACATATGTTCAACCAATGCGAGAACGATCACGTGTTGATAACGCACTATTGTTTGTCTATTTGTTATGCCTAGTATAGTGAGCAAAAATATCCGAATTTCTTCATTGCAATGTAACTTCGAAGCACCAACAGGTAACTTATCTAATGGTTGCAGTTTATGAGTGTTACATGAAAGTATAGAATAGTCAATCTATGGTGTTTTCCTAGCTTAAAATTTCGCGTATGGGTATTATGATAATGAGAAATGAGTCATAATAATAATAATAACTCTTTCATTTCTAATAAATAAGCGCTCGCAATAAACATATGTACAAGGTATCTTATATTTTAAAAATGGCGTCAGGTATAATGCAGTCAAAATAGTGTTAGCCACATAAGTACATCTATAGAAGAAAGAAAATTAAAAGATATCTTAAACAAAAAGCTATTACTCAAGCAAAAACTTATTTACAAAATGCAGACTAATTAGGAGAAAAAGTTGTTTCAATTTCGTGAATTTCGATGAAATCTTTATTTCAGAGTGTTTATTAAATTCGTAGCTTACTTTCCGCGTATGCTTTCTGCATAGGTTTCAATTGATTTTGAAACCTATGCAGAAAGCAAGGGTTGATTTTTATTCTGAATTTTGTAGACACGGTTCGTCGGCTCTTTATGAAATTTATGCAAATATTTATAGCCGAGGCACAACATTTTGTATACATCTGTGGAAGTTGGTGTTAAGAAATTTAATACTCTAAAATGTTCTTTACGCAAATCGCGTAAAAAAAGAGGGTCTAGAATGGAATCTTGAGGAACTCCTACCTTTGTATAGCGAAATGGATCATGATTTGATGGCTTTATATAGCATTGAATGAATACACTACAATTAATTTGTAAAGTAGTAACAAAAATCAAATAGTAGCAACAAGTTTCTAATATATTATTCCTCACGAGTAACTAATGTATTCTATATTAGACACCATAAATAATGTCGATTTAGGAACAATAACTGCATGTTAAATTGAGACTACTTTTATCGCAAACTTACCAGAAAATAATATAAAACTGATTGTAATAATATAAAGAAGTGCTTTGTTAATCTAATATTTCCCGACACGACTGCAAATTGTATATATAATTTATTTTTCTTATTGTTATTATTAAATAAAGTTATAGTATATAAAAATGCTACATACCGAAACTGAAATTATAAATTCCAAGTACTTGTGTATTATTAATCCAAAATGCGTTGTGAAAGCTTCTTAATTACAAAACACAGCAGTATAGATAAGTAAGTAGTCTGTTCCCACTCCTATTAACAATTCATAAACGTTACACTCACACTCACACAAACAAATGTTCGCGCTGCATATATATACTCTAGCAAATATCCTAGGCACTATGAAGTCATTGCCACCGCAACTATTTTAAAACTGGGGTGACTGCTTAGCCACCCTACGGGAATATACTACTTGTGCTGTACAATATGCCCCTACCAGTTTCCGTAGCTGCAAATTTAATAGGTTGAAAAACTTTCTGTGTTTGGACTCCCCACGTGCGACTCTAGCCTAAGGAATCACCTGATGATTTAGAGGGAAGTTTTTAGTGTATATACACGATCCGATTCATTTAGAGAAGAGGGTTGTTTGTTCCTGACGGCGGCAAACTCGACGATAAATACCATCGGAAACATGTACTTATACTTTCTCTGACAAATTGCTAACAATACCGTAATACTTTCGTTATTCGTTCATTTTTAATTCGAAAAATATTAAAATAGAACATTTTTCTTCGCAATAAGTTTATTTTTATTTTAGTGTTATTTTTAAGAAAAGTAAAATTTTTAAATACTATAAAAGAAACAATAATTTAGAATTATGACATTTAATTAATTGTCCATTTAATTTATAAATATCATTTATTACAAAACAAATTAGTTCATTATAATTTGTAAGGTCACTTGGTTCATCGGTTGTGTAAAATATGCGTCTCTATAAATCTGTGGATAAGTGCCTTTCCCCCCGTCTTTTTAGTACGTATCAGAAAGTATTGTAGTAATGAAAAATATTGACTTCGGGATTTTTGCAGTCAACATTATAAATCCCCTGATGCCGAAACCGTAATTTTAAAGAAATGGCGTTCTCTCTCTCATTTTCGCTCTCTCTGTCTCTGTTTGTGTCTGTGTGGTCACGATAACGGCCAAACAGCTAAAGCTATCAACCTTAACCTATATATTTATGAATATAATTTCAGTATGACAGTAGTGTGAACCAAATGAAACAATATTCACATTTAGATTTTAACAATTTACTAAATAATATTTTTAATATTAAATAATACAAATGCATTATGTTTATGTTTATAAACACAATATAAGACATAACCTCACACGTTAAACGAATCAGAGCGAATGGCTGCGTTCATCACACACCCAACACAGGCAACAGTTGGCAAGCCGCTAGCAAGCGGTTTGAAGAACGTCTATCCATGATGCAAACGCGTTTGCAAAGCGGTCGCCATCTTAGCAAGCATAACCATTTTACGCTGTAAGTACGCTGCAAACGCGTTCGAGTGCCTGCGATTGGTTAAACATTTTCGCCTCATAAAATGGAAACGAAAACTTATTTGTGGCAAAATATATGTTATTCGATAACAGATAACAGCGAAATACATCGACATTCTAGAATGTTCTGGAAACTGATGATCGGTATAATTAGGAATAGTTATTTCGAAATAATTTGTATTTCTAACAACATTCCTATCAAGTACTTCATCTTCATTATGGTCTTCATTCTCATGATTGTTGATTTGATTAATAGGCTCAGCTAAATGTAATGCTGCATTTACAAGACCATTAATATTTAAATCTACATCAAATAAGAGATCTCTTATATCCATGATGTATAAAATATTGAATTTTCTTATAAATAATAGAATAATTTTTTTATTATATATACACACCTTACTATACAAAAAACAAACAGTAAATGAACTAATGAACAATGAACACTTCTCTACCAACTAGCCGTCAATTCTCAAATTAAATGAAATTTCAAACAGAAAAGAATTGTGGAAGGGGTTGCCTGAATCATGGATGACAATTGTCGTTCATCACATGGACATATAAAATCACTACAAATCGCAAACGGTTTGCGCTTGGTATCATGGCTGCCTTGTGTGATGAACGCAGCCAATGATGCACTTCATATGCACTTGAAGTTAAGAACACCGACTATTTGCTAGGTTGCCGTTTCTCACGATTCTGTTATCTACGGGATTTCGATCTAAGGGATAAGTAACCAAATGTTGTAGTGGAGAAATTAAAATGCACGTTATCTGTCAGTTATATTTATCTTGAAGATAGCTATCAGTTACTTTATCCGTAAGTGAAGAAAATGGCCATCAGTGAAATATGTAAAACTTATACGACCGGAAAAGTACCCAATAAATATGTATGTCGGGTATTCACAAGCAAATAAATATGGAATTTACACTTTAATCGGTGTTTATGTTGAAGTAAGAGCGACGGTGCTCGCGAAGCGAAGAAAATTACAAATGTTGTTGATTTGAATGGAGGTGTTTATATTGGAGTAATAGCAAAATACACGTATATAAATCTTGCAAATAAATTTCGTTTTCATAAGCTAAGGTACAGTTTGTTCATGTTGGTATACGGCGGCCTAGCGTAATTAATACATTGTTCAGGATATGCTAGGTTTCCTTTACGCATTTTTCACACTATCCAGTGTAGGTTGTCGTAGTCCTCTTCAGTGAAAAAAATTACTTCTACCAATATTTTGTCAACTACTAAGTTTAAACAAATTTTATGATTTTATATAGAAGTTATTCGAAAGTCCTACCGGAAGTAGATGCTTACTCTTATACCAAAAATAGTTTTTTGCAAACATCTTGCAAGTTATGCTTTATAACCAGGTAGGTACATTAAGAGTATGAAGTATTTGCAGCTTGACTTTGAATAATAATAAAATTTGGACCTGAAGTATTACTTTTATTCTTATTTATAAGCAGTTATTTTCTGCAAATATTGCAAATAATGCGTTCTATACAGATTTATTATGAGTATCAAAGTATTTAGTGTTGGATTTAGAGTAATTTTGGTATAAAAGAAACTTCAGAATTCAGTCCGCAAGTAGCACTTTTGGTTTTATCAAACATCATTTTTTTTTTCCGCAAAAATCTGGCGTTTATGCATTCTGTACTCTGTACAGATCTACAGTACAGAAGCATTTAGATTTCCCTTTGGAAGAATTTTGTTCACATGATATTTTGTACAGAAATGTAAATTATTTGATTTCAAAGTATTAGCATGGTTTAATACTTGGCACGTATCACTCCCTTTTAATAAATAAAATGGTTTATTCAGTTTTTCATATGCCCTGACCAACCTTTTGTTATCTTACTAGAAAATTTAGTTATTTTCCTTACAATGGTTTTACTTCTAATAAGGCGAGTTATATGGCGCCCAACGTGAGGCCATTTAAAGTATTATTTTTTTAGGTATCTAAATTTTTTCTGTTAACGATATCACATATGCAGGTACCATAAACAAGCTAATTAAATTTGTTTAAAAAACATAATTGTGGCAAATCTAGATTTAAAAATAGCCCATGTAAATTAGATATCATAATTACAAAACTATTAAACAAGAATTACAGAAGCACAAAAGAAAAATGTAAACGTAATCTTCTTAATATAGATATGTTAAGCTTTCACGAAGAAATTTCTAAATCTACGACTAGCATAACAAGGGATTATAAATATACTCCTTTTCTCAAAGTTCGTAATTACACAAAAAGTAGATTAAAATAACAGCATTACCTTCCATAGATTTACCTGACACATAATATCTTCAATGTTTATGACTTTTAGGAGTTTATTACCTACCCTTAAACCTTCGGTTTTTCCAATAAACTTGTAAATCTGTCTGTTTATAGGCACGTAGACAAATATTTATATAAATAAAAAGTTCATACAAAAGATTCAGATATTCTTAATCCATTTTCAACCCTAACTAGTGAAAAGAATAAAAAAAAGCTTTTCTCTGTTCAAACATTGTTCCCAAAATCCAAATGATATATGCTACAAACAATTATTATATTTGTAAGGTAAATATTATGGGGATATACATTTAGTGTTCAAATCGATAAAATTTGGTTTCTCTCAAAAATAATAATCTAAAATTTTCTGTCATATACCGGGTGGTGCAATAGTGTGTCGGCGGAGCTGAGTGTGAAAACTAATAACGCTGCAGCAATGAGACTTTACGTACGTATGTAGTATGCGACTGTGCATTTTCTAATTTTATTTACAAATATACAGGGTGTTCCAAATTTTCGCAACCACATTCAACTTTTTTATTTTAAATACATTGCTATACTTTCTAGATATTATAATGATAGCCATTCAAATTATCTTTGCAATGATATATGGATATGTGCACTTCAGACTGTTCGTTTTGATTTTATTGATAATATTGTTAAAATATTGACAGTTGCAGCATCTAACATTTTAAGCTGTAGTCTGTAAATGGGTAGAATGCCTCACGTAACTCTTGTGTTACTAATTTATGGACTAACACGTTATTTGTTTTGAGGTTGAACAAAGTGAATAAATATACAGGGTGTTAAATATGTCGTGCCTAAGTTATCGATCTTTATTGGTTATTTTCTCGTTTTTTTTAAATCTAACCTATAATATTTTTATAAGTCAGCATATTCCTTGTAAAATCGCCTTTAAAATGGTACCAATAACAGAGTACTTATTTCTAGTATTTTCAAAGTTATAACCCTTTAATGGGATATACTCATGTTTATAATATGCAATATGTGGGGCATCTAATAGTTGGTTGGCCTTGGTTTAAAAAAAAAATGGCTGTACAACCAAACGTCAAATCTCTACTTCAAAAGTCCATAAAAAGTCGTTTTCTGTATTTTCTCTTTTCTGTAATTGCGTTTTGTTGTTATAAATTAAGTTCGGCTAGTGAATTATTAATTTCCGTTTGTTTGTTAGTAGTTGTTACGTGTTGTATTTACCTTGTTATCAGTTATATAGCTTTATTGACATTATTTCTCATTTAGATACCATAATAGTTTATTGTTGTTTTTGCTTTAAAATGAATTTTTCGAAAGAGTAGCTCATAGACATGGTATTTGCTCTTGGCGCTAGCAACAGAAATCCATTTTTAGCATCAAGAACATATGCGATGGAATATCCCGACCGAAGAGCACCGGATAGTAAAACGTTTGAAAATTTGTTAATAAGGTTTCTTCGAACGGGTTCAGTGAATTACGTCGAACATGAAAGAAGTAAGACTATGATTACAGAAGATAATGAAGTGATAGTCGTCCAGTCCATTGTGGAAAATCCGCACGTATCTACAAGGATAATTTCGAAACAACACGGGATAGAAGGCACTGCTGTAAAAAGGATTTTAAAAAAACATAAGTTTCACCCTTACAAAATTCAAAATCATCAAGGCTTATTACAAACGGACTTTGAAAGGAGACTAGTGTACTGTGAATGGCTACTTTTACAATTACGACACGATATAACTTTTCTAGATCATGTGCTTTTCACAGATGAAGCAACATTTGCTAATTGTGGAACCACAAACAGAAAAAATACCCATTATTATGACACTACAAACCCACATTTTGTTCAGCCCATTTTATATCAACAAAAATGGAGTGTTAACACATGGGGGGGCATCATAGGAAACACTATTATTGGTCCATTCTTTTTTGATAATACTTTAAATTGTGCAATCTACACAAATTTCCTACAAAATAATTTACCATTGCTATTAGAAGGCCTCCCAGATAACGTCATCAGGAGATTGTGGTACCAACATGATGGTGCACCAGCACATTATGGTGCTGCTGCAAGAGTACATTTAGATAGGGTATTCACCAATAAGTGAATTGGGAGAGGAAGTTTGATAAGCGGGCCACCACGATCACCAGATCTCACACCTTGTGATTTCTTTCTGTGGCCAACTGTAAAAAACATTGTTTACGCAACACCTCCTACAACGGCAGAGAACATGCAGCAACGAATAAGTAACGCTTTTCTTCAATTAAGTGAGAATAACTTAGCTGAGAATGTAAGTCTGTCGATACAGAGATGGTTGAGAGCATGTGTAGAGCAGAATGGAAATATATTTGAACACATTTTAAATTAAGATTGTTTTATTATCGAAAATTTTCAAAATGTATTTCTAAAACTAATGATAAAGCATTTAAAAAACAGGTGTTTGTTAAAATTACTTTGTTTTATTTTCATGGCCAACCAACTATTAGATGCCCCGCATTTTGCATGTTATAAACATGAGTATATGCCATTAAAGGGTTATAACTTTGAAAATACTAGAAATAAGTACTATGTTATTGGTACCATTTTAAAGGCGATTTTACAAGGAATATGCTGACTTATAAAAATATTATAGGTTAGATTTAAAAAAAATGAGAAAATAACCAATAAAGATTGATAACTTAGACACGACATATTTAACACCCTGTATATTTATTCACTTTGTTCAACCTCAAAACAAATAACGTGTTAGTCCATAAATTAGTAACACAAGAGTTACGTGAGGCATTCTACCCATTTACAGACTACAGCTTAAAATGTTAGATGCTGCAACTGTCAAGATTTTAACAATATTATCAATAAAATCAAAACGAACAGTCTGAAGTGCACATATCCATATATCATTGCAAAGATAATTTAAATGGCTATCATTATAATACCTAGAAAGTATAGCAATGTACTTAAAATAAAAAAGTTGAATGTGGTTGCGAAAATTTGTAACACCCTGTATATTTGTAAATAAAATTAGAAAATGCACAGTCGCATACTAAATACGTACGTAAAGTCTCATTGCTGCAGCGTTATTAGTTTTCACACTAAGCTCCGCCGACACACTATTGCACCACCCGGTATACTGTTAAGTATATTCTTATTTTAATAAATTACTCCCGAATTTTGAGTTTCTTTTTTGTAAAAGAATTGTTCCAAATCTAGCTAAATGCAATTGTAACAAATTTGTATGAAATGCATAATTCTGCAGATATTTGCAAAAAAACTGCTATTAGATAAGTGTAGGATTGCCACTTCCAATCTAAATTTTGCACAAAAATTATTCAAAATTAAACTTTGCTTTTATACTAATGTATCTGTCTGGAAGGCATGACTTCGGAAATATTTTCTAAAAAACTTCCTCCTTTCGGCAAAATTCTTTTTATAACATTTTGCTCAAAATTTACTTTTCAGCCTTTCTATATTATTTCCGGTTTACATCCCAGGTTTGCGCCGCACCCAGTAAGGATTATTTTGCTGAATCTGTGTTGTTTACGTTAACTACTCGAGTAATATCGTGTCCTATATAAGGCAACATTTCTGGGTCTACATTCGGTTGTCCAAAAATGCGTTGCCTCCTATGATCTAGTGCCTCACAGTGTACTTGGATATATCTGACTGTTTCTTGTTCCTTATTGCAGAGTCTGCAGCTAAAGTCTTCATCATATAGGCCTATCTTGTTGAGATGCACTTTAATGGGTGCATAGCCAGTCAAAAGACCAGTTGTTATTCGCAGCCTTTCCCTAATCATATGTTGTAGTTCTATAGCCATTTTGTTGCATGGTTAGCCAGTAAATTTCATGATTTTGCCCTGGAATTGTTGCCCAGTAGTCTTTATGTTTTTCATATACCCAGTCTTTGACGTGGCTATGGGATATACTTGTAGTTACGCCCAGAGCCTGTTCTGGGCTTATGAGTTTTGTTTCTGTTCCTCATCTAGCGAATTTTTTAGCTTTTTTTTGAAAATTATTATAGCTAATGAAACGTGGATGTATCACTGAGATCCATCGAGAATGCAAGAGTCCATCTAGTAGGTCCATAAGAAATCTCCACCCCAATAGGGTAAGAATGGAGATTTCATTAGAAAAACTGATGACAACGGTGTTTCAGGATATGGAAAGAATCTTAAATTGTATATATCAAAAAACGCTCTACAATAACAACAGAGGAAACAATTAGATAGTTGAAAGCTTCCGTAATGATAAAAAGTGTAAACATAATCAAAAGATTTTGCTGCTTCATGACAATTGCAAAGTTTGCATAGCACACCTAGTCTGTGAAGTAATAGACGAGTGTGGTTTTGTAGAGATGGATCATCTACCACATATCCCAAATTTAGCAACCAAAGGCGCAAAAATTTTTTGCAAAAAAAAAATTTAAGGCATAGCCTTACTGGAAAAACGTTGGAATAAATGTGGGACCAAGATTATTTCCTTAGTAGCTTAGTAGATGATATAAAACTCTTCTTTCGTATTTAAAATAGATTATGACGCTAAACATGACAGCATTATTCTTGATGATTTCATTTCTTACTTTGTCTTAGTTAAGCATAATAAAATTGACATTACATATATAGTTGTTGGTTTAGTAAAACTTTAATTATAATATTAATGATAATAAACTATTATTAGTTCAATCGTACTTATCGAACCTTTATAATCCAAGCCTACAAGTTAACATATTATAACGATATTTATGTACTAAAGTCATGTATATAAGGAAAGATAGTATCAATATTTATATACCTAATTTTATAGTAACTTGAAACTAGGCAACTTAAGATACACAAATTACTATAGAATAACTCAGCCTTAAGTAAGATATTTAAATGTCTAAGAAATTATTAAAAAAAAATCAGAAGTTAATAAATTCCCAAGAATTAAGGGAAAATTGAATAATAACAACATTTTAAACAATATTTATTATTTACTCAAAGTTAGACAACTTATTATACAAGTCAAATTCATAAAATTTAATCAACTTATCCATTAGTGGGCAAGAAAAGGAAAAACAAATGGGATTATTAAAGAATTTTTCACAAGTAAGAGATGCGTAAAAGGACGCTCTCAGAAATTAAGTTAAATTTTATTATTAGAAGAAATAAATTAAATACTTGTGAGTGCAGATCTTTTTATCACGATTTCAACAATAACATTATACTAAAATAGTGAAGAAATGTACCATTATAAAGTTACCGTCGATTAAACTGTATCTATTGATCTACAAGTAAACAATCCAAACTAAATAATTGTGAATATATGTGATAAATTAAATTATATCTGAAATTCAGAAGAAGTAGGTACAACGTAAGGCTCGAGGAAGAAGCAGGTCAATTGGAGGAATTGCGTACCAACACAGTATCCAGAAGAAGAGGATCATCAGGGTATAGAAGATCTCAGATACAATTTCGAAGATATAGTCCGCTAAAACAATTCCACAGAGTATTAAAAACTCGAGTTAAGTACTTAAAATTTTATTAACGTTGATTTTAAAAGAATCAGAAATTAGAAAAATTATAATTGCAATACAATTATCTAAATAATTTAATCTTAAGAATGTACTTTAATTTTAAGAGTTATTCTATGCTAACCGTCATCACAAGTTAATATATTAAAAGTTGAGTATTAAAGTTTTCCATGCACAAGAGATAAAAGAATTTTTTTGATTAATGTTGATTGTTTTATTTACTATAGAAACAAATTATATACATACCGCTCATGTTTGGTTAATCCCATTATTGCTGGATAGAAACAATTCCATAGTAACATTACCCTAGCAGTTTTGTTTATTATATAAAATGTTTGATTCTAACCTTAATTTTTATAAGTTCATGTATCTACTTCAATTATTTTTTATTTATGATTTGACACTGTTTTTCTTTTATACGAAGGTATTCTTCTGTACTATAATTTGGATATAGTGTTTAAAAATAAATATTGTACAATTTTAAATTTATATTTGAAAATAAATTTTAAACTTGTTATAAAATTAAAATCATATTTTTAAAAATAAATAAAGTAGTAATTAACTAACTATTATCCTATTGAAACATAGGGGTAGTATAATATATATCCGATTCCGGTCTTTTAGTAATTTCCAAAAATAAATGTGGAAATCACGAACTCCCTACTTTAAGTACATCTCGTCCGTCTGATGAAGGGCCGTTAAAATTAATTTAAAACAGCAGCAATTAGATTAAACTCATGAAAACGTCCATAATCTTCCGTTTAATTAGAAAAGTTAGAGTTGAAAATTGTGTTTCTTCTTTTTATATACGTATATATCTAAAAGTATATATGTATATATATAAGGTAACAAACATTACCCAACTAACAAATAAACCCACTCGTGTCTAATGATAATAAAATGACAAGGCTGCCTCGCTGATGGAAGTGCGACCTTGTTTGAAATCATAATGCTGCAGAATATTAAAAAGCTTTACCGTTATGTAACAACTCCGGAGCAGATGAAGAGCGAGCGAGCGAATGGAACGAAGGCAACGACGAAGAGTGCGGATATATACTGTGATTGTAGTTCTGATTAAAATGAAAATTTGCACTTCGTTATAAAGTATGTCTCTCTAGTAAATTTATAGGTTTAATTTTTCCAAGAGAATTATTATTTTTGATGCTATTTTATCTAAATAGATTTTATCGAACGTATCTACCTATACATCCAGAAATATACCCATTGTGTTGATTTAATCCAAGTAATATTGGTTTTTGTATGGTTGTCGATATGATTGAAAATTAAGTATTAGCATAATTTTGAACTTAAAAAATAGAAGATAAAAATTGTTGATGCTATTTAATTCATACTTTATAATAAAAATAAATAATGATAAGAATGAGGGTTTCGAGAGTAACAAATTACTGGACATCTAGCCTACCTATTGGTCCAAAACTACAGTGCTTCATGAGAAGAAATGAAAGAACAATTGTGAAGGAGACCTGCGGCATATACCAAAAAAGACATATTGTCTAAACTAAAATTAACTACCACAAACATAATTTGAAAACATATATAAAACAAATACATATAAATCTAGAATTTGAAAGTTATTATTTAATTATATCAATGGGTGGAGCTTTGCACATTAAATAAACACGAAGTAGTGATGACAACATTAAAGAGAGAAAGTTTATTATTTTTTTAATAAGATAAAAAGGATACACTGATGTTTACCTTTAATCACGTGATTATTAGGAATCGGCAGTTTGTTTATTTACTGGTTATGACACTACATCGGTCTCTTTCGGTAATGGAAAATCGAGATTATGCTCTCTACTGGAAAGCAGGCACACCCGAAGGAATATGCTGCAAAATTCACAAACCCAGAAACCCTCTCAAGATGTTATAACTCAATCTGGAAACAATTATCCATGAATTGCATAGTCGTGAAATGGTAACGAACGAATCAATAGACAAATTGAATATTTGCTGTTCGCAAAATCTGTCCCAAAAAGTAAATTTAGTCTTGTAAGACTGCCACCTACAGAAGACGTAGCAAGGTTTCGCGCATTTTGAGGTCATCATGAGATACAAAGTTGGTTCGGTCACGACAAAAATGTACTTTAATGGAGATGGGAGCAAAGCTCTTCTGGTCTGAGTCCAATTATGATGACCAAAGACGTCGCACTTCAGTCGCTTCTAAACATTGTTTTATGCGGCTATAAAAAAAGTTGCAGTGGAGCTTGTAGCTGCCAAAAAGTTGGCCTGTATTGCTCCTGAATATGCAAACACTGCATCGGCATTTCCTGTGAGAACGTCCCGGACGTAGTAGCTGGTGATGATCCTTTTGACGACATCGACGATGTGCTTTGAAATCTAGTAGGTGTGTTACAAGCTGAATCATCTTGTGACCAGGATAGTGTATCCTACCTGGTCAGCTCACAAATCAGTTATGACGGGCCAAAACCATCAAAACGCCAAAAATTTTAAATACATAATTTCTATTAGTTCATTATTTTTGTTAATAAGTTTTAAATAATTTGTTTTTGAATAGTTTTCTTTGGTTTAAATAATTTCTATTATTTCAACACGTAGAATTTATATCTCTCTGTTTTTAAAAAATTGGAAACAGTGGCGGCTCGTGAGTTATGAAAGAAGATGGGTACAAAAAAAAACTTACCTATTTTTTGTACATAAAATACATTCTCCTATTTTTGATGCTAGATAAGACGTCTATGACTTTGTTGTCAAAATCCGGGATAGACTGAGTGAACTTCTTTTCTATTGATAGGAGCGCCAATGTGTTCAGTCGATTTTGCGAAATTGTGCTCTCAGAAGAGTTTTAATGCGTTTGAGGTTGGAAAAATATCGTTGACAGTCTGCTGTCGACATGGGCGTTGTACAAATAATATCCAACAGTGTGTATGTGTCCGTCAGAACCCTTTTTAGGTTGTTGTTTGTTATGAACACTAAAAGTGGCAAACACACGTCACACATGTCATCGCGAACATAAATTGCGGAAAGCTCACTTTTCAATTTTACACTGTCCAACATAGGATAAGATTTCAGAGTTTCATCAAAATGTTTTTGTGGAAATGAATGACTATAAGTTTTAAAATTTTGAGAATCAAACAATTTTGCTACACTTAAGTGATCCCTAAAATCAACTCGGTCGCTAATTTGGCTTAAAATAGTGTCACGTATTTCCTTTGCAATAACAGCTGTGTTATCTGCAGATGTCGTATTTTGTCTTTTTCTAGCAGATTCTTCATTATTGCGTTCTTGATTGTCATTTTCAGTAGAAATGTTTACATTTCTAATATGAATAATTTGCTGTTAGAATTGTTCAATTGCCTTTTGCAGTTGAGCACTGTCATCCTGTGCATTTGAGTCTGATTAAATAATATTTCAACATGTGGCATGATGAAGTGAAATATTTTTAACCAATAGAGAAATTCCGGGCAATTCAAATGTTTCAATAAATCACTTGCTTCGCTAATAATAGTAACTGAATCCATCCCATCATTCTTTGAAAGAATCCTGGTTTCCAAATAATGTGTTCACAGTTCGATTTTTGAAAATTCAGCGTGTAGGAGCAGCGCGAGGTAATCTACGTTTGAATATTTCATTAAGAATTACCGTTGTTTTTGGCGATCGAGAAAAAGAGTTTGAAAATGATTGCAAATTTGCAAAGAAAATTTTTACATTTTTATTGCACTGCGCCTCTCGTTCAATAATTAAATTAAATTGATGCGCGTAACAGTGACTATAATGTGCATGTGCAAATGTTCTTTTGATAATAGCTTGGACACCATTTGTCTTACCACTCATCACGGACGCCCCATCGTAACTTTCAGCGATTGTTTTATTGTTATCAGACGCAGAAGGAGAATTTAAAATTATTTAATGTTTTTGTTAATACTTCAGCATTACGCTAACTGGAGTCTGGCAAATTTGTGCCCCAAACCGAAGTTATAAGTGCATCTGGCGAAGATAAGCGGAGCGATCCGATTCATACTCGAAAGAGGTACATCTGAAATCGTGCTCCGGAACATAGTTTTGAGCGTTAGCATACGCTAACGTGCGTGATGCGGAAGGAAACTTTGATACCATCGTTATAAAAATAAGTAAAAACTATAAAATAAAATAATGCACTGAATTACATGTGAATTTATTTCTGTGTTTATCCTGGTGGTTGGGTGGGCACGAGCCCTTGTTCCCTTTAGTACCAGCCGTCACTGATTAAAAATATTTCTTTTGCATTTTCACACCATTGCTTGGATGCCGTTACTTAGCTTGGCATTCCCGTGCAGATTGTGGCAAGTATCGAGAATGTTGCGCAAATTTCAGAACGGATATCTCGTTTAATATTGGATGTTTCGAACAAAAGGTGTGGGACATTTTGTCTGCTTTAAAAGTGATAATAAAGTTATGGTCTCTGCTATCAATCAAATACCTTTTTTTTTGACTGATTGATTTATTGAAAAAACTGGGAAAAGTCTAAAAATTTAATGGCTTTTTGGCTAAAAAGAATTCTCCCGAGTAGGGAGAGGTTGAAAACTCATATTTTTCTTACATCTACTATTATATACAAGACAAAAAATAAAATCTTCTGCCTGACCTTTTTTAAGGTAAAACTACAGAGCGACTGGACTAATAATGATTTTAGTTGGTCAGCTGACTAAAGGTAAACCTAAGCCTATCTCTTTCATACTGTCACCACTATCTCTAGCTCCATCCATTTACTATATAATAGGAGAAGGTTGCCGAATATCAGATAGGCACCTAATATCGGATACCGAACTTCCTGGTCTGCCGCGTGCTGTAATCTAGCGGCAATATTTCCAAATACTAGCCCCCACTTCCGCCATCCCACAGTGGAGTCGAGTGCTCGTTCTAACGAAATCTTTGTTCCGGAGACTAAACACCTCTTAAGGTAAAGCATGAAAACTAATATTATAGGGTTATATAAAGGAAGGAGGTTAGTTTCATACTAGACTTGGTTATTTAGATTATGTTGAGTAGTTTTTTGTTTATGCCATGTCGATCTCAACAACATGGGTGCTCCTAATATGGGATGGCGCGGGACTCCTATTATCGGATATCCGATAATAGGCTCAGTAATTTTTTAACGCATGCCTATAATTATTATTTTTAGATGCCTAACCAAGAGAGAAAGAGAAAAAGAATGGGACACAGAATCGATGAAACTTGCAGTAGCTGCAGTAAAGCAGAAAAGTATGGGATATTTGAAGGCATCTAAAACCTACGGGGTACCTAGGTCAACACTTGAGAATTACGTTAATAACAAAGAAAAAGATGTTAATGAGCTAATAAACACAAGACTGGGTAGAAAGAGCGTGTTGGGAGAAGAGCTAGAAAGAGAATTACTGCAATATTGCATAAAGATGGAGGAACGGTTTTATGGAGTTACTCTTCGTGATATTAAGCAACTAGCTTTTCAGTTGGCTGTCAATAACAATATGGAACACCCTTTTGCCCAGAGCAAAGGGGCAGCTGGAAAAAAATGGCTTAGAAATTTTTTAAAGAGAAATCCAATGTCACTTGCAAGAGCAAAGGGCTTCACCAAATTAAATCTAAATATGTTTTACGATTTACTTGAACCTGAATTAAAGAAGATTAATATGAAACCGAACAAAGTGTTCAACGTAGATGAACCAGGCATCTCTGTTGTTCAATCTCGGCATTCCAAGGTCCTAGCTGTCAAAGGAAAAAAGCAAATCGGAACCTTATCTTCTCAAGAAAGAGGTGTCCTCATGACAATTGTAACGTGTATGAGCCCATCGGGAATTTTTGTGCCTCCCCTTATTGTATTTCCCAGGATGAATATGAAGCCCGAACTCTTAAACGGTTGTCCCCCGGGAACAGTTGCAAGGTGCCACCAATCTGCATGGATACAAGCTCATATTTTTACTGACTGGATCCAACATTTCATTGATTATGTCAAACTAACCCCAATGGATCCTGTAGTTTTAATATTAGATGGACATGGGACACATATTAAAAACATTGATGTTATTGTTAAAGCCAGGGAGAATGGTGTGATCATTGTTTGTTTGCCACCCCATACATCACACAAACTTCAACCGATGGATGTTTCTTTCATGAGCCCATTCAAAGGTTATTATTCTCAAGAAGTTGAGACATGGCTATCTAACAATCCTTACAGGTCTGTAACCTGTTATCAAATCGTAGTGTAAATGGTAAAGCTTATGCTAAGTGTGCTACTCTTCGAATTGCTTCAAAAGGTTTCAGTAAATGAGGTATTTTACCATTTGATAGGAACAAATTTCTGGAATCTGATTTCATAGATGTAGAAGAACATCAACCTGAGCCTCTTTTAGATTTAGGCCAACCACAATAAGCTGAATTGCCTGTTGATTTTCAAGGACCAATTGCCTCCACCTCTAATGCACCAAATGCTTTCCCAGAGCCCGTTACAGCTACCACCAAGACGCTAGAGGAGGACATGCAAAAGAAAAAAATCGTTTCACCATTTGTCCTAAAACCACCACCAAAACTACCTGAAGTTACCTCAAAGCCCAAGAGAGGACGCCCTGCTGGAAATCAGCAATAATCACCAGTTCCCCTTACAAAAATAACCTAGAAAAAGAAATTCAACAAGCCAAAAACAAAGAACAACAGTTACAAGAAAAGAAAAAAGCAAAAAAATAAAAGTGAAAAGAGGATGAAAGGAAAACAGACTGAAGAATATAATCCAATAAAAAAGAAACGAACAATACCTTCTTGCGAACAACAACTACCGTTTAAAAAAGCTACAAAGCGTAAAATATTTGATGTAGGAACCCAGGATGAAACCTCTGACGAAGATTCAGACATTCCCTTGGTATCAACCGACGATGAAGACAGTGTGGATGAGGAGTGTGTTTACTGTTGCCAACCTTACAAGGAGGATAAGTGTGGAGAGCAGTGGATACGATGTATCAAATGTCTTCGGTGGGCACATGAACTTTGCTCTGGAGCTGACAAGAAGGGATGGAAAACATTCACGTGCGATTTTTGTCAAAAACACTTTTAAAACCACACTTGATACTCAAATTTTTTTTAATGATTTGTTTTTTGTATACCTACATTTATACTCACATATCAATAATTATTCCATATTATGTTAATATTATGTGTATGTAAATACAATTTTTCTTTTGTAATCTTACTTACATGAAATTGTAGTTTTCCTTGATTTATTTCCCCATCCGATATTAGGACTCCATTTTGAAAACGAGGTAAAGTACCGAATATTACCAAAAAATTAAAAATAACAGTAAATGAAGAACTATTATAACTAATGTATTAAATATTTCGTAAAACACTTCAAATTTGTTTTTATTTAAAATAAGTGCAATAAATCCCAAAAATATATTTTTTTAGTAATTAGAAAAAAAGTATCCGATATTCGGCAACCTTCCCCTATTATAAGATCAATTGTCAAAATGATTCAACCACATATTACTTTGTTTGATCTACAAATACAAGTTCAATTAATATCTATTTTTATAATATTTTCCCTATAACAATATTTAACAGATAACGCTTTTTATACAGTTGATGATCTTCTTAATTACGAATTTTAAGAGGAAACATTGTTTATTATTGACATGCTTAATACTTTTTAACGAGCAACATTTATCCATCAGAAGAATAATTCTTCGCAGCATTCATTATAGTAAAGATTTTTAATTTAATCCGTATATTAATATCAAGTGCTTTCAATGACGTTCCAGCCCCGTCGTAAAGCTAATAACGAAAATAAAAGCTATTAATATCATAATTAAACTTATTTTCGTTCCTATTAAATTTCATACTAATATCATCTACATAAACAGTTCTTAATTTCGACTCGACTGAAATGATCGCGAGCCTTTTGAATAACCGGCTTCACCGTGTAAATTTAATAAAACCATTTGCTGCTCTCGGGGAATATGAATTGAGAGGCGATGCGATTTGTGCCGTGACGTCGGAATTCAAACGGAATTACGCGCGCTAATTTTAACTCCCTGCATGTCAGGTTCTATTCGAAAAATCACTTTTTCATCTCGCTCCTCCACGAGCACGCGGACCGACCCTGACTATTACGATCTACTGTTATAGCATGCTGCAAGTCATCTGTGTAATAATGTTATTATTATGTGAATATGTATTTATTAAATGTCGGCGCAATTTTGCAGTTCATCGTTTTACTCGTGTATCTTCGAATAGAAAATTAAAGCAAGAAAAATGACAGCGAAGAATATAAATACAGTCATTAGGAAATGACATTTGAAAGTGTTTATAAGTATAGTACCTATTACATATGGGATGTACACATTAAATAAAATATATACAAAACATAATTATACGATAATTTAATATTTCTGATTAAGTAAATAATAGGCACTGGATAGGAGAACTTTACGGATTTAATATTTAAAACAGCATATCTCAACTGTGCCCCCCCCCCCCCCGAGAAAAAATGAGAAAAAATATTATTAAAAAATGTATTTAATTTACTGAAAAAAAGCAATAAAATACATCCTGACACAATAAAAAAATAAAATACACATTTACACTGATGCAATACACTTATAAAGAGAATTGTATCAGTACTGCACAAAGTATTTAATAATTAACTTATCAATATTAAATTAAAAACAAAGTTAATAATTATTAGTGCCTCACTTGGTCCTGTCTTGAAGAGCAAAATTCTTTGAAACAAAATTTAATATTAGAAATTGACAGTTTAAGCTCTTTTTCTATATTTAGCCGAGAGTTCCAAAAATAAATAAATAAATAAATAAATAAATAAATATTTAGTAGATAAGTAACGTAAAAGGAAACTAAAAATTAACACTTTAATTCATATTAAAATAGAGGGGCCTCTAAAAAAAGAGTAAGACATTGCTCTTTATAAATAACAAAACTAAATTACGTAAGTTACCTCAAACCTTTTACATGCGTCGAATTTAAGAACTTTTAATTGAACTACAATTTTACAGATGTAAATACACGATTTGGCGTTCATTTTGCAATAAATTGTATACATAACCTCCAAATTTATTTTTGGCAGCTACACCTTTCAAATTCGATTTAAACTTTAGTAATCATAATAGGCTCCAAGGCACCGAACGTGACCGCAAATCCAAATCGAATTTAAACATTTTGTTACGTGAAAAGAAAAAATGTACAAAACAAGGAAATTTAAACGAGTAAATGCCGACTTTTTTAAAATATTAATTTATATGTAATTGACCATTCAGACGATGCATACTTGGTCATTAATTTATTATTAAAAAAGTAATTAAACCAACACTACTCGCATAGCATTTATGAATGCTTACTTATGAATGTTATCTGAATTATGCGATAATTTACTGTCTGAATATTAAAAAATCTTTGATTCATTTATTGAATCTATATAATTATTTAGATATTGAATAAACGTAAATATGGTTTGTTAGCTTTTTATATGTTATTTATCAATTTTAACATATTTATTTATTTTATATACAATATTTTATGGTTTCAGTAAAACACTCATTAATTTTTTATTATTATATATATTTCTGCTGGCGAACGCTTAATAAATTAATTATTTTTATTTTTCATATTCCATATTACATAGTTTATTTTCGAAACGAAACGAAAAATTCCAGATCTAAATCTCAATCAAATATAATTAATATAAAATTACCCTGCAATTTAAATCGGTGCCTTTATTGTCTAATGTAATGCTCTAAAGTCATCATTAGACCAAAAGATTATGATTAATACAATGTTGTGAAAACAGGGTGCATCCCTCATTTTGTAGAAAGGTCGTCCCACGTTCATGGAGTAGGGTCTTAAAATTTCTACCTGACTATCCAGTGTAAACAGTTTCTGTCATTAGAAATTACATTAGAATCTCTTATTTTAAAATTTATTTATCTTGCTCATTACTATTCATATTTATCTGTGTTTACCACCATAGTATATTTCATTCTTATCAACAGGGATGAATAATTTGAATATCCGTTTACAGACATTCCTAAGTATTTAGTGATGAATTGACTATGTTTGCAAAGCAATTGTTAAATTATATTGTGTTATTTAGTAATTAATTGTGTAAATCTCTACATTAGTTGTGATATATAATACAGAGTATCATTAATAGCAAATCAGTACCGGGTGTTCAAAAAGTTTTGTTCCATAACAACTAAATTAAATTCATTTCTTATAAGAAACAAGATATCACATTAATCTAATAATGTTAGGTGGTTGAACTGCAAATGGTATGTCTTTACTTAATATCAAAATCTTCCTATTATCAGAATATCTATAAAATGTCAAATACGTATTTTATTGATTAAAACACGGAGAAAAAGCAGGTAAATATTAATGTTATTTTTTGAACAATAATAAAGTCTCATTTTGGTGATTTATATTGAGGAATATCAGAACGTAGTGTTTACAAGGTTTGGCAAGAATATAGTGCTGAGCATAAATTTCAATCACCAAAGAAATACCAAAGGAAAAAGGCCATACTGTATAACGCTGATGATGTAATGCGGAATAGTATTCGAGGAACTATTCATTCCTTTTTTTTAAACGAACCTCCAACTGTACAGAAAATTATTATGGTGGTAAATGAAAGAGACGATTTACCAAACATTAAAATTTCAACTCTCAGAAAATTAATAAGAGAACTGAACTTTCGGTGAAGTATAATGAAAATGTTTGTTTCTTTTTATAAACAGTTTTGCATTTGTAGTTATCAAAAGAGGAATCGTAATAGTATTCTAAAAGAAAAAAATTATATTATTACTTGGAGGAGACAATACTTACGTTAAATAAGAAAATATTGTGAAGATGAAACACCGATATATTACTTAGATGAAACATGGGTGAACGCGGGGCACACAGAAAGAAAGTGTGGGCAGACACATCAGTGCTTACTGCGAGACAAACATTTATAGATGGTTTGTCCACAGGCCTTAAAAATCCTTCCGGAGAAGGGAAACGGTTAATTGTAATACACATAGGTTCTGACGAGGGATTTGTAGAAGATGACTTGCTATTTTTTGAATCTAAAAATACAGGCTATTACCACGAAGACATGAATGCGGAGAGATTTGAAGAGTGGCTTCAACAAATTCTGCCCAATTTGAGAGAAAACGCACTGATTGTTTTGGATAAAGCACCATATCACAGTCCCAAAATAAATAAACCACCTACAGCAAACAACCGCAAAGCTGAAATTCAACAATGGCTTGTAAATCAAAACATACCATATGAAGATGACATGGTGAAGGTAGAATTATTAGCATTAGTTAAGGAAAATGTGACCAGCCTTGCGAAATATGCTGTAGATGAAATAATAAAGCACCAAATAGAAAGGTATTGCAGCTACCTCCATACCATTGTGAATTAAATCCGATAGCGTTGATATGGGCACACAAGTAAAGGGCACACAAGTAAAGGGGTAGGGGTTGCTAGGCACAATGTATCATTGAAAGTGGAAGATGTAAAGCAATTATTTCAACAAGGTGTGTTCAATATTTCATGTGAAAATAGGAAAAACACAATTAAACATGTGGTTAAGGTGGGAAAAAAATGTGGGACCTTGATAATTTAATGTATTCTCAAGAAGACTCATTAATTATAACAGGCGGCGATTCCACTACATCATCTTCTAGTGAAGACTAATTAATAGTGAGACTGATTTGATGCTGTTTTATTTAATATGCTCTTTTTGTAAATCACTACTTTATTTTTCATATTTAAATTCATCTATTGATGAATGAATAAACACATTTTCTTTGTATCATGTAAGTACTAATAGAAACTTTAAATATATTTTCACCAAATAGTGTATATATTGCATTAAAAATTTCCGAACCTGTCGTTTTCTCTATTTCTTCCCATTTCCCCAATTTACAAGCGAATTGGACGAAAAATAAAATTTAAATTGCTACTTTATATTTATTAAATGTGCATTTATTTATAAGAAAATTATTCTTTTATTTCATCTCTTTAGCTACCTTAAGCTTGCTTTAAATAAATTGTTATACAAACGCAACTATATATACAATATTAAACAATGTTGTTTATTATAATGTACTATTCCAAATGTCAAACAAATTTACATATCACAACATTTCTTGTTCACATAAATCTAAAGAAAGGACGGCTCTTGTATTTTATTTTCATTTCATTCTCCTTCCGATTATACGTAAAATAATCTAGAGTAATGGAAAGTATTAGTAAATAGTTGCTAGAGCTCATATTACGTACATTGCATTGATTTTCGTCTATGATAATTACATTTATATTGGAGAATGTGTAGAATCCTTGCATCGAAATATAGGGTTAGAACTACATATTTGTTTATAACGTCTAATGTCAAAACATTTATGGTTAAGGCTATGCATTAAGCGTTGTGAATTTACCTTTTTAAGCTATTACGTCAATGCAATGTTGCTACTGCATCTGTTCGGTAATTCTATTATAGAACACAAGTTGATCTTAGCGGCGAGCAGATACTTTTTCTTTCAGGAATTTGATCTTAACTTGTCTATTTAGGATAATGAATATTTTAACAAATAATTCGATTTAAATGAAATAAAGAGTAAAATAAATACAGATTCTTTTTTAAAATTAATGAGTTGAAATGTTAGAAAGTTTAAACCGGGGAAAAAGCTAAAAGTTATACTAAAATTAATATAAATAACCTACTGAAAAACAACCCATGGTTTAAAATAAGATCAGAAGAGAAATTACATAGTATTTATAAATATATTTAAATTCTCTATATGAACATTTATAAGAAGATGGGGTTCAATGTGGAATACAAAAAGCCTTCTAAAATTTCTAGAATAATAAGACAGACACAACACTAGTTTACTCTGTAAAGGAAAGGAATTTAAAGTCTCTGTAAATCTCTTTTATTACTTCAAAGCCGATTTCTATTTTAATATTTAATTGAATTAGTAAATAATTGTTTACAAAGAAAAAATAAAAATACTCCAAATAAAGAATGTATTTTAACACAATATTCTTAGACAGATTTAATGAGTACATATTTTATTTAAACGGTAGCGACGGCCCGGCCCTTCTTTTTTTGAATACATTTAAAATACACACTTCGGCACCAACATATCGTATTTTCAGTTTATTTTGAGATTAACACATAAAACGAGCGCTTGTTACTTTAAATACACTTTCCGACAAGTTTCTTTATACGCACAGGCACAGGCACATACACACATTCCCATAGTTAGGTAGATTTTCATTTCTAATGCACACAAATAACTATAAGGTAAGGACTACATTGAGTGAACACAATGGAGTGCCTAAATGGGGTGCAGCGAAACCCCTTTTCAGTAACAGATGGGCGCTTTTTCGACGTCTTTGGCGCGTCGGCTTTTCAACATTTGTACTTGCCCAAGAGTAAATATACCAATTTAGGTAATTTGATGTATAAGTTCTAGTAGCAGTGTTAACAGCTAAATAAAATAAATAATAATTCATAAAATTATACTCAAAATTTTGTTTGACAAGTGTCTGAACTAAGTTTGTCTAATATTTTCCTCAAAACCTGTACCCCTCCGCAATATAGTCAAATTACTAGCGTGAGTAATTTATGTTGAAAAGCAAAAGAAGCTAACATAGAAGACTACTGCATTAGTTAATAATAATTCCAATAGCATTCTATAAAATGTCGTTTTAGCATTTTTTTTTAAAGAAAAAAGTGAAACTAATCAACAATAAAAGATTTTATATCCAGATTATTGACTTAAATTATTGGTTTCAAGAAATCGAACACACAAAATTATCTTAACATATTTACGCAAGTGTTAATTAAGATCATAGTATATTTGTGATTTCTTTAATTGTGGTTTTTTTTTCAATATACCTACCTATTCTTGCGGGTGTTTTTGAAGTGTAAACTTCTTTAGGCGCGTTGCGCTGATTGTAGGCAGTGAACAAGACTGACCTGCAACGCTCGGGTATGTAACGCTCGGATATGTAACGCTCTTCGGGTAAAGTCGGCTAAGGGAACAAGATAAATAAATATATCATATAAAGATATTTAATTTCAATTAAATTGAATTTTAAATGAATAAATAAATTTATGTTCCAGAGCAGATGTGAACCGGAGCCGCCTGGGAGAGAGGCCAGCACTTAATAATTAGACCAAGGGCGGGAGTCGAAAGCGAGTATTCATATCGTCTATTTATATACAGGGTGAGTTTTTTATCTTGAGACAACGGAATATCTCTAAACCACTGCATGAAATCAAAAAAAGATCTTAATAATATTTGTTATAATGTAGGGGGCTCTAAATGGTGCTGAACTCGATCCCCCACCTCACCCCCCAGATTGAGAGGGGGGACAACTTTGAAATCTTAAATGGGAACCCCTATTTTTTTATTGCAGATTCGGATTCTACGCCATCAAGTATGTAGTTTTTGTTTGAAACTTTTTTTTCGATTCGTAACTTGTCATGTACTGAATAAAGTACGGTTTTGTATCGTTGAATAGCATTCCAATTGCGAATAAATAAATGTTTCGAAGTGGAGGGGCACAGTTTCGAGCACATGGCTTTTTGAAATGTCAGTTTATGTTAAAATAAAAAAAAACTCAAAATCGTGTTTGCTTGCTTCTCTTTTTTGTGTATTTTCTCTAGACATTCACAACCATGTTTTTTGCGATTACACCGCAATCCGTAACGAATAGAAAAAAAAGTTTCAAACAAAACGTACATACTTGATGGTGTAGAATCGGGGTTCCCGTTTAAGATTTCAAAGTTGTCCCCCCTCCCACTCTGGAGGGGTGAGGTGGGGGATCGAGTTCGGCACCACCATTCAGTGAGCCCCCTACATTATAACAAATCTTATTAAGATCTTTTTTTGATTTGATGCAGTGGTTTAGAGATATTCCGTTGTCTCAAGATAAAAAACTCACCCTGTATATACATGCGTCCGAAAATCTCCTTAATAATGCTTGCGGCGGAGTCAAGACAATCTCGAGTACGTTAAAGTTTTTCGCGGACAAGATATACACACAATTTTTTGGGCAACCGTTAAATTTTTCAATCGATTTAATTTAAATTGAGACACAATTTAATTTAATTTAGTTCTAAAGGTGCTAAATTAAAGTGGTTTACTTGCTTTACATGCGTCACCATGGAAATGAGACGAATATAATAAATAACAAATACTTGATAGTTATCAAAATAAGTAGTAGAATGTGTGATTAAACATGTGTCAAAATGTGTATTTACTTTAACGGCCGCTGCCATAGCAACGGCCGCGAAATTGTATTTCGCGAACTGTGTTGCGTTCGCGAATTGGTAACTTCGCGAACGATTATTTAAATGTAATATAGAACGAGAAAAAAAGTTGTATTTCGTATTATTAACCTCGCCTTGATGAAGTTTACACTTCTGCTGTGTGGTTTTAAGCACACCCATTTTCTTGTTTATATACTTATGTTTGCCTTTTTTTGTTTCTAATATATTATTTTTTCTGCCTATTTCTAAATCCGCCTCCATTTTCCTTTCATCTTCTTCATTGATACAAGCGTCAGCAATAAAAAAAAGGACAACTTAAAATTGATAGCCTATTGTCATCTATATTTAGCCGATTTAGTGGTGCGATAAAAATGTGTATTTACAATTTACGGTTTCTTGGTTTGAAACAACTTGTGAATAAATGTCATGTGCAGTTTATTATAAAAGTTTAAATGGAAAAGAGCATATTTCGCATATTTTCAAATGCCTCTAAAGACGATAATTTGCCAAATAAGTGCCATGCATTGATAAGATTTTAAAGCTTCTTTATATTGTTTGGTAGGCGATGTTAGGGTTTAAAAGTACGGACTGTATATATTATTCAAAATCCTTTGGCTGCTTTTCGGCGGGCTCTGATATTTTGTTTAACATCTGAGCTATCGTTCTCTCTTTTTGAGTGTGTATAATTGGTGGCTGTATTTGCGTTATCTTGTAAGATTTACTTATGTTACATATTCAATTTTTCGGGTCTTTTATTAATAGCAAAATATGAATTAATTTTTGTTAGTATTTTAAAATGCATTATTTAACTTACCTTTTTATTTTGAATATATCGTGTTTAAATTTTATTCGCATTTAAATTAGTTAGTGCCAACTAGTGAAAGATTGTTTGGTTATAGAGTGGTAAAATTAATTAAAATTTGGCATTTCGTAGTCGTTTTAATTGTTTTCTCTTTTTAAAAAATGTTTTAATAAATTTAGAATACTTTTGTTATGCTTTTATTATATTTCACAGTTTTGTTCTAATTTTCAACTTTCTAATTTTTTAGTTCAGGTGCTTTTATCACTTTTATATAGTCATCTTAATTGTACAGCTGTTTCTTCATTTAAAGAAAACTTTTGACAGGGTTGATCATCGTATACTCGTTGATAGTCTGGAGGAACTTGAAATTCGGGCTATTGCTGGCAGGATGATTGGAATGTATCTGGAAAAAAGAACTTAACTAAATAAAATAGGACCGATCACAAGTCGTCAACCTGCAGAATTAACAACAGGTGTTCCACGGGGTTCTGTCTTAGGACCATACCTATTATACATTTAAGAGCTCTGCAGCATTGGCCCACAAGGAAAATTTGTAATCTATGCAGATGATACGGCAATAATTTATATAGGAAGAAGTAGGAATGAAGTTGAAAACAAAATAAATACAGATGTAAAAAGAACGGACCAATGGATAATTGGGCAGAAATTAACATTAAATAGAAAAGAAGACAGTTTATATCCCCTTTCAACAAAAAATAAACAGCCAATAAAACTACGGCTGAACATATGTAAAGAAAAATTTAAAGAGGTAGCCACGATAAAAGAGATAGAAAAGTGTGACACGCATAATAGGCACCATAAGAAGACCTGGGCTATCTAAAAAGACAAAACTAATGATATTCCATAGCCATGTCATCTCAAAAATACGCTACTTAATAGTGTGGCATGAAAAAAATAACTACAATACATGCCACAATGATGACTTGCGAAATTTAACAAACTTTCAGGAAATTTCAATGGGAATAATAATTCTTTCTAGCATTGCAAGAAACTGTGTAGATGTTTGGGGAATTAAATACCGTGTCTTTATTATAATGACAATTTTGTCGGATGATTATTTTACAGAAGTTTTATAGAGAATCGTTATGGCGTATAAGAAGTGGCGTAAGAAACTCTGACTGTTGTCCAGCCTGAGGTTTTTCCGTATTAGATTACGTTTATAGGAGAATTGCTGGTTTTTTGAGACAGATGTTCTTTCCCGCAGAAGGCTAATTATTTAATCCACCCAATTGGCATTAAATACTATCTTTCTAAGTTGAACAGATACATTTTTCTTTATTCTTCACTTTAATGAATGTCCAAGGGGTTTACTAGCAGGACAGTTTGTCCTATTTTTAGTATGTTCTGAATTATATCGACTATTATCTTTTTTTTTAAATTAGTTTAACTGATTTCGAAATTTCTTCATATTGATTTACCTCTTGAACTAATTGAAGATTACCTTCCTTTTTTTATATGTAGGTAATTGATAGTAAGAACCTCAATTTAGTGTTCTTAGATTTAGTACATCAACTTTATATTTGTAATTTCATAATATTAAAGTTCCTAATATTCCTCTTCTAAGATTACCTAACACTTACAAGGAGAGACATGTTATGATTATTCACAAATTAATGCAAATTCTTAGCCTTAACCAACTCAATAATAATAAACAATACGTGTGTTAATAATCTGTCGAAATTAAGGTATTAATTTTTAATTTAGAATTACGTACTCGTATTAGCGAAACTAGTCACGTGTCATATATTTTAATTAAATGTATACATTGTCCCGAGCTGGTACGTCTCTAGTGAAATTCATCACAATTTCAAACGTGTTTCCAACATCAACATCGACCGATAAATCAAGTGTCCCGAGATGTTTAACTAAAAGCTCGTAAAATCTATAGTTGAGGTTAAATGGAAAACTTACCGGCTCGTGTTTAGAAGAGACGACAGAGAGCGGAGAGAAAGAAATTGAGTGAGAGATTAGCGAATCGAACGACTCCAGGCACTCAGGAGGACTGATGTGTTCCTGTTGCTGGTGTTTACATCAATGCAATGCATTAACAAACGTTGCCCCGATAAAAGAGTGATTTACTACATACACGAAATGATTTTAAATTACAACCTGACTATTTTACTTGTTTTGATTTATTTATCATTGTGCGGCGTATGCATCTGTAAACGGTTTACATATTCATGTGCACGATGCAGTAGCAAGTGGAGAGAATTGATGGTCAAAAAGAAGAATCAATTTTCATGTTTGCCGGTGTTGATTGAAACGTATTTGCTTTGTTTATTTAATGTCTGGACTAGGTTCTCTTAAATGAAATAATTGCATAAACCACTTTAGTTTAAAACAAAATAACCTTTTATCAAAGTCAACTGTTATTTATTGGTGGTGTTACATTTAGTAGTCTACAATCCCAACCGTCACCAGGTTTTTTCTTTCTTACCATACATTAACATATTTACAATTTTTTCACTAATATGTACCTAATAAGGAGAAAGTTAAATAAGCAGAGGAATTATGCCAAAAATGGCATACTTGAGTAAATGACATTTATATTGTTTTCATCTTACGTCTCATATCTAGATCTCGTTAGAAGAAAACCAAACAATCCGAAATGGACAAAATGATACAGGGCCCCATACAATATATTCAGTATGATCCACGTACCAAAGAACTAGTTCTCGTCAGAACAAGCAGCGGGTTATAACAGCTTTCAACAATAAAAAAAAATGGGATTTCTGAAGACCTCAGAAGTCTTTCAAGACCCACATACCAATTTACTCAGGCGGATAAATAACCAAAGAAATATTTATAAAGGACAGAAGGAAGGACTAGCTTCTATCCAACATAGTTTGCCACATAAAAAGGAAAATAAAGTTGTCACGCCTATACTGGATCCAGCCGCCACTGTCTGTATCCAGAATCTAAACTTTTTGGAATCACCGCCACCGAATTAAGAAAATTAGCTTACAGTTTAGCTGAAATAAAAGGATATCCGCATAGGTGTAACAAAATCAAGGACATTGCTAATTGGAATTGGGTTAAAGGCTTTCGGAGTTGACGTCTCGAGATTTCCTTGATATTTTCTGAAACTTCAACCGCAGCAAGTAAAAGGGCGTTTAATAAAGTCTAAGTAAATAAGTTTTTCAAACTGCTAAAGAAAACTCTGACAAAAGGAAGTGTTCCTAGTAGACAGTATAACATAGAGGAGTCAAGTTTTTAAACAGTTCAAAAGCCCTCAAATTTGAGCACTGACGCGTGTGTAAAAAGGACGCCATGTCACTGTTTTGGCATGTATGAGTTTCATTGGTCAGTATATTATACAGAAAAAAGAATTATTTCTTGGGTGCCTATCAGAATACTTCAAATTATGTTATGAAATAGAGTATATGGTAACTGATCTATTTAGCCGTTGGATGGACCATTTCATCAAATACGTTAGACCATCTAAAGAGGTCAAATGTATTCTGATTTTGGATGATCCTGCAAGCCATTCCTCTTTACATGCTTTGATAACGGTTAAAGAATGCGGTGTCATAATGCTATGTCTTCCGCCCCATACCACACATCGCATGTAGCTGTTAGATGTTGCTTTTTTAACCCTTTGAACTCACACAATAATAACGAACTCACCACATAGCTTAAAAATTATCCAGGACGAAAAATTGGCCTTTATCAAATCGGCTGATTATTTGCCATGCCTCTCGTAAAGTTGCTACAAAAGAAAATCAGATTAATGGTTTCAAAAGTACGGATATAAATCCTTTTAACCCTATCATATTTCTTATTCATCTCTTTGCGTTTCTACATACTTATATCACACGTATAAAAATCTAGAGACACAGGCTCGTGCGCACAAAAACAAAATAACAATTTACAAAAAAAATAGGATTTAATCGATATGGGAGCAAAGGTCATCCATGTAAGGTGACTGACAGGCTAACTCCTGAAGAAACCAGTCAGGATGCTGAGACTGTAGATACTAGAACACGAAGCCCTACTGTAGAAACTGATGAATAATATTGAAATAATATTCAATTGGCCACTTACAAGCGTGACTTCACGCAAATTAAATGAATATTACCGACCTTGTCATATTTAGTATCTAAATCAATATAAATCTACATATTACGTAGCATAAAAGTTAATGTAATAATTGCAATTTTGCACGTCATTGCCAAAATGTGGATATATCATCATCAAAATGGTAATCAGAACATTTCAGCGAAGGATAAGACCCAAGTTAAAAAGACATACTAACCTGAAATATAAAGTTTGTTATGATATATAATATTGTCCATTTATGAGCAATAGATTTTACTAGACAAAAATATTATTCGGGTAAAGACTTTCGGGGACATGTTATGAGCAACCTTATGGAAGTTTAAGGTAGAATGCTAGATTCAGAATCTCATTCCAATATTAGGGTGTGATTCTGAGCGGCTCTCGTAAGCTACGATTATTATCGGAAGCTTACGGTACCTAGCAACGAGATGACGTTTCGAAGACCATTTTGGGAAGTTTTACGGTCAATGATGTAGCAGTGTCATGCATCCATAGATGTGCCTAAAAAGACATTTATTTACAAATTGACTGTACACTACTGTGATAATACATCCTTTTAAGCTCTCTTAATGGTAGTAGTTCTTGCTGAGATGTTTCAAAGTGCTTCCTGCTATCTTGGCATTACATAATTTTCCGTACATTTTCTTAAAAAAAAATATTTAAGCAATCGCTAAATTATATTTCAAACAATTTTCTGATTCTAATTTTGCATGTTTGCATGTTAAATATAAAGGTCATGTACAAAAATCGCACATTGTCATATTAGTTGCTGGGTTGCATTGCTGACATATTTTTCGTAGCTTACGATAACCATAAGCCTTCGGATAGCTGCACAGAAGCACTATTTATTTAATAAAGCAATCATGGTGAATCTTTTAAAAATTGAAATAGATATCAAAACAGAAGTGAAGGTTGTCCAAGCTAATGGAAAGTCATGGACGACCATATGCGAGCAATGTGAGCATATATGTATTGCGTCAACATTGGTATTGTTGAAGATTAAACTTTTGGATGAGACCTCTTGATCAATTTTTCATTTTGATAGTTTGAAAATTAGATTTTGATGTCAGAAATGATTATCATCACTTTCGCAAGATTATTCGTTTTATTGATATAGATACCAAACAGAACAGAGGTAAATACGTTACCTCTAAGTATTCTATAGTTGCTATTTGCTGACTTTGATCGATAAACATGGATATTCTATCTGTATTCTATAATCTGTGCTCTCCAATTAGAATTTCATTCAATTAATAGCTATCCGTTGTATGTCGTACTTACTTATTTTCTTTACGACTTGTTTATCGCTCAAAGAATCGTATGAAGAAGAAAAGAGAACACACCAGATGTGACACAACGAAATTCTAAAGTTTCCAATATCTTTTGCGCGACTGCATAAATAGCAATATGCACTCATGACTGTAATATGAGCAAAATTAAATCCACCATTACTTACGTTTTCCTTAATAAATTTTGTGAAAACTTGTCACATTCAAGAACTCGAATAAAATAAATTAAAATGTCCCCTCCCATCCCATCGTTCTAATTCATAAATATGACCAGGAGATGGCCGGGAAGTTTAAATTCAACCATTCGGGATTCCGGGATTTGGGAGATTCCCTCTATTGAGAAACTTCCTCTCTTTCTGCTTGCTATAAACAAGTAATTTTGCGTCGTGGGGCGCGCGCGCAATAGGAGGGTGATATTGGACGCGGTCGTTTTATGTTCGTTATATACCTCAAGATATTAACGTTATCCTCCGGAAAAGGGGGAGAGAGAGAACTACGTGCTCGTTTCTCCCGTTCGTTTGCCACTGTCTGCCCGTCTGTTTCTATTTTTCCACACTCAAATCCTGGATGACATTCGCTTCCATATCATTTAAATGCTATTTTTTTAAATTGTTATTCTGTTTTTGTGTGTACCCGCTTATGTAATCCATATGTGAATATATATGATTTGGGTAGAAGTAAATTTAATATGTATGCATGTCATATATGTATATTAAAATTATTAAAAATGACACAAATAGTACAAACGAAACTAAATGTAATAATTATTATTTTCTGATTTGCGATGGTTATTATTTAATTAGATAAGTTTAATTATAAAAATTCGAACTCATGATCTCCTAATCGCTAGTCAGGTGCAGTGTTGTGCATTATCTGAATGATGTTATCTAGATAAAAGTTTTGTTATCTATCATCTTATCTAGATGACACTACAACTATTTATCTATCATCTTATCTTAGATAAAAGAAAACAGATTATCTGAATGTTTTAGATAATAGATCATATTTTTCGTGAAACCAATAAAACCATCGCCGTCCCTGTAACTCTACTCCTATTTGTATGGTTTTCGACTTTCGTACAATGTAGTACATCTTTCGCAGTAACGTTGGTGTGGTACGTTCGAAAAATTTGTTGCAGCGCTGCTTTTCATTGTCACTAAATGTCACTTTCACTTTTCACTTGTCGTATTTTGTGAGCTTATCACAAGTGTCCAAGTTTATAGATGTGTTTATAAATAAATGTAGCTAGTGTAGTGTGTAGTTCACTCATGCTTCATGTTAGTGAGTGCATGTGTAGGTATGTACGAATGTGATATTGATAAGTTAATAACTACGTGAACATTTCGTTAGCTAATTCGAACACGCAAAATTTTCTAATAAAAGTGGCCATAATCAAAGAGATTGAACAGAAATTTAAACACTTATTTGAAATGAAAGCTTACCCAGCCGAAAGTAAAGCTTTCAGTCTGTCAGCAATGAGTCACCCCGAATTTAAAACCAAATGGATTCCTGAGAGACTTGTTAATTACTGTAAAGAAATATTCATTAATTAATATACTTTTTTAGCTTCACAGTCCATTATAGATAGTGAATCCGAAACGGACGACAGTGGTGATACTTTTTTTTAAATCGCTTTCTGCCAAGGGACAAGGGTCCGAAATGATTAGATGAAATGTGAACACTTCACAAGATGATTGTTATCTAAATTGTAAAAAAAAATAACTAAATATGTTACATGCATACCCAAATATTAAAAAAAATATTCTTTAAATATAACATGACGCAAGCATCTTCAGCATTGATTGAAAGACTGTTCAATCAACGGTTCAGCTCGCTCGCCCAAATCCTACTTCCACGTAGAAATCGACTATCCAACAAACATTTCGAAATGTTGTTAATTTGCCGAAGCAACCATAAGGCCTGATTTCAAGTTATACTTGCGCGGTCGCAACTTTGTATCACTGATTTTTGTATTCGTTATTTTGCCATTTTTAATCTGTTTTCAAAACCGAAAAATTGGGGACTGTAGGAATAGTGACAAAAGTTGGGACCACGCAAATCCGACTTGTCTCTAAATCAGTAATAATAGTAAATAAACATAGATTGTATATTAAATTTGTTCATATTTAACTTTGTGCATTAACTATATCAAAAAATGTCACATCCTTCCTGTATCAATCGATACATAAACGACGCTGTATTCTAAAATAAAATTCTGAGTTCTGAGGTTTTTGCTAGAGCATCTATTGAATTATCTAGATAAATTATACTTTATCTGTCATCTTTATCTAGATAATAATTTGCAAAATCATCTTTTATCTGTATCTAGATAATATTTTCGGAATTATCTGTTATCCTATCTAGATAAAAAATGGTTATCTATGTACAACACTGGTCAGGTGCCTTTATCCACCCTGCCACCGGGGATTATTATTTCGAATATTGAAATCATACTGAATCACATCCAGTAAGTTACTTGATTTAAGCTCAAACGTTTGAAGTGTATTATTTGTATATGTCACCAATTAATGACGGTGAAAATAGAAGCCATATAGTTTAAATTGGTTTCATTAACCCTTAAGTGGCTAGCCTGACTTTAAAGTAACGATTGCAGAGTCCTAAATTAAATACTTTTCGCGTTTATGTAAATAAAATATAACTAGATGCCAGAACCTGTATGTTCCCAAAATATCCCTCTAACAAATGAACACGTATGCTAAGTGCCGTTTACTAGTTTGGTGTATTATTGTATGAAGAGTTATTGAAAGTGCATTATTTACACAGTACCAACTATGGGTATCAACTTTGTGTAATTATAGTTTTTAAGTTGGTTTTGATGTTGTAGTGCAGCCGGTCAAATAAATAAGTACTATGATAATATCACTTTATAAATACAGTTTTATTTAAAATACCCATATAAATTTCATGCAATAACCAACGTTACATAAAAGTAACGTTAGGCGTTTGTACTGCCAAAATAATCTTCATACGCAATAAAATATTTTTCGTTATAGGTGTGGTTTAACTTGCAAGAAGCATTGGAGATAGCATATGAAGTGGAAAATGTGGAAGAAATATATATTAAGCCCCCTTATGCAAATATTCTAGCCGACGAAGACTTTGGAGATGATGACGTGGTGGCCGACAATCTAAGTTGGGAGTAGCTTTCTGTTCCAGCTAATATCCGCTTGACAAATGATGAAAGATTAGGTAATGTTGATGCTTTATTGGGTGAAGCAACTAGAGATGAAGTGTCAGCCAGCACCAAGATCGTCATCTTCATAAGATAGACTACAAATACATTACCACTAAAACTTCGTAAGTGGAAAAAGGCAAGCGGAGGTTCAAATATTAGTCGTTCACTTGCTCCAGCAAATTACACGTCATTCAAAAGCCTCTCATGTGTTGAACTGTTAGAATTGCGTTTCGGCAATAATGTGATTAAATTTTTCTGTTCTTTCCAAAAATTGTGCTGATCCAAAAATTTCTGTGGAAGAAGTGAGATGCCGCATAGCTATTTTTATTTTGACAGGATACAATCGTTTACCAGAAAAACGTATCCACTGAGATTCGCTGGTTTTAATTAATTTATACCCAAATAGATACATTATTTTTATAAAGTTACTAACAAATATTCTTGATAAGACATTAAAGAAAATACAAAAAATCGATTTTTTATTGCTAATAGTGATTAATTAATTTTTGAATCAGAAAAGTCCCTTAGGGTGCCAATCAATGGGGCTTTTACCTTATTAATAGGAAATATGGACAGCTTTCGGATGTTCTGGGGTATTTAGACATTTGTAAGACTGCATTTTACACATATTTAATATCTTTCTTTAAATATATGAATGATAAACTTTTATAATTTATTTTTGGTTTAAATGTATATAATACAGCAATTCAGTAATGTTTTCGAAGAAGTTATCGGGATCTCAAAATGACCAATGTAAAGCACTTAGAGAACATGAACACGAGAAGCAAAAGAATAACATATATAAATTCTCAAAATTATATTGTAATGCTTCCACTTCCAGAGATTTTTAAATATGTGAAAAAGCTAAAAACAACATTTACAACAATCATCTACAGTTAAATGCTCAAACGAATAAGAAAGATTAAGTGTGTAAGAAAATTATTTTTCTATTTCGGTGCTATATAGTTCACTTTACGACACCCGTTTTGGTTGCATAAAGTATTACTTTATCGCACGCTAATTTTATTCTTTTGTGGTTGGTAACAAAAAAAAAATGGAACCAAATCGTATTTAAATGTCAAAATATACGCCTTTAAAGTAACAAACATGTGCAATAGAATTGTACAAAGAATAAAAAGCACACATGCTATCATTTTATTTACTAATTAACAATATAAGTTAAGCAGAGTTGTATGATAAGTTTTCTGATGCTACTATTGACATTTACTTCCCATGTTGAATAGTACAACTATAATAAAAGTTTGTTTTTGATAAATATGTAGAGACTTTGTTGTTGAAAGATTTTGTAAATTGTCTTCTGCTATTTTGCGAATCTCCCGGGGGCGTATAATTATTTATTTCGTCCTTTTTGTTGATAATTTGAAATAATTTATTGCATAAATTTTAAACATAATAACATATAACACCGCCGATATTCAAGTATTTAATATGTTATACTTAAAAATCAGAGTAACCAACTTCAAAAAAACAAAATTTCTAACATATTCGAACAAAATATGTATCTTATTTTAAGCTTTTTTTGGACTTTTAATAACCGAAACAGAAACAATAGTATAAAATACATATTTCATAAGACATATTGCGCACTTATTCTTTAGACAACTCGCCTAGCGACTCGTTTTCTAAACTTGAACGCGTGCGCAAAAATCGTATCTTATGAATCTTGTATTTCAATATACTATTGACCTGCATTGTGTAAACAGCCCGATACTGATATACTTTTTATAATTTCTGGAAAGCTACTCTGTTCTCGAGAATGGCGAAGTTCATCTAAAAGAATCTGCTTGTGTAAGCTAGATAAAAAATTATACCTAGTACAAGTGAAACAAGAACAACATCTACATGCATTGGTAGCTAATAATATGTTCACAAATTACACAAAAACATTACAAATTCAAGATCATGTCAATCAATTTTGATTGCGTATTATTTCTATTATGTGTATTCATGTCACACTCATCACAAAGTCAATTATTCAATGTAATTATCATTTATAATTTGGGTACTGTAAAGCAAATCATCCATTCATTAGAACTAGTCGCTGTCTTTCTTTAAATAATAAAGACAATACACGGGTCGAGCTCGTGAACAAGTTAACACATTAAAATATTCAACATGATAAACAATAATATGCTAGAACGGAACCTCTTATATCTCGACTTGGTAAGTTTATAAATAAAATGCATACGTTGTGATACGCGTAGGTTTACGATGATGGACTGTACATTTCACACTTTAGCGATCCCGTTGTTTCGTACACTTTCCAGGTGCGGTAATAATAACGACGGTGTTACTGCTGCGAGAGCTGAAATTTTAAATACCTCGTCCCCGCATTTAATTCGTAGTAGAGGTACAACAAAAACACCTGTATACAAGGGGAACCGTGTGGGACAGGGAAAATTTACATTTCTCTCTCCCCCTGTTAGTCAATTCAAGTTAGTTTAATGCCAGTGCGCGCCCTTATAAATGTATGCAATACTATGAAAGCCTGAGAGAGAGTTTGATGGGATGATTTCGGTTCGAGGGGGTTCCCCGATTTCGGTAAATTTCGGGGTGCTATGTAGGTTAAGATGTGCCTCGTCTAAATAATTTTGACGTTTATTGAAAGACTTAACGATCCTAGTAATAATCCCGATATAATATATATTTTATGTTACACGCCTATATTTTCGATAAAATAACCTTTTTTAATGTAAAATAATTATTCTTAATATAACTACACTGTGTTGCTGTATGTAAGATATTTATTATTAAATTGTTATTATTTTGATCCAATATTTTCCGAAATAAACTCTTGAAAGAATTAAATTCATCACTCGTTACTTTTACTAGTACTTGTAATTTTCACAGTTTTAATTCGTGAACTATAGTATCTAGGTAGCTTAGGATATCATCTCTTATTATTGAAAAATAGTGATTTGACGTTTTTAAGGTTATAAGTTTGCAAATAAGTGTATGTGGTGTTGATTTCCTAAAATAAGCTGCTTAAAATTAGTCTGTTTAATTCTGTTGATTATTAGTTTGTGTTAATTTGTTTAAAATAATAAAATACACTGTCTAGTATAGCTAGAGTTGAACATATGAATCGTCAACGCAATTTAAGTAAACATGAAGCAGCGCAAGCAATACCTCTGGTTAATGATGGTCGATGCTAGCGTTATGTGGCTAATTTGCAACAATAAGTCGGACGGATAAACATTTTAATGAACTTGGGATTTTTTCTAGAGCAAGAAGACAAGGTCGTAAGTGATCCGGTTCCGAATTATGCAGAGCTCTAGCAGAAGTCCGGAACGTAGAGATTTCTGGAAGAACAGTCAGGAAAGTATTCTAATGCAGCTCTAAATATTTTTCTTCTTTTGATAAATATATATAGAATGCATAATTTACGACATATTTGCAAAAAGTCGTTATTCGGTAAGAGTAGAAGTGTCCGAATTTTGAAAATTTTTGAAGTGTAAACTTCTTTAGGCGCGTTGCACTGATTGTAGGCACTGAACAAGACTGACTGCAACGCTCGGATATGTAACGCTCGGATATTTATAACGCTCAGATATATGTAACGCTCGGATATGTGTAACGCTCATTCGGGTAAAATCGGCTAACGAAACAAGATAAATAAATATGTCATATATGTAGAGATATTTAATTTCAATTAAATTGAAATTTAAATGAATAAATAAATTCATGTTCCAGAACAGATTTGATTCCGAGCCGCACGGGTATGAAGACGACACGTTACCATCAGACCAAGCGCGGGACCGTAAGCGAGTATTTATGTTGTCTATTTATACATACACATACGTCCGAACCGAAAAAACGAAATGGCCGCTCGCGTAAATGTAATAAATGTGCGAATATGTTTTATTTAATACGTTACTGAATATTATACGCGTGTATTTCGTATTATTGAAAATTGACGTATGAAAATGAAATTTTAGATACGGGGGTGTCTTAGGTCGCCGATCACCAATCCATAGTCAAAATGTCAAAAAGAAACGAAATGGCGGAAGAGTTTTTTGAAAATTGACATATGAATGTGAAATTTTAGATACGGGGGTGTCTTAGGTCGCCGATCACAAATCCAAAGTCAAAATGTCAAAAAAAACAAAATGGCGGCCGAGTTTTTTGAAAATTGACGTATGGATGTGAAATTTTAGACATGGGGGTTTTAGGGGTCGCCGATCACGATTCCAAAGTCAAACTGTCAAAAAAAACAAAATGGCGGGAGAGTTTTTTGAAAATTGACGTATGAATGTGAAATGTTAGATACGGGGATGTCTTAGATCGCCGATCACGAATCCAAAGTCAAAATGTCAAAATAAAAGAACAAAATGGCGGAAGAATTTTTTGTAAATTGACGTATGAATGTGAAATTTTAGATACGGGGATGGTTGAGGTTTACGTTTTATTTAATACGTTACTGAATATTATACGCGTGTGTACATGTGTATATGTAATAAATGTGCCAATACGTTTTATTTAATACGTTACTGAATATTATACGCGTGTATTTCGTATTATTAGCCTCGCCTTGATGAAGTTTTCACTTCTGCCGTGTGGTTTTAAGTACACTCATTCTTCTTGGTTTTTATACAAAAGGCATTGAAAATTAAATTCTAAATACTTTTATACTTGTAATGCACCTGTCTAAAAAGCATGACTTGCGAAATATTCGCAAAAAACTTTTTGATAAGAGTAAAAGATCTACTTCCGGTAGAAATTTCGAAAAACTAATTTAGTTTAGTTACATGAGAGTCTTTGTATTAATAATCCATTGTCTATGGTTCCAAAAACACTACTGAAATCTATGTATACTCGCGGCAAAAAATTTCGTCGTGTCTTAAGACCAGCTATATGGAAGATATCACTGGTCAACTCTAGTAATCCGATGATATATGATAAATTTGAATAAACCATAAAGAGATATTGTAATATTTTTGTTTACACTTGAGATATATATTAAATTTCGTCAAAAATAAAATACATCTAGCATAATAAAGCAATAAATAAGCAAACAATAAATTACCTAAAGAATCGTTTGAAGACAATATATTTAAAGGAAAATATTTTAAAATATAAAATAAGAGCAATATCACACTTACTTACCCCGGACGTTTTAACATATGTAGTTTTAAAAATGTATAGACATTATCATACTAATAAAACAAGGAATGGTGAAATAATTGATCTTTAGAGTGGTGGCTGAACTATTAAAAAAAGTATTTGATATATGCGATACAAAAAATCTTGATTTAAATAATATTCCAAAATTTAAACACCCCTAGCAATTGCACTGTTAATACCAAGGTAAATACACATTAGACAAACATGCCCCAGGTAAAAAAAAGTCTTAGAATGCAGATATAGGAATATAATCAAGAATTTTGAATTAAATTATAATGAAAAACTCATAATTTTTTTGTATCTATTTTAAAATAAATAGAATGTATATTACAGAAAAAAATTAATGACAGATACATACTCCTAAATATCATCAATATAAATAATTACAAATTCTATAAAACCCAAATCTTAATAATCATTCTCGCCCTTGAAAAATAAAATAAATTCGGAAAGCCCCAAAATATTTGTAGAACAGCAGAAAGATTTGTTTGTAATTTTGACACATCAATGTTATCGTGCGATATATCATAAAGGAAGAATATTTGAAATACAGTATGCGCCAAAATAAACAACACTGAAATTACTGAAGTATATATATTACTTATTACTTATACATTATTATGTCTATAGAAAACATGTTCAAAATGTGTGCCATGGCGTTGTAGGCACTGCTCATAACGGTTACGCAGATTTTCAAACATATTCGAGAACAAAGGTTGCTGCATATTCCTGAAAAAGGAGACGATCTTCTCACGTAAATGATTAACAGTTCTGGGTGGGTTTGTACCGCTGAAGACTTTCTCCTTTAACATACCCCATACGTAGGCATCCGGTGGTGTAAGATTGGGGGAATGTGATGGGTAGTTGAAATTAGAACTGCGGGAAATGATGCGTCCTTCAAAAGTTTCCTGCAGCAATGCTATCGATTATCGAGCAGTGTGACTGGTCGCCCCGTCCTGTTGAAACCATTGCTTTTCCATCCGAAGGTCCCTGGCACGACAAAACCATCTGAGATCTTGGACAAATGGCGTTACCACAATGTTTCTATAACGTTCCTGGGTAACAGTAAGAGGTGTGTCATCATCATCCTCAATGAAATACGGACCAATCACACCGTGTGCTGACACTGCACACCATATCGTCACACGGGCACTATGTAGCGGTTTTTGGATAATCACGTCTGGCTTATCGAAACCAAGGAAGCGGGTTGTTTGCTTATTAATGTAACCCTCCAAGTGAATATGACTTTCGTCTGAGAACCACACATTATTCAAGAAACCTGGATCCTCGTACAACATAGCCAAAAATTGTCCACAATACGCAACCCCGGCATTCATATCTTGGTTTGACAATCGTTGTCCAACTTGAATTCGGTACGGAAATCCACGTACGTCTTTGAACAAACGCCGAATCGACGTACTGCTGATATTCAACTTAAATGCCGTTCGCCGAAGACTACGGTTCGGTGATTGCAAAATCTGATTCATGACACGTCCATGGTTCCCATTTGTTCTCACAGTTACTGACCAACAGACCTTCCCTTCCGTTGGCACAACTCACTGCCAGAACGACGAAATTTCTCAACACTAGAAAGTATAACTTTGTTGGTTGGTGCCTCTTTATGAAATTGTTCGCGATATGTTTCCGTCACTAACTTCAAACTCGGTCCACCTTGTTTGCCTTTTCCGTACGATCGAAAATAATGCTCAACGATAAACACTTTTTCCTCAGTCGTGAGACCCATTCTCTACTATAACGTCACATAACAACGTTCTTTGCACTACTAAAAACACAAAACGCTGCTAGTATCATACGTCAAAAAGCAGACATGCGCATAACAGTGGCACGCATTTCAGTATTGTATATTATGGCGCATACCGTATATTTACTTCTATATGCCACATGTATTATCTTATACGAAGCAGTTAAGTATGTTTATTCAAACTTAGGTATTATAAAAATTGAATATAACCCCTCTTTATTTCGTGTTAGAATTTACTAGAGTTGACCAGTGATACCTTCCATATAGCTGGTCTTACGACCCGACAAAACTTTTTGCCGCGAGTATACATAACATCAATTAGACCACGCTTGTCAAACTCCATGCTAATATATTCTATAATAGTCACAAGAGTTGTGACAATAGATCGGGCATAAATATATCCGCGAAAGTACTCATATTTTGCCAAAATTTGATCAAATAGATATGGGTCTGTAAGTTGTAATATTTGAATTATCTCCCTTCTTGAAGACCGGACTGATTCTTGCAAATTCCCAGCTATCAGGAAAGATTTATAATGGATGTCAATGGCCCAGTCGAAGTGCATCATGCATTCTTAAAATAAAATTAGGAATATGATCATTGCCTGCAATATTATTACAAGGAAAGTTAGGCATGACAGAGATCGCTCATCTTTATTTATAGGGAAAAAAGTAAAAGGCATATCTTCAACTGGAGAAACAGCAAAAGAAAAAGTTAAGCTATTTTGAAAGACCGAAGAAAATTTATCAGCAAAACCATCAACAATAGGAAACTCATTATGATGCTGGAAATTCTATTTGAACCTGATTTAGAATGCACTTGACTAAGATTAGTAATAATTGCTTTATTAATCACGTGTAGGTAAGTATCCAAATTAACCTGACTTTATCTGAAATTTACATAATGCCTGAACCCATTAAAATTTATTGTTGAAAAATATGTTTTGCTAACTTCTCCATTTACGCCGATATAATATTCTTTCATTTTCAGATTTGAGATGATATCTTCTGAGAACCGGTGAGGATATTTAGATTTGAACCAGCAAGTCATCATTCTGGAAACAAAACGATCAATAATTCTGTGAAACACAGTAAAACTCACTAAAATCATCATTGCCAAGACCCAGAGAATACAAAAATTCTGGTCAATGGATTCAATGTCATAGTAGAGTTGATTCAGATATGCTTTATGAAAATTATATCTCGGATTGTTATTGGATGGGAAAGCAGAATGATAAGAAAAAGCAGTTGGCGAGAACGTAATTGAAGGTAGATGATGGTGCCAACTGGAACAAAAGCTGAAATATCTATTACAACTAGATGTATTGGTACAAGCATTACAATACAATTAAAATGAATAAAATTGCCCCAAAGTTGGGCGATATAATGTAAAAGGAACCCCCTTATATTTAATTTAATAAAATTGTAGAGTTTAAATCTAAAATAAAATAAAATTTAAATAACTTGCTTTGCCGGCTAAACTCAAATCAGATTATCTCAGGGCGATTGGGATTATTAAGAAATGATTAAGTGTAAACGGTGTTCCTAAACATTAATTATATTTAATAAAAAAATACCATTGTAAAACTTTAAACAATTCGTATATTCAAAACCAATGAATTATATATAACTACTTCTTACATATAACAAAAGAAATAAAATATATTTAAAGACAATTTTAATACATTTTTACAAATAATTAATGACCATAGATTTTTATGTATATTATTCGACGTAGTCTAACATAAACAACGGATGCCAGAATTTACTACGTCGCGTCGGCTGGTTTTGTGTACTATTTATAAATACACAACAATATTAATACGGATTAAGGCTGGACGCCCGCTTCAAGCTGAGTTCGATTTGAAATAGGCGTATCACTGTTTTCTTCGTGCAAATGTAATAAAAGACAAATGTTTAAGGGTCCGCGTGCTCTGTCTTATGCTGAGGAAAAAGATAGAGAAAAGAACTTGTCACCTAATCTAATCTGCCTGTAATTTATGGCTGCGTTGTGGTCTCAGATAATCGCCGGTTGGCCGACACGTTTGCAGTCGGGAAGCAACCCCCCCTAAATTAGACAATCTATATTTTCTCAAACACACAAAAAAGGTGAAGCTGAATATGTAAAATCACCTGCCGGATTCAAATTTTGAGTTGGAAAATAAAATCGAAATCGCAAAAAGGTCGAAAAATCGTTTTTTTGTGTAAATTTTAAAATTTTCATTTTCTTCAATTTTTAATACTTATCTCGTGATATCTTAGCAATGCAGAGAGCTAGGGATCTGTTTTTTTTAAAGGTTATACCCTAAAGTATTTGGATGATACTAGTGTTTTCGATTTTTCTTTATGGTGTGTAAATTTTATAAAAAAAAAAAAAGTTTTAGTAGACGACCAATTTGTGTAACGTATATTTCAGCTATCGAGTAACTAATCTTATTTTTCAGAATTTACCCATATATATGTGAAACAAAATAAAGCCAACATTCCAAAATTATTTTTTGTGCAAGAAATAAATTTCTAGATCGTTTCAGAAGCTAATTATTGCGAGTCAAATATAATAATTATACTCCCAGCCCGCAAGCCGTGTGAGTCCTAACATGCGCTTCTAGCAGGTATAGCGTTAGGGACGGGAAGAGATATTGCTTTTACTTTCTGATACGTAGTATAAGGAAGTATTGTGACGCTGACATTGTATATGTACACTATATTGTAAAGAAAATATCAACGGTTTCGATAAAATAATGTCCGAGTAACGATTACTTTCTTAACAAACACCGATCTCAGAAGTATTTTGCAAACTGCGTAGAAACTGCCCGAAATGGTAGGCGGAGCTACCTCTCGACACAATGTGCGAGCGTACCACATACTCTATTTGATTTCAGTGAATTTCGCCCAAATTTCAAAATTTTGTTTTCCGTTTCGTGACCTTATTTTTAAAAATTAAGAAAAAATAAAATTTATGTATTGCTGTTGAGTGTTACATAATGTTAAATAAAGGCTTGTTTTTTGAAATTTCTTACATTTTTATTTTTATTTAGGGCCCTTTGGACAATTTCGAAGAAATTACGATTTATCCATTGAAAGGCGTTGTTTTCTTAAATTAGCGTGTAAATTCGGTAAGGTTTTCATGAAAAATACGATTAGGAAATGGGAAAAACGATTTCGAGGCCGGGCGTACAGCCTTAAATGACATTCTCCTTCATAGAACGGAGATGATATATATTTATCAACTTTATTATGTTAATTTCAAATAAAATTTATTTCATAATCTTTAATTCTTCAATATCAAAAATATTTTTATTTACAATAACCTTTTAAAAATACCTTATAATAAATAAAGCTTCTTTCTTCGCTCTTCGACGATTTCTATCCTCAGCAAACTCTTCTTTGCTTGGCGTTGTCATCAACGGAATTTCCTTAGTAGTCACGATCCTGACGTGACGAATCTCCTTGCTCTGCTTACTGGAGCACAATATATTTTTTTATAAACTTTTAACACTGTGCACATTTACTCTTTATTAAGTGCTACTTTAATCACTATTTTTCAAATAACAATTCTTATGATTGTTATCGAATTTATTATAGGAGTTTTAGGTTCTTCTTTTTATAGAACATTTAATGTATATTACTTAATTTTCTGATAGTCGGGGTTTGTCGACTTCTTTATGAAGCCAGCCAGACAAATCTCTCCGACTATGGAGTTAACTTTCCGACTCGAATCCAGTCTAGTGGATGACTCTGTCGTTTTTAGCGCGTGTTTCTATTTTATATAAAAGTGTCTGTGGTTCCCCTGTCTCTATATAGTTCGGTGATTTCCACTTAAGTTTCCCATACAGACTCTTTTACGTAGGCGAATGTTTATCACAACTGTAGCGTTTATTTCACTGTTGTAAACATTCGGCGCCACGGTTCTTAGAACTAAATACACACTAAACTTATGACTAATATTTACTTAATAATACCATAACATATTCATTGATTTTAAATATTATTTCTCTTCAAAATATTAATAACAGAATATACTTAATTAAATCCTAAAAAAGTAAAATTATAAAATTAATAACTGAAATGGTTTGTACTGTTACATAGAATATGTGAATTGGATACTACCAAATCAAGAAGCCGTCCATCACAATTTCTAATGGAGTTGTACTGCATAAAAATATACCTATTTCTTGCAATTTCCTTTTATCAGTTTATTTGAACAGCGTTTTAAAGTAACTGCGGTAATTAGCTTGACCGAAGAAGTCTTTATTAGGAAAGGAAGCACTCATCACTTGCAATACCGTTTATACAGGCTGTCCAGGAAAATGTGGGAAATCTCTTGGATGCAGATAGAACATGAACAAATAAGAAGACAAGTTCCTATAAACATTTTTCCTACAGCCCCCCCCCCTACGGAGATATGCGTCCCTGAAGGACACCGCTGGAAATCGGTTTTTATTGAATTTCGTAATTAATATATTTTAATAAAAATTTAATGTGATGGACACTAGTAAGGATCTCTAAAATAGTGTTCTTGAAACATATTTAGGTTTTGTAGTTTACCAGGGGCGAGCTAATCTTTACAACTTAATGCCTAAATTTTTAACACCCTGTATGATAAAGACTTTAAAAATATTAAGCTGGATTGAACCATAGATTTTAAAAAAGGTACTCTTGCTTATTGTCGTTAAAATGAACCGTTTACGAGAAAAATTTTGCAAAAAATGTGCGTTTTAGTTTTTATCAGCACCAAAAAAACCTATTGCTGTTGCAAACGTTACTATGGTACGAAATAAATAAAATATCCGGCATTCTAGAACTTGACAACTCATAAAATGGTGTATTCCACTCCGGTCGACACTAGGGAGGAACTTTACAGAGAATCACGTTTCATTGTGATGTGATAAGGAACACGGCTGGGTTATTGTTGCGGCTACAACAGTCCTTAATTCGTCGTGCCTGTGAGTGTATCAGACTTCACGGAGCCCATGTTGAACCCTCTTACGAAGTTTTTCAATAATTTCATTGAGGTGCCTCCGGAGACACCACTGCGTTTATATTTATATTAATTACTTTAAAAGAAATTCAATAAAAACCGACTTCCAGCTAAGTCCTTCAGGGACGCATATCTCCGTAGGAGAGACCTGTAGGAATTTTTTTTATAGGAACTTGTCATCTTATTTGTTCATATTCTATCTGTACCCAAGATATTTCCCACATTTTCCCGGACACCCTGTATATCTAATGTACGAGGTAAGCGCCATAAATTCTCGACCTGACAGGCTTATAGAGGTTCAAACGTGTTCAAGCCCCGTCACGTCATGCACGCACATACGCGAGGTGTATACTATAAATATTACGGTTCGAGGCTTCGAACCGTCATACTTATAGTGTAAACCTACTAGGCTAGTAGTTTTTAGTAACCAGCCAAACAACGTGACTAGCCCACGAAAATGTCTAAAGTAACGAAAATTGAGTACCGCGCGGTCATTAAATTTTAAACAAAGGAAGGGCATACATCTTTAAACAACGTTTTGACGGCGTTTACGGTGATTCATCTCCTTCGTATTCAATTGTAAAAAAGTGGGCAAAATGTTTCCGTTTGGGACAATAATCCCTGGAAGATGCTGATCGGTCGGGTCGACCAATTGAAGCGATAAAGCCTCAACAAATTTCAATTATTAAACATTTAGTACTAGAAGATCGCCGTTTGAAAGTGAATAAATTAGCAGTGATAACAAGCATTTCCAAAACAATTGTTCGCCGAATTGTCCATGACCATTTGGGTATGAATAAAATTAGTGCTAGAGGGGTACCGCGAATTCTTTCTGCTCTCCAACGTGAACGTCGAGACGAATATGCGCAGTCGTTTTTAAACATGTGTGGAGATGACCCAAAACCGATTTTGGAGTCCATTGTCACAGGGGATGAAACAGTAGTTCTGTTTTACGATCCTCTATCGAAAAGGGAGTCCATGGAATGGCGGTGACCTGATGAACCTCGTCCCAGAAAGGCGAAAGTCGTTCAATCAATGAAAAAGGTAATGGACACATAAATTAATGGCCAGTATTCGTGCAAAACATCGTGGAAAATTGACAAAAGGTGTGCGATTATTGCGCGACAATGCTCCCGTCCATACTGCCGCCATTTCACAAGCTGCCATTCGCGAATGCGGCTTTCAAGAATTGGAACATCCACCGTATAGTCCGGATATGGCCCCTTGTGATTTTTGTTTGTTTTCTAATTTAAAAAGAGACCTTAAGGGACGTAGTTTTAAGGACGACATTGAGTTGCAAGCAGCTATTATAGAACATTTTGACGGAAAAACTTCAGATTATTTTTACAAGGGTATCGAATCATTAATTAATCGTTGTAATAAATATATAGAAGTTAGGGGAGATTACATTGAAGAATAAAAATTCTTATATTGTTCCAAGTTTCTTTTTTGTATATCAGGCCGAGAATTTATGGGGCCTACCTCGTACGTACAAGGTATATAAATAAAATAATTAAAAGTTAGAAGGTTCTTCGTCGTTTAAATTTCTCATAAACATATTATTATAACATCTCATCAAAAATAAGATTATTCATCGCATACTTTAACAGTTTCGAAGAAATTACGGTGCAGTTATCTAATTAAACGGTCCGAAGAATACATAGAACCGACAGTGTAAAATAAATAAACTTAAAAGAACTTACGTCAGCATCTTTTCTCGTCGGATATCCTCCGCGAAGCACCTCATTAATTAATACATAATTCAAATTTTTTACAATCGGCACACGGCAACTTTCTCAGTTCTACTTTTAAAGCGAACGATACGCGAATGACATTTTGAAATAGCCAGCAGTACGTACTACAATTAATTAGACTGACAGAAGCAAGGGTACCTATGATTTTCAAATAGGAACTGGTGTAAATGGTTTCGTTTATATTAAAAAAAAAGAATTAGTAGTATAGTAGCAATTATTGCTATATAATGTGGTCTTTTCCTAGTATTTTAATAATTGTTACATTACCAGTCTTAAATAAAATATGTTGATGAAACTGCAAAGTCATTTATTGTGCCACGTAACATGACAGTAAAGTTTATCGTAGCAGTTAATTTTTACCGAACAGTCAGAGTTATTATAATGTTCTTCCAGGAAATTTTAAATAAGCTTTTCGTAAAAGCCTATGAAATAATTTTAGTACATTAGTATACAGTGTATATATGGTACAGTTTTGACACTTTTTTTGTGAGAATAAGTATTTTTATTATTCCGTTTTTAGGCGTTGAAAATATCTATAGCTAAAATATTTATATTTGCCAACTTTAGTAATGAAACAATCACCATTCTTATTAGATAGTTAGGGGAGATGCGCATCAAATTTTTACATTTTACACACACAAGGTAATAAAAGAAACAGACCAGGTGAAATATTTAGGAATATATATATATGTAGATGCAAATCTCAAATGGAAGGTACATATACCGTATGTGTCAATTTTCATTAGGTATAGGGATTCAATTTTACATGCGATTTATACATATACAAGTAATATGTGGCAACGTGCCACCCCACAGCGTCTGTCACCAATCCCGGGAACAATCGAAATCAAAACGACTTTCTCCGATCTTCCCACTTCTCCCGACCAGATTTTACATTCAATGTTAGCTGCGAATACGTTGCGATCTAATCTGCAATGCCGTCTTATTATTACTGGAACGGGAAACATCAAATGGCCGCCGCGATCTCCTGATCTAGTCATTTATTATTATTTTCAGAATCCTTTTTTATTTACCTTATTTTCAGTTTTATTAGAATTAAGCTTTTGTTTGTGTCATGCAGCGTGAACGCAGCTTAATAATTCTCTGCATTTACTAAAAGGAAAAAGAAAAACAAATCCTTGTAACTCGTAAATATTTCTGAACGCATTACAAACATCCAACCCGCTGGTCGAAGAGTTACTGCTAACCACGCTAACTTGTATTTACTTACGAGCATGCATCGGTCGCGCTGACATTGGAAAGGAAAGAAGGGGTATACTATGTTGCCACATACTGTATGGATTAATCGCCTATGGCTAATGAAAATTGACACGTGCGAGTATATCTGCAAAAAAATTAGATGTCTTATACATAAATTTTATATAATACGTGAAATGTTAAACAGAAAATTATTAATCATGCTCTACAGAAGCCTGGCGGAATCAGTACTAAGATATGGTATAACAGCTTGGGGCGGAGTCTATAATGACACTCTAAAATCCTTAAATTCTGTTCAAAACTACTTGCTCAACACAATATACAGGAAAGATAGACTTTATCCAACAATATAGTTATATTTCGTAGACATACTTAACATCAAATCTTTATACCGCATGTGTCAAATTTCATTAGCTATATGGATTCAATGTTTGCGTGCGATTTATACGTATACAAATAATATGTGGCAACGTGTGTCACCCCTACTCTCCGTCACCAATCCCCACCAGATTTTACATTCAATCTTTACCTGCGAACACGTTGCGATCTAGTCTGCCATAAAAGCCGTCTTATTACTGGAACGGGAAACATCAAATGGCCGCCGCGATCTCCTGATCTACTAGTTTATTATTACTTTCAGAATCCTTTGTTATTTACCTTATTTTTAATTTTATTAGAATTACGCATTTGTTTGTGTCATGCAGCGTGAACGCAGCTTAATAATTCTCTGCATTTACTGAAAGGAAAAAGTAAAACAAATCTTGCAACGCGTAAATATTATTTCTGAACGCATTACAAACACCCAAGTCAATGGTGCAACAGTTACTGCTTTAACTTGAGCTTGTATCGGTCGCGCTCGCATTGGAGAGGAAAGTAGGGATGCCATGTTGTCACGTATTGCATAAATTAATCGCCTATGGCTAATGAAAATTGACACATGCTGTATATACTGACATCATGTAGTTTTCTTCATAAACATCCTGAAATAAGAGAGTCTATAAATCATAAATACCTTACAAGAAACAGGTTAATAGGATGTCTCAAGTAATACCACATTTTACCAAAGATCCTATTGTTACTTAGGACCGAAACTATACAACAAATTTTTACCTGAAATAAAAATTATTAAAAGAATAAAAACATACGTAATGCACTTAAGAAACATTATTTTTATTAACTTGGAGGCGTTAGCGGGGATGTTTTAAGGACACAATTTACTTCTTAATGAAATAATTTTAGTTATAGTTAGTTAGTTAGTTTTAGTAACGTACACTTTTGTACACGAAATATGTATGCATATCAAGTTACTACATTTCTTAGAATTTATAATGTAATTGCACATACAGGTGGCCAACACCTAGGTGCACATATCTTTAAATTTAAATAAATAAAATAAATAAATAAATTTGATGTTTGACATGCAATTTGTTTGAAAGCGTAATACGTACAAATTAAACAAATTATTACGTTGTTCTACACCAATTAAACGAAGTGTCCGTAGAACTTAACCTCTTAAGCGGTTGGATGCATTGTATGTAGTGGCTCCCATATTAACCACTTACTTTCCTAACTGGCGCATATATTCGTAATATCCATCAGAAGAAATTATAAAATAAATTAACAGTTGTAATTCATATTTAAAATTTATTGAAAGGACATAATATATAAATTAATAAACTAAAACAATTTCTAAGTAATTGAATTCATTCACTAAGAATATGGCAAAAAAATTGTTACGTTATATAAATTAAAAAATGTTAGAATAAATATAAACTGACCTTATGAAAATAGTGTATTATGCATTTAATGATAGCTATTAAGACACGAGTAAGAAAATTACAATACGAGACGAAGCCGAGTATTGTAATGAATACGAGTGTCTTAATAGCCATTATAGCTCCCACAATTATGTTTTATTATGTGTAGATATAGATGGCGCTGCGATGAAAAGAATTTTTTGATCGCCACAATCTTCATTTGTTTTTTATTTGAAGGAGTAATAAAATTAATGTAAATTTTATTATTTGGGTTAGTTTCCAAAATTTAATGGTTTGATAGATATTCGTGTTTAAAGAAAGTAAGAGTAATTTTAAAGCTTTGTCTTTATTTTGTTTAAATACTTAGAAGGATCAATAACTAACAAAGATGTTCAAAATTGTTGCCTTCTTGATTGCTACATAACGTATAATCGCTTTATTAGTTCTCTTCCGCAAACATTTAACAATGTATTTCTACTAATTTTTTGAACACTTGCATAAATTTTATTATAAAAGTCGCCCATATCTTCAATGGGTTCCTTGTAAACTTCAGCTTTCAAGTAATCCCACAAGAAAGAATCTGACGGGGTTTGATGACGAGCCGGCCACCTAAGGACGCCATTAGTACCAATCCAACGACGTGGGAACGATTGATTAAAATAGTCAGTAACTACGTTAGCATTATGAGCAGGTGTCTTGATGTAACCACATATTATTTCGCAGCTCTATAGGTATACACCTTCCAAAAGTAGTGGTAACTCATTTTACAGGAAATGTAAGTAGCGCACAACAGTTCATGTTTCATGATAAAAGTGGGGGCCTAAGATATATCCGTTTAAAATTCCACACCAAACGTTAACGCCAAAAACTGTTTGATTTCTTGTTTGCCTTATCCACCTAGGCTTATCTTCTGACCAATATCGAGCATTATGCTTAATTAAAGTACCATTTTTGTGAAAACGACATTCGTGACTAACTATAAAATTTAAATTGTGAAGTAACTTTGCAAGAATTGTGAATATGTTTACTGCTATTTTTCCCTATAAATTAAATATTTAAACAAAATAAAGACAAAACTTTAAAATTACTGTTACTTTCTTTAAACACGAATATCTAAGAAACCGTTAAATTTTGGAAACTATCACTAATAATAAAATTTACATTAATTTTAATGCTCTTTCAAATAAAAGGAAGATTGTGGCAATCAAAAAAAATCTTTTCATCGCAGCGCCATCTATATCTTCACATAATAAAACACAATTGTGAGAGAAAACTAGAGTCGATCACATTCTTTAGTAACTACTTTTAACAGAACTCAAATATCTTTATCCGTTTCCGAGATATTTGACCTAGCAATTTTAAGTGGTACACCCTGTATAGCAGTTTTAAAATTAAAGAAAGGTTCTTATGTATATATTTATTGTCAGTTTTGCATGTTAAAAATCGTATTAGATATTCCAATCATTAATATTTAAATTCTATTTAACCTTATATGTTTTTGGATGCGTGCCTTGTGCACTGACTGAAATAAGAGACATGTGCTTTGGCGAAGACAGAATTCCCCCTAAGGTCAGAGGTGAAATTTTCTTGAATTAATTATTTATCAACATAAACTCAAATCTGGCAAATTTCAGCAATTTAATAAAGTTAAGGAAGACTGCGATGGAGAACTTTATACTTCCTGCCGCATTTAAAATATTAGAATTCGTGTTAAAATTAAGACAGAATTTATTGCCGCGTGTTAAGATGGAGTTGGAAAATAAATTTATAGGTTATAAAAGTGTAAACTTAGATTTACATATTCATATAACGAACTTCGAGCACTACGAGAACTAATATATTTCTTTAATTTAAAGCATGCGGAAACAATATAATGGGGATTAAAAGAAGCGGCTACTGTAAACTCGCTAATCGATTATGAATATTAATTTTGCTTCTATTAGATTATTATTTATAATAAAATCAGGAATGTGTTGCTAGTTTGGAATTAATGTAAATAATACTTGCCAAACTGTAGGTAAATAGATCAGCTTTGCATCTCGAGTAAAATGTTTTTTTTTTTATATAAAATAATTACTTAATTAACAGCCTTGATAAACTTTGCAAATACCTGTGAAACTAACGTTGACATAATGATATAATAAAGTACAATAAAATAAAGAAAATTCCAACCTTATTTTGAAATTTAATTTTACCCTGTCTGCAAACGATATTAGCCAAAATATCGCATTTTAACGCGATACCTTATCTTGTTACTCCTATTATTACCACCTGCCAAAAAAAAACTCTTTCTGCTTTTTCTTACATACTGCTATGATATTAGTACAATTGTTCTAGGGTTGCCGCGATATAGCTCAGAAAACAAAATTCTCTCTCTCAGGTTCCCTCGGCGAAACTGTACAATGTTCACGTCAGGAATCGTGGTCTTAGGAAACAGTATAAAAAAACAACAAATTACTTGAAGACAAAAAAATGAAGTAATTATTTAATTACCTTTTCTAAAATTTTTTATAAAATTGAAAAACAGATCAGATATAAATATTTATTATAAAAAAACAAAAACAAAAAAACTTTAATTAACAAATTCTCAAGAAAAAACCCTACCCACTAATTGACCAGATAGGATAAAAAAAACGTGTACTGACAAACGCGACAAAATTTACCTAATTAATTTCTGAAAATTATTCACAAAGTCCATACAAAATAATAATTACTTAAAATGAATAAATAAAATACCTATAATTAAAATACATCAAACTATAGCAACTGATACAGTAAAGAAAATTATCTAATTTGATAGCTTCTCAATAAATATAAAATATTTTCAAACACGTGCTGGGAAAAACAAAATGAAGGATACGAGTCCACTTTTACAATATTAAAATTTTCTCTTATTATAATAAAGAATGCATTTTCTTTCTTAAAAGTAAATACTTAACTTGTATAACAGCAATAAAACTAATACACAAACTTGATTAAATCTCGGCTCCTTAAAATCAAATGAAAATTATAACAATTTTATTCAAACATAAAATATCTCTAATAAAAGAACTGCATTTAACGGGAGACCAAGATCTAATGTCCTTCAACATTAAACATACGGCCAGTGAAAGTCACGCATCCCTTCCACATTAAAATAAAATTCGCACATCTATACTATATTAAAATATCAAGTTAAGGAACGTAAATAATCTTTCTGGCATCTTCTCTTTTAAATTCATATAACAACAAAATAAATATTAATATACACAGATTACCAAAAGACTACTATACCTCCCAAATTCTTAAACAGAAACCAAAATACAGTGTGTACCAAAACATTTGCCCCACAGAAAAATAAATTTGAAATAAATCAATTTATTTAATTTTACTTATCCATAATATATAAAAAAAACCATAGCAATACGTGCATACGCCATGTCTTATTAGCTTGAGACCAATTATTTTTTCGTGCCAGCTTTTGCTTGTGTCTACAGGTTTGGATGAAATTCCTATTTATTTATTGTTATATTCTACTTTTATTATTAATCTTATCTTTTTATTTATAGTTAAAAATTATATTCAGCTTCTAATTGGTGTAGTTGTTCCTTTTTTAATCTAAATTTTTGGTGGTTATAGAATTTGTGTTTCAAAAGTAATTAAGAAAATTGTTGCCAAAAAAAATGTCAAAGTCATTTTCTTAACAATGGAAGAAGAATTGGATTCTATTTGATCACACAAAATGATTCAACTCAGACAATGTAATTTTGAAATACGATTTTAAATTTTAAATAAGATCATATGATTAGAGACTTGTTATTTCTGGCAGTAATTTGTATTTATTTCATATGTTGAAGCTTTTCCACAGTGATAATATAAGAATGTAATTTTCAATAATTCAAAACATCCGCTTATTAGAGAATATAAATATCTTGCCATTCTATAAGAAAAACAGTCTCTGTTATTATTACAATACAAAATTGTTTTTGTCATACTTTAGTTTTTTTTTTTTTATCAAACATTGCATTATTAAAATTAAATGGCTTCAACATATACAATCGCTGCTCAAGCAGTTCGGAAATTTACAAATTTACACATTAATTTCCGAACTGCTGGGGAAAGATGTATTATTTTAACTTTTACTTGAAGAGATCAAGACGTTTAAGTAGATATGGACTCAGGCCTGCGTGGCGCAGATGGGAGCGCGTCTTACCGGTGATAAGAAGGTCGTGAGTTCAAATCTCATCGTAGGCAAATTTTTGTGATAAAATTTCCTAATTAATTTACTCAGCGCGAAGCAGAAAAATCAATTTATTGTCATTCAGAAAAATCAAGTTATTGTCATTCGCAAGGTACTATAATGCAACGCTCAATCTGGCTTCTTTGTGTCCAGCTGTAAGTTTGATCTTTCTAGCAGCAGCGGAATTTTTTAAATTCACTTGCCGAGTACAACGTCGTGCTGTGAAAACGGATGTGGGGAAGTTAAGATGAATGATTGCCTCTGCTGCTGTTAGAAAAGCGTTATTTTAAATATTTTGGACCAACATAAGATCGTCCACCATAGTTGATGCTCGAGATCGTCCAGAATACACTTGTCTATCCAGAAGTCCTCTCTCTCTTTCTACCGCCGAACAATTAAATTTGCCGAACTCTGCCATCTCTAACTGACCTGCTACAGCAGCTTCAGATAATCCTGTTTCTACTAGGGAAATGGCTCTAATTTATTAAAGTAAGCAATTAGAAAATTTCTTGGCAACTCAAAATAAAATTTATATTTGACAGTTTGTTGGTTATTATTGACAAAAAAAAATGATACAAACAATCAACTGAAATTTCTAGTTTGTCAATATATGACAGAATTTTGTATGGCATTGATGACCAGAATTTATTGCTCGCGACTGTATGTCTTAAGACTCAACTATATCTATTCTTAAGTACGAGGGCGTATTTTTATGTTATCTACTTAGCCATGAAAAAAGCACATAAGAGAACAAAAAAAATATTTTTCTACATAACTCCCTTCAACACTAATACACTTATTCCATCTTTTTTCCAGTTGCCCCATACCCTCAGAAAAAAATTGCTTCGGTAACCCCGCAAAATATTCTTCAACAGCTTCTTTGAGTTCTTCATCAGAAGCAAAACGCGTTCCTCTGAGATGCTTTTTTAAATTTTTGAATAAGAAGAAGTCTGACGGAGCTAGGTCGGGGCTACACGGTGGATGCCTTAACTCTATAAACTCACAGTCATTGATTATCTGCTGAACTTTGTTTGCCTTATGAACCCGACAATTGTCGTGCAGCAACAAGTTTTTTTGTGGATAAGAATGGGGACGTTTTTCCTCCAGAGCAGTTTTTAAATTTTTAATTGTGTTTTCGTAGGCCTCTCCATTTATGGTAGACCCTATCGGCATATATTCAATAAGCAAAACTCCTTCAGCATCCCAGAAAACAGTTGCCATCAGTTTTTTTCCAGAAAATAGTGCCTTGGCCTTTTTTGGTGGTGGAGAGCCCTTATGAACCCACTGCATGGATTCTTGTTTAGTAGGAGGGTCCCAGTAATATACCCAAGTCTCATCCCCGGTAATAATTCGAGATGAAAATGTTTTGTCCCTCTCCAATTTGACCAAATTTTATTGAGAAACTTCTTTTCTGCACAGTTTTTGTTCAGGTGTAAGCAATCTGGGTATCCACCGTGCAAACACCTTCTTCATACCCAAATCGTCATGCAAAATTTTGAGAACACTTGTTTCGGATATACAGACTTCATTGGCAATGACAGAGATCTTTACACGCCGATCTTTCAGTACCAAATTTTCGACTTTTCGCACAATGTTTTCAGTTCGAGCTTCAACGGCTCGTCCGGACTCTGGGTCATCATTGATTGACTCTCGGTCCCATCGAAAGCGTTTAGACCAACATTTTACTTGGAAATAAGATGGTGTATCTTCCCCATATACAGCAACCATTCCTTCATGAATTGCTTTTGGACCATTGCATTCCTTTGTCAGGAACTTTATTACGCTGCGATGTTCAACTTTAATTTCAGTCATTTTATCGAGAAATTGACCGTCTCAAATGGCTATATACAGCATAAACTAAACACAACTTAGCACATGTACTTCTAACAGTGACAGCAATTTTTCAATAATTTGTTTGACATCGTCACTCTTTTGTTTCATGGCTAGGTAGATAACATAAAAATACGCCCTCGTATTTCAACTTTTAATTTCTTACATTTTTATAAACGTTCTATTTATTGTATTTGTTTTCATATGTGTTATATATTTTACTCTCTTTTATAATTCATACAAAATGTATCATGTGCCCTATTTTGAAATTTTTAGAGCCGGAAAGGTCAATAAATAAATTTGAATTTGAATGTGCATATTTACCCGATACTTGACTTTTATAACACAATATATTTATTTAGTGTATACATATCGAGAAAGAACCTCACATATGCAACGGTTAAAAAAAACTCGACTAAATCATATTTCACTACAACAAACTTGTCGATTTTTTGTTCTGACATTCGAAGGGTCATTCTTATGTTAAGACCCAACTAGCGTTGTAGCCAATATATGTCGAACACACTGCCTGGGTTGTATGCACCACAAAATAGAATAGCAACCAACAGTAGTAGAACGCCGGTAGGTAGATGGATAGGTACAAAGTCAGTGATGGCGGTGGTTGGTTTAGCTCCTTAACAGTTCAGGGGCAGACGTAATGAGACTACATAATAAAATATCATCGGGGGGTTGTTGATCTCGAACGCTGAGTGCCGCGCGCGCTCTCTGCAAGAGAGGAACTACTCTTTGAAAATATTATGACGCTCCGAGGTTCTCCGTCTCTTTCTGTCGCACTCTTTGTTAGTGTTTTGAAATAAAATATCTGCCTAATCTCCGCTTAAAATCTTTTGTGCCGTAATATATGGGCGGTTTTTACGTATACAGATGGAGGTAGTTTAGACAAGAAGTTGATGATGTTAAAACCTTACACTGTACACTTAAAAGTGATAAGTGCGTAATATATTTGTTTCGCTTTTAAAAATATGAGCTGGGAGATTTTCAGGGAGATTTGTATAAATTTAAATACAAAATTTAATACAAAAAAATAACCATAGAATAGTAAGTGGGCAAAGAAAGATTTATCTTCTAAATGAATTATAAATACTTGAAATGTTATACAGGTTGAAACAATGCATTTAAAAGTGCTGAGAGTTAGTCAAAATATGTTCACATTATGAAGCTATATACTAAGGAAATTATTGAGAATATTAAAATAAAATATAAGCAATATAGAAAAGACAGGGAAAAGCATTCTTTTCGTCCTTTTTAACCTTGAAAATGGAGGTGTATCTGAATTCCGATAACTTCTTTAAAGATAATCTGTATCATGTGTTGATGTTTCGTTTGTCTCTACCATATCGAGGATGTTTCTAGCTTTAGTGTTGTTCTCCGTTTTTGGAATTTAGTCAAAACCAAAGTGTGCTTCATTTAGTCCTTGTGTTTTTTCAGTGATATCGGATTCTTAGCATACTTGTGGTCCTGTTAGTCTTTCATCCAAATATTGTTTATTTTGGCCAATATATATTTTATTACAGTCTTCATAACGGACACTGTACATAACATGTGATCGTTTTGCAAAGGGGATGAGATCTTTGAGGTGTATGTATAAATAACTAAAACTATCTTATTTTGATAAGTTAAACGGTTTGACAATATTATTTAGTTTCTTCGACAAACTTGCAATATATGTAAATGGAATGTATGAAATCTTTAATTGTGGTTGCATTTTTCCATTTTCCCGTATTTGTGCACTATTATATATCTTGTTAGTCTTTGTTTGATTATTTTTTCTTGTAAATAATCTCGGGTAATTGTTGCGTTCTGGTGTGACATGAGCCTTTGTTTGTTAAGATTTGTGGTATGTACTGTGGACCGGTTAGAACTATAGCTCTATCGACCAGAGCTATCACCAGATTTTTCTTATAACTAAGTGATTGGTTAGGTTTTTAATTGGCATAAAGCTCCGACGATGTCGGTTTACTGTTTTTGACTAAAGTTAGATAGAGAACACTTGGCACTAAATCCTCAACATGCTCAAGCACAAGTTGAGCAACCATACAAGAAATCCATTGTTACTTTTGTATTTGTGTATACCATTTGTTATTGTAATGTAAATACGTAATGATGTCAATTTAATGTCTTCATTAACTTCTAATAAAGACAGGTTAGTAAAGTGTTTAATGTTGTTCCATTTCTTTTGTATTACTTCCCTTGCCATATTTTCATTTAATACACACGACCAAGAAATGGAATTTATAAGACTAATGTAACCATGAAGGAAGATTTGATAAATCGATATACATTAATGAATTGGACATCGGACAGGCAGGACATGATTAAGAAAATATCTAGATTGAATAATAATAATAATAATAATAATCTTTATTCATTTCAACAAAATACAAAATACCCAGGAACACAGCAGTATTTGTATTGGAAATATGTCACAAAGAGAAATAATAATAGAGTTACAATAAAATCACTAATCATAAAATATACATATATATATATATTATAAATTAAAAAATACTATTAAAATATCAAAAATATTTGAAAACTAAATTAATTAAAATGTAGTATCACTGTGACATATATTCATTAATAGAATAACAATAAGATAACGTTAACAAATACGCCCTAACACTATACTTAAATTTACAATAAGTTTTACAAGATTTTATGCTGTTTGGCAGTATATTATACAAGCTATATCCCAAGAAACCTAAGTTCCTTCGAAACAGAGTAGTTTTATGGGTTGGTGGTAGCAAATAATCCGTTTGACGTATGTTGTAATTATGCGAAGTATCAGTCGAAAATTGACATTTAAATTTATAAACATAGCACAAGACTTCAAGGATATAGACGTCATATACAGTAAGAATATTGTGCTTCCCAAAGATTGTTCTACAAGATTCACGAGAAGAGAGATTGAAAATTGTACGAATCGCGCGCTTCTGCAATATAAGAAGACGCTCCGTTCCAAGACCAGATCCCCAATGAATTATTCCAAACCTCAGCCTGGAATGGAAATTGGCGTAGTAATAAGTTTTAAGAACATGAGCACTGCAAGACCTTCTCAGGTGGTACAAAGCATAACATGTTCTAGATAGGTCGTTACAGATATTATCGATATGGGTAATCCACCTAAGATCCTCATCAATGGTGACACCAAGAAGTCTGGAAGTCCTGCTCAATTTCACCTCATTCCCACCCAAAGAAAAACTATTCACATTACATCCATGCTGGTTGCGGAACAAAATACATTGGGTTTTTTGGGTGTTAACAACCAAACCATTAGCACAAAGCAATTTACACAATCTTCTATAAAGACAATTATCACTCTCAAAGAAACCATCCAAATTGCTAGATCGAATTATTATATTAATGTCATCAGCATATAGTCCGAGATCAGAGGCCATCCCGAGAAATGAAGGAAGGTCGTTGATATAAATTAAGAAAAGAATGGGTCCAAGGACTGATCCCTGTGGAACCCCCCTACACGAAACTCTGGTATCAGAAGAAAGCTGATCAATCACCACCCTCTGTCTGCGATTTAGCAGGTAACTCTCAAACCAACAGTAAGCCTCACCCCTAATACCATAATTTTGTATGAGCAGAACATTGTGATCGACAGCATCAAAAGCTTCCTATAGGTCGACAAACATTGCAAGGCAAGAGATACCAGCATCAATAAACTAACTAATTCTAAGAGTAATTTCTTTTTAATTATTGACGATCATATTGAATAAAAGTCTGCGAATTCCAACAATTAATTATAATTATTAAAAGTACATTTAGAAAATAAGATAGTTAAAGTATTATTATATTGTTTAATTTCTTCATGCCAAGTCTCCTCGCCCTCAAGTATTTCCGCGCCCAAACCAACCGCTTTTCTATTGTATATCAAAGCTCCACCACTATATACTTACTGTAATTTGTAGCAATATGCTTCTTGTGAGAATAACATCAGTGCCTCAGAAATACATTGCGTTGGCTATTAAAAGACTTAAGAACAAATCTATGGCTGATCCTGATCAGGTGTTTAATGTCACTATTATAGATTATAGTCGTATTTTTCTGGAACCCTGCATAACTAATTTTAATATTAGTCAGCTTACCTCAACATTTGCAAACAAGTTTAAGAGAGCTCCTGTCTCTTCTGTCTCAAAAAACGGCGACATATCAGATTTGATCAGCTATAGACCGATATTTGTTATATGCAGTTTTACTAATATATTTATGTTGCCATGAAATCTAAACATCTTAAGTATGCAACATGGGTTTGAAAAGTTGCTGTTTTAATGTGAAACTCCTATTATACATAAATGTTCAAATAAAGTTTTTAAAGTATACATGGTTTAGAACGTTTAATTAATAAATTCTTAGTTTTCCATATGACTCCCTTTTTACCACGTTTGGTTTCCAGTCTCTTCAATTGCGACGAAAAAATATTGGACTTCAGGAAATTAAATTTCGTGGTTCTCCGAGCATTTTTGCGTAATGCGAAGACTTTTTAGGCAGACATCGCCAAAAGAAATGTATTACTTAAATAGCTAATTATATGTGCGTGTAAATCATATAATAGTATAAGCAAGCACTTTGAAGCAATTATTACATACTAGTAATTCAATTTAACTTAAATTATTGTAATATTCCTACTGTTACTATGTTTTCTTTATTCTTAAATTGATTAATACTGTTGGACAAAGAAACAAATAAGTAAATAACACATACACATTCACGTCAATACTATCAAGAGTTGGGCGCCAAATAATATATAATAATTTATTATTATTTGTCAATATGATAAATAAAATTGATAATTGAACATCACTTAAATTAAGTAGTTACCCTTGCCGAAATCAATCAAATAGAAATAAATAAAATCTTATACTGTTAATATACTTACTTATTTAGCGACCCCATCTGTTGGGCTACACAATGTTCGCTGAATAAATTATTATTAAATTGCATTTACTTAAAAGAAAACCTATTCTGTGGGATATAAACATATTCGTGCTATGCGGAAACAGCCAAAAGGCGTTTGACTTTATTGCCAATCAACGGAAATCAACCAATCTAATAATGAAACATTTATCAAAGTTTTTTGGTTATTCTTCATATGGCAAAACAAATAACAAAATAATGATATTATATATGGTAATAATTTTCCGAACTACTTTCTGCTACATATGCTAAAAATAAGAAAAATATTTGCGGCAAGGTCTATAAAAATTAGTATATTATAATTTCGGATTATAAACATGTTTTTGCTATTATTACTGAATTTTTAGATCTCGTTGTTTGGTACATTGTCATGTACGTATTTTTTTTCTTCCAAAAAATAATATATAAAAAAAAATTGTTAAACCAACTGTTGAAATATTTAAGGATAAAATTTAATCAAAAAATAATTATTTTACTTGTAATTGAAAATTAAAATTTAAATGCACATGCTGGATCATACAGTTATGCTAGGAGAAGTCATTATAATTATACAAGATCTGATCTAGCAATGTTTTCCATTTCCGAAATCATATATTCATATCCGTAAAAAATTATAATTACCTACCTGACATTTTAAATCATCTATAAACAAATTCAAGAACAATTTGAAAAGATTGTTGTCTGACAAGTATTTTTATGACATGGATGAACTTTTTAATTTCTATTTTAGTTGATAGCTCGGGATACTGAGTCATATGTGTGTGTTTTTTTTGCATATACATAGTTTGGATCTACTTAGTTTTGCAAGTTTTAATAAGTAACCTTTTGTATTTACACACCTTAATTGTAAAATGTTAATGCAATGTAAACATTGTATTTATCATTTATTTATTATGATCTACACCACTGATACTGAATAAATCATGTCGTATTATAACCACATGTGTTTAGCATCGGCGCACGACAGTTTACAACAGCCAGCAAGCACACGAGCGGACATATCCTCTCTCTACGAAATCCATGAATATAACCTCAAGGCTTTTGTGGCACTTCAGCTACTTTACGGTAGGCCTTCATAAATAACGTTCGGACGGGGAAAAAAATGTGCGCTACTAATGTATATTTTAACACATTAATGCGATCAGTAAAAAAGATTATTTTAGCGATTCTTTCAAGTTCGCTTTGCATTTGCACGGTCGTAATTGTTGAATTAGTGTTCGCGTGGGTTATTGCGATAAGTCGATTCGATTTTTCCTTTTTATAATTTACTTAATTGAACGATATATTTGAGAGGGTTTTCAGTACAGTGTCAGAGAAATTTAGTAATGGTTTCAATAGTCTTTTTTTTGTGCGATAAAGTGAATATTTATATACTATGGATGGTTTGAATTCGTCATAATTTTTTATTTAAGAGCGAAATAAATATAAACTAAGGAGCAAAATTAACAGGACACATGAATTTTTCAAAATATATTTTTTTAAATATCGCAGTAAAAATCATGTGATGAAAATCAACTGTTCCTTAAAAATCGTAAACTTTGAATTTTAAAGACATTAAAAATAAATTACCTATCAAATACTGCTGTTTTATTTCTGGACATGAGTCTTAAAAAAGCCAATCACCACCAGTGGCGGCTGCTGCAGGGAGGGCAACGGGGCACTGCCCCCCGTGATAAACTTCTTTTAGCAGATAGATTTAAATACCTAATTTGTATGTAATTTTTCTGATTTGTTTGATAACAAATAATATCCCTAGCAGCAAAACCAGTATATGCACACTTGTCCTACATTAGTAAAGATATATTTTTATCCTTCTCTAAAATTGTGATTTTGCTGCTTGGGTATTTTTTCGGAAGTAACAGTCCGTCTCTTCAGCGCGTTTAAAAATCACAGTCTGACGTAGGCTCCGGGGCATCTCGCGCCACTGCTCCGTTTGTACTAGAAATCGTGCGTATAAAAAGTGGTGCGGGGCAAGAACGGTATATGTCACGACAGGGCACTAGACTGTGATGCCGGCTGGCAATGTAGTATATAATATCACAGAATAACAAGTGACAAAAGCCTCACTTGCATAATTCCGATATTTGTGCGCAAAATCGAACAAGCGCACATTTCAAAATGGCGTTTTGTTGTTGTATAAACATAACCTGTCTAAGTTTTATAACTTATAATTTACGAAAGAATAATAAGTAAAGGTGCCAGTTAGATTGTTGATATAAATAATGGAAACTGTACGAAAGAAGAAAACTGGGGGTATGTAGATGTTGTATTTTTACTTGTGAAAATGTTCAGCAACAAAATATATTCTAGTTTCTTTTTGTTTCTTAAAGAAGAATATCGGTAAGTTATAGCTATTCAGTAACAGTTAATTTGTAATAATTCATCTTTTTTGTAGTGTCTTACAGTGGATCACCAGCTGTAACCGGAATGACCTAACTAAAGATTTGTCAAAATTATGGCAAACAACATTTGTGTGTGGTAAACACTTTGAATCACACATGTGTTTAAATGATATAAGGAATCCAATGCAATTCCCGTATTATTTCTCTCACTCTGCATGGAAACACCAGAAAGAAACAGCTTTTGATGCAAAATTTCACACGGGTAGGTTATTTTTCATAAAAGTGTTTTTAATATAAACTGTCATAAAATTAAAATATTTCCAAAATTATTTGTTAGCATTTGTCTTTTATATATTCAGCAATTTTTGTCTATATTAAGTTGCAATACCGTTGCATTGTAATTTTAAAATATGTAACTTCATACATCATCATTGAAGTAGAATAAATATAACATGACTTTATAATTTGTAATATTCCAAAAAATCTGTACATGATGATAACGTTTTACTTTAATTTCTCTAATAAGATATTTCGTAATTTAAATTTGTAAACTTATTTACTATCTACAAAAAATATATTATCTTATTTATCATTGTTAAATATGTTTTGATAAGGTTTGCACTTATAATTAAAGTTTTTATTAAAGATGAAGCATGAAAATAAATACTTCTAATGTGGTTTTTATCTTTTTATATTAGTGAAGGAACCTCCTTCGAAAATAAGAATTTTAGAGAACATCGTTATCTCTCACAGCCATGACCATATTGAAAAAGAAATCAATTCAAACCTCATCGGTTAAGGAACTATCTACAGGTAAATGTTTATTATAAAATATTATTTTATAAGAACTAAGTATTATTTGAAATTTTAAAAGCATGCTGATTTCAAAATGTATTTTAGAATGTGGAAACTATTAATGTTCCTAGCACAAGTGATCTTAGATCCCAAAATTTAGCAGAAAGTGAACCACCTATAGGTATGACAATTAATATTTACAATACAAAATTATATTATGAGCAAAATATAAAATACGTTTAGTTGTTTAACTAAAGAATTCGAAGTCATTTTTGAACAAAAATTCAACACATGTATTTAACCTACTTAGAACTTTTCAGTTACACACGTACAATTAATTTGTATTTAATGAAATGTATAATTTTTTAGTTGTATTTTAGCAGTTATGGAAATTCCTGCTACATGTGATGTTGGGGTTCAAACAGGAAAACATCTCTCTGCCCATACACCCAGAAAGGAAAGACTGAGAAAATCTCTAAGGCCTGTATGAGACGATGCTAAATTGGTAAATTGGAATGGTCATAGTGTTTTTTAAGTTCTTATTGCATAAATTAAAAAATGTCCTGGTCACGTGTATAGGTGTCTGTGTTAATAGAGGAATATAAAAAATATCCTTGTTTATATGCAGTTAAAGATGCAAGGTATAAAAACAAACATGCTTGTGCCACAGCAATAGAGGTAATTAAAAATATAGTGACAAAAATAAAACCAGGAGTGTCTATATCAGATATTAAAGCTAAATTTCATAGTCTAAGAAGTAATTTCTTAAATGAACATAGAAAATATAAGGAATCTCAAAAAAGTGGTGCACGAGAAGATGATTATAAAGGTTAACTGTGTATCCTAAATGAATCAAAGAATTTAAAACTAATTTCTCGAAGAGCAACCAACCTTTCAATTACGATAACACTAAAATTACGTCACTACATCATACTAAATTTCATATGTAATAATGCATACGTGTCATACAGGAGTAAGGCAATAATATCAAAATTGTATGCTAAATTAAAGCAGAAAATTTTCGTAATAATTTACATGGAAATTTTCTGTAAAATTTAGCATCGTGTCATACAGGCCTAAAACAGCATCGAGTTGTAGCTACTAAATCTAAAATGAAATCCTATCCTAAACAGGAGAATTTACAATATTTTCTAGGGCTTTGTGGCAGATATTTATTAAAAGAACTGGCAACTGTTGTTAAATTTAATGCAGTTAATAAAAATAAGAATATTGCAATATTGTTTTTCAACTTTGAAGAGAATAAAAACATTTTCTAGAAATACCATGCAGGAAAGCAGACTATGTGCCTCAGCAAAGTGTTCCATTGAAAAACAATTACTGACATCGACACCAAACTTCAATGAATTAGTTATTAATCATTTTGCTAATCGTAAGGAACGGCGAATGAATTTTATTTTCAAACAAGTTAATTAAATAACATATTGAGTTTATCTTTTTGTTTGTATTTAATTTTTGATATTAAACACTCAGACACCCCCCCCCCCCCGGTGCCCTCCCGTCCCAAAAAGTCACGGGCCGCCACTGATCACCACTCTCATCGATTTTGAGATATCTCCAACACTAAAATTCCCGAGTTTATTTCTGTCGATATAAAAAAGGCCAATCTCCAGTGTCTAAGGGTACATGATATACCATTTTAAGTGTAGGGCTTATATCCAAAACCGTTAAGAACTAAAATGGCCAATTTCCAACTGATATGGAGATTGGCCCTTCTCACGCAATAATTAGCAACAACCGCAACAAAATAATGAATGGAGATTGGCCCCTTTATTAAACGTAACCTAAAAATTTGTGTACCACATGACGTTCGGTGCCGTTTTTGACTTTTTATTAAAATGTATTCTGAAAGAACCGAAAGACTTCTATCTTTACTTAATTGTGGTGAGAAGAAAACTCAAGGTACGTTGCAATAATAAAGAAAAGTAGTAGCTATAATATTTTGGTATTACCTAGTGTTATGAATATTTCATTATCTTGTACTTATTTATTTAGATTCTCAGTCTGCTTGGACTTCTGTAATAGTCGAAGAAATACCTCGTATTGATGATAATGTTAATGTAGAGGTTCCAGTTAGACACGTGAGCAGTAAGATATTTTGTTCGACAGGAAAAGTTAAATAGATATTTTTTTTAGAATGTTGAAGAAGAGGTCAGCGACGACGTAGAAGTTTCAGACGATAGTGACATTGACTATGTACCAAATGAAAGCAACAATGAATGCGAAGAAATGAATGATGAAGGAAATGTTTTTCCAGAGAAAACGAAATCTAAGAAACGTGTCAGAAAAGGAAATACATGGAAGCAATTTACTTTGATTAATGAAGAACAAAGAACTCATCTTTTTAATTTATTTTATTCACTGAGTAGACATGCTCAGAATCAATTTTTATCAGAAACTGTTGAGGAAGGCTTGAAAGAGCGAGAAAGGTTACCAGAAGGAAAGCTCCTTAGCAGGCGACAGTGTCGGCCATTTTGTGCTCTCTCCGGTTTCCCGAAAATTTTGCAGTGCATCTGAGACGGTACTTCGAGGAATTCCTAAGGCGTTTGTGATGTAACGCATACTTTGTCCTTCATTTTTTAAAGCAATAGCTTGAGCAACTTGTTCTGGACCCATGTGTCTTTCTTGTTTTCACTTCTCAAAAACAACGATTATTCAATAGATTACGAATAACTTTCGTAAAAAAACGTAATAAGGCAGCCTTCCCTGCGATAAAATCGTTGCAACAATCCTGACACAACTCCTATCTGCCATGCTCCTATGAGGTGTCCGCGCGGATTTCACTCTAATCAAGTTGTAATATGTTCAAAGCTAATCACTTTTCGCAAAAAATCAGGTGTTGTCGCATGAACTTTATTGCGAAGATACGTTCTCAGTTGGGGGATGGTCTCTAGCTTATTGATGTACACTCGATCTTTACATACGGTCAAAGAAAATAGTCGGTGCCCAGTTGTAATCACTATTGCTCGAAGTAGTACGTTCGCCAAAGTTGTCTAGTAACAAAATTATTGTTTCCCTTGCTGTATGCGCTGGGCTTCATCTTGTTGGATGTCTTTCCACAGCTGGTCTAAACAAGTTTTCCAGCATTGATGTTGAGCAACATTGATGGTAGCCGAATCACTGGCTTCATCTTCGAAAAAATATGTGCTAAAGATCCTTTTGAACGATGTACCGCATAAACAGTACAGCTGAGCTGGCGCAATTGTCGCTACTGAATTGCTTTTGGATTCTCCTTAGCCCATAACATGCAGTTTTGTTTGCTAACAAAACCATTTAATTGGAATACGTTCGTACTTAAGAAAATTATCACCAACGATTTTGAAAGAGTTGTTTCGTTGGACTACACAAGGAAGGTATTGAATTTTGTGTAATTGCTAGACAGGTGTAAAAGAATATTCCTATAATTATTTGTATTGATCTGAAAAAGTAGAAAACATTCATGAGGAGCCTCTAGAAGACCTAGGAGAACCCCTGAAAAGGCCGATAGACGACCAATATTGCTTATCCTTAGAGACTGATATGTCTCAATGTCTTTCTAAGTATTTTTGACAGATAAAGGTTAGAAAATAATAATTAGTTTCACATGTGGTATTTGTTTCTTAGGGTTAATTTCCGATCATCCGAGATTAATACTACCTATCATTTCGGAGTCGTATAGTTGGGCCAATTTACCTTAATGACCCTTGGCTTGAAAGATTACGTTGTTAATCGTACTGTATAGTTGGGCCAAGGGGCTGCGGTTCTTGTCTAGCGAGGCATATACAAATTTCTTGTAGGAGTAATAAAATTAAAGTTCATATTTATTTGCCGAAGCATATTTTGAAAAAAAAAAATACACAGCAGTAAGAAAATAATATACATATTTATTTAAAAGACAAAGAAATTATATAGATCCACATAAGTACAACACAATTACAGAAGAACTTCACTTTGAAAGCTTAAATTTGCTAAAAGTTTACATTTATAAGCCCTTATCCCCGCTACAGTCTCAAGATATTTTGAAAGTCAACAGGTAATTTCGTCCTAATTGCTTTTAAAAATAAATATTATTGGCCGAATCTATAAATGCATAACCAGGGATTAGAAAGTGTCATTAGCAGTGCACTTAATCTCTACGTCGGACCGCTCCGGCCCAACTAAAGGGTAGAATTATAACCTCTCCCGCTGCGCTGGCCCAACTATACAGCGCCCTGTCATTTATAGAAATCATGCCCATCATGAGTCTTAACGAAACAGAGTAATGAAACCATAAGTCACTTTGGGCCAAGTAAGTCATTGGTGATTAGCTGTTTACAACGAGTTAAATTTTATATTTATTAAGAGGATATTAAAGCGGTCGAGAAAACAAGATATCGAATTTATCAGTTTTTTTTAATATTGTTCAAGATAGAAATGTGAAATTTTCTGTACAACTCCAATATAGATATGAGTACACGGAAAGGTTGTCCGATTATGTAATTTTTTGTCACAACCATCTATTTTTTTTACTTTCTTATACGTAGTATAAGGAAGTATTGTGATGATGAAAATTTTCGACCTCGAGATTTTTGCAGATGTCCACGTTTTGAGGTCCCCTGATACCAAAAAAGTGGTTTTTAAAAAATGTCTGTGTGTCTGTGTGTCTCTCTCTCTCTCTCTCTCTCTCTCTCTCTCTCTGTGTGTGTGTGTGTGTGTGTGTGTGTGTGTGTGTGTGACCACGATACCGGTCAAACCGCTGTAGATATCAATTCCAAATGTTGTATTTACGAATATAATCTCCCTCTTGAGAACTGATTAGATTTTGAGCAAAATCGGCAGACCGGAAGTAGTAGTTTACTTCAGTGAAAAAATCGAATTTTGCAAATATTTCGTCAATTACTAAGTTTAAACAAATTTATAAAGAATTCAAATGTACTCAAAATTAAATTTGAGAAAAATTGTTTTAATAAAGTTTTTCGAAATTCCTACCGGAAGTAGGTCTTTTACTCTTATCGAAAATCAGTTTTTTGCGAATATCTCGTAAGTTATGCTTTCTAGGCAGGTACATTACGAGTATAAAAGTATTTAGAATATACTTCTAAATATCTTTTGTATAAAAAAAATTTCAAAATTCAGACCGGAAGTACCACTTTTACTCTTATCGAATAGCGATTTTTTTGCAAATATGTCGTAAATTATGCATTCTATATATATTTATGAAGAGTACAAAAGTATTTAGAGTTGGATTTGGAATATTTTTTGTATAAATGAAATTTCAAAATTCGGACCGGAAGTAACACTTTCATACGTATAAGAAAGTCGTGTGGTGGCCACACCTCATTTTTTATTCTAAATTAGAGTAAAATGTACGTGTGTTTCTCGGTAAAAATCTGAAATAATTAAATGAAATTGATCAAAACGGATGTAATTCCCGTGTAGAGCAATGTTTTCTTGTGAGATATAGCTTTTTGAATTGCGGAAAAAAGTTTAATTTGAGTAATTAAATTAAGAAATTCCGGAATGGTGCGGTACTGAATTATTTGTATTTTAGCAGCGCCTTCAGTTGTATTACTTTTCTTATACGTAGTATAAGGAAGTATTGTGATGACGAAAATTTTCGACCTCGAGATTTTTGCAGATGTCCACGTTTTGAAGTCTCCTGACACCGAAAAAGTGGTTTCTAAAAATGTCTGTGTGTCTGCGTCTGTGTGTGTGTGTGTGTGTCTGTGTGTCTCTCTGTGTGTGTGACCACGATAGCGGTCAAACCGCTGTAGATATCAATTCCAAATTTTGTATTTACGTGTATAATCTCCCTCTTGAGATCTGATTAGTTTTTCAGTAAAATCGGTAGACCGGAAGTAGCAGTTTACTTCAGTGAAAAGATCGAATTTTGCCAATATTCCGTCAAATGCTAAGTTTAAACAAATTTATAAAGAATCCATATGTACTTAAAATTAAAATTGAGAACAATTTTATTTAAAAAGTTTTTCGAAATTCCTACCGGAAGTAGGTCTTTTACTCTTATCAAAAATCGGTTTTTTGCGAATATTTCGCAAGTCAAGCTTTTTAGACAGGTACGTTACGGGTGTAAAAGTATTTAAAACATACTTTTCAATATCTTTTGAATAAAAGAAATTTCAAAATTCGGACCGGAAGTAACAGTTTTACTCTTACCGAATAGCGATTTTTTGCAAATATGTCGTAAATTATTCATTCTATATATATTTATTAAGAGTACAAAAGTATTTAGAGTTAGATTTGCAATATTTTTTGTATACATGAAATTTCAAAATTCGGACTGGAAGTAGCACTTTTACTCTTAGCGAGTAGCACTTTTTTTCGAATATCTTGCAAAGTATGCATTCTATAGAGATTTATTAAGAGAATGAAAGTACTTAGAATATGATTTTGAATAAGTTTTGTGTAAAAAAATTCTTAAAATTGTATAGTTTGAAACGCTCATACGTATAAGAAAGTCGTGTGGTGGCCACACCTCATTTTTCTTTCTATGTATTCGGGTGACGGAAAACAACACATTCATTTCAAATATATGAGAATGAGATGGCTTGCATTTGGCTCCTCCTACGGGCCAACACCTCCAAAAGCAATTATAGTCAACTCCCAAATACAAATCGACTTTAATATCCCCTTAATTCCAGTTCACTATATTTATATGTGAATATTACATATTAAGTTCAGTTGCTTTTACAACTAAATCACGCCTAAACCATTAGGTAAACAAACAAAACAAATTATTTTTTCTTTAATATTTTAAAAAAGAACGCTATAAAACTGGGCTTTTTATTGCTGCCGCTAACAGCAGCTCAAGAGCTTTCTATTATTTATACTTTATACCATAACCGTTTTAACAATTATATTTTTTTGGTAAAGAGATTACCAAGTGCATAAATATTCATGTTGTAGCAGTAAATAAAATCTCATCTTTGTGAAACAGCTGAACTATCTAGGCCAAAGCAATAAAGTCTGTTGTAATTTTACTCAATGTGGAGTTAGAAATACAGTATATGACATGACCAAAACACTTGGAAACTAATTTAATATTTATATTTACAAAATTAATATTTAAATTAATTACAAAACAGCATATTTAATAAGTAATAAGCAGAAATAGTTACAACTACTTATAACATTTAAATTTTGCCAAAGTACACCTGACTGCTGATCCCTAATTATGACGAAGCCGCCTTAATAAAACAGATAACAGAAAAATAGCAAAATTAGCGACGGGATTGGATTAGGGAAGGGAGTGGGACATTAAATAAACTGGACAGAGACAAATCGAGACTGAGGCGGATATTTGGTGAAAGCACTGTATGAGATATATATGTGGGAAAGATGTAATACAAAAAGATGGTAAGACTATATGGAGAATCTCCTGTTTAGTTAAAGCCCAGATGTGTGTGTGTGTGTGTGTGAAGAAGGGAAGACTAAGATCAAGATGGTCAAAAAATGTTTAAAAAGACCTTCAAAAACGTAGTAAGTAAGATTGGAAGACAAGAGTGTTAGAAAATTATGGATAGACGACTATGTAATCGCATTGTTTCGGGCATCTTCCGAGTAATAAAGTTTTTATTTTCAAAAGAACCAAAAGAACGATGTTCGCCTCGGTTAATTATTGTATAGCTGCAGTCAGATAGGAATCAGTTTAATTGTTGTTCTAATGTAAATTTAGTCACAGTAAAATTAGTATCTAACTTGGCACCCAACGTGTGGGGCACAATTTAAAATATTAAATTTATAAAGATCATTTCTAGACTTGAGCAATTTACTGAGTAAACTCATGTAAAGATAATGTATAAGGCATACACAAGTTAACTTAGCATTGAATATAAATTAGGAAATGCCTACACTATTTCAACAAGTTACTCTTAATTAATCCGTAGCAATATCATCACGAATGGTAGCATAATCTTAATACATTTAAACTAAAAGAATTAATTGGGGAATTAAATGCCAGGATATATAAAGTAATAGAATTTGAAAAAGCAATCAAAGCAGTCATTGCTCCTTAATAACATTTATATGATTATGTTTGTAAGGAAATCATGCATGAACGGCTTTCACATCACTTGAACACTTTGTAACCACATTTAAATAAATACAGGTTTGAATGAACTCATTGAATATATAATTAAAATTACTATATAATGAGCAGTACTTTCCAAGCGTATTTATGATATTTCATAAAATTTGGTTTGGTATTTTTTTCTTTTAATTTAATGGAACAGAAATATATGTCTATTACAACCATTTATTTCTTAAATTCCCCACAGTACAAACAACCTAATGCCAGATAAAATTCGATTTTAAACACAGATTGTAGGATAAACACTTTTACTTTACAAATAATTTTGGGTAACCGGGGGAGCAGGTAGAATAATTGGTAACTACCGTTGGTCGCCGACCCTATCTAAAGGTCCGAAAACAAGCACTCTTCCGAGGGTTTTACATTTGTAAATTAGAGTTTTATAATGTCAATGAGGATTATATGTTTATACCCAGTTTGAAGTGACCGGTAATATTTTAAACCTTTTCTATTATTCAGCTTTTATGGACTTTCCCGTGTTTTAGTTCTTAAAGTAGAATGTATACTTTAGAGAAAAGGATTATTATTTGAAGAATTAAAAAATTATATTACTGTGGGTTATACGGATTTACTAAATAAAGACACGAATAAAGTACCATACATTTTTTGTTGTAAACATTATTTTAAGATAATTTTTTAACTGTGCCTATATATACAGGGTTAGTAAAAAGTCCCGGAACGGTCGAATAACTTTGTTATTTGAAAATTATGATTTCTGGAATTTGGTATGGGGGTATAGTTAATATAAATGCATTTTATGCAATACAGTTAATATTTTTTTCACTTCCAGTTTAATCGGCAATACGTCCAACTTTTTTTTTTTTTAAATGGAACGCCCAGATTTTTTTAACACTTTTGAATGCAAAATAAAAAACTACGTTCAGGAAGTATTAAGATGTTTATTTTTATTCACAAGAAAACAGTTAAATAATTAAAAAAGTGTCCTAATACAGAAAAATCAAGATACCTGTCTATTCAGGTTGCGATTACAATAATTGTTCAAAATGCTCTCCATTTACAATTTGACAAAAATGTAAACGGTCAGTAAAATTTCTTATTGAATTTTGTATTTGTTCTGGAGTGATGCGATTGGCTTCTTGAACTATTCTCTCTTCCAATTGTTCAAGATTATGGGGACGATTTTTGTACACTTGACATTTCAAGTGACCCCAAAAGAAAAAATCTAATGGCGAGAGATCTGGCGAACGTGCTGGCCATTCGATTGCTCCTCTACATCCGATCCAACGTCCTGGAAAAATTTCATTCAAATAATCGCGGACATTATGGGCAAAATGGGGGGGAGCTCCATCTAGTTGAAACCAAAAATGTGCATTAGGGTGATCACCTATGTTTGCATTTGGAAAGAGAGCCGCAAGTGCTGGAACAACCTCATTTCGCAATAAATTTAAGTAGACGTTGCCAGTTAAATTTCCTCTTATAAAAAATGGTCCTATGATGTTGTTTCCAACAAGACCAGCCCAGACATTCACCTTTTGAGGACGCTGTGTATGGACTTCTTCAATCCAATGCGGATTTTCAATTGACCAGTAGCGACAATTATGTCTGTTCACAGTGCCGTTGAGACAAAACGTTGCCTCATCTGAAAAAATCATGTGATCTAAAACATTAGGCTGCTGCTCGATCAATTCCGTCATTGTTTCGCAAAATTGTAGTCTACGATCTGGATCATCTTCAGTTAACTCATGGACGGGATACATTTTATAGGCTTTCATTCTTGCTGATTTAAGAATATTATGAGCAGATTTTTGAGAGATCCCATGAATTTGACCTAATTCTGTTGTGGGCACGTGATGATTTTCTTCCACTGTAAGTAACACATTCAAACTAGTTTCTTCATCTGTTGCTGTTAATGCACGTCTCCTTCTAGGTAAATCCTTCACCTGACGAAAGACTTCAAACTTTTGAATTGTTCGGCATACCGTACTTTTACTAATGTGACGATCCGGATAAACAGTATTAAACAAAATACGAATCTCTTCAAAAGAACGTTGACGATCACCGTACCCACGCATCATTAATATCTCAATTCGTTCTGATTCAGTAAGTTTTACTGCCATTTTCAAATGTGTCAATGTCAAAAATAAGTAAATTTATAGCGATGCAAAAGTTAAAACGCTTTTAAAATTGTCAAATGTGACGGCAAAAAGAATGCACTAAACACCAACTTTTTTCAAAGGTACCTTGATTTTTCTGTATTAGGACACTTTTTTAATTTTTTAACTGTTTTCTTGTGAATAAAAATAAACATCTTAATACTTCCTGAACGTAGTTTTTTATTTTGCATTCAAAAGTGTTAAAAAAATCTGGGCGTTCCATTTAAAAAAAAAAGTTGGACGTATTGCCGATTAAACCGGAAGTGAAAAAAATATTAACTGTATTGCATAAAATGCATTTATATTAACTATACCCCCATACCAAATTTCAGAAATCATAATTTTCAAATAACAAAGTTATTCGACCGTTCCGGGACTTTTTACTAACGCTGTATATATATGTTTTGCTCAGCTGAACTCCATTAAATTATCTTAAAATAGGTTCTTTATAGAAGTTTAAAAACTTGATGATCTACAAAGCTTTAAATTATCGTCTTGTTATTTTGACGAGTAGGTATACAGTACTGTTCAAAAATGATCTGTGTATCTAAAACAATGATGATAGATACCCAACATATATTAAGAAAAATGATGACGTATAAATATATAATGATCTTAATCAAGAAATTACTATTTTTAAAATTCTAAATATTACAATGTAATATTGTCCATCTGTTCTATCTCTACATTGTTTTAAAACTTTTTATATTAACTAAATGAAGTATATTTCTATTGCACATACATTTAGTTTACGTAATCCAGATAATACAGTTTTTTTTTTCTGAGAATCCTGATGTTAGTAGGATCATAGCCAATGGTGCCAGGTCTACCGATTTTTCGATAGTAAGCTTCTTTGATAAGTATCTCAAACAATACAGTTCCTTTGCCTTTTTTGAGTTAAATATTTTATGTGTGAAGGTAAATGTCACTTTTATTATTTGGTTGATACAACTCTTTTCCACAATACTTTTTGTTGTTTGTAGAGGCACCAAATTTGAACATACCATACATCTGGTCTCGTAAAGATGTCGTAATTCTTGCTCTTTGAAAAACTCGTAGTTTTTCCTCACAAACTTCACGACTTCTGGAGGATGGACACCCTGGGTGCATGAACCGATGTTCCCCATAACATGATGCCATAACTAAGTCTTGATTGCACATAAGCATAATATGCAGATAGACTTGCCGACTGATTTACAGATACGTAATGCATAACTAAATGCTGATATCTTTGCCGCCAAGTGGATGGATCCTCAAGATGGAAGAAGCTTAATTGAGGATCAATCCACAATCCTAAGGAATTAACTGTTATATGTTTCATATTTAGCTGTTGATCTCCATAAACAATTTTTATTGGGTCCTTCTTAAAATAGCCAAAGTTCAACGCGTTGTTTTTTTTTCAATAATCAGCTTCATTCTGTTTCTGTCAAAACATGAGCCACAGTCCTCAAAAGTAGTCAGTATTTCATTGTATGTTGTGCATTTTTTTTAATTCTTACAATTACCGAAGTATCATTAGCGTTTTATGTTTAGTCCTGCGAGGGGATCATTTACATATACTAAAAACAATGGGCCCTGGGGCACTCCTTGGACACTCCTGGGGCACTCCTGGGGCACTCTCTTTTTCAGCGTCCCCCAATTAGAAGCAGCACCCACACCACTATCGACTGCGCACTGTTTTTTTTTATCCAGATAGGACTGTACAATTGCAAACAATGTCCCCTTATTCCAACTCTTTCCAATTGCTTAAACAACACACAGTACGCAGCATAGTCAAAGGCATTACTAGGTCCAAGAAGATACCAGTTATACACTCATCATGATTCAGGCTGTCAATTTTCTCATGTTAGGCTTGATAAGCAGCTCTAATCATAGATCTGCCTGTGATGTAGCCATTCTGGTATTCACTGAATATATCATGTTCCAAAAGAAAATTCATTATACGTTTAAAAGTAATGTTTTTGTATTTTTGAGGAGTGTGTCAATATAGATATCGGTTTGTAGTTTTCTAGTTTTAATAGATCGATAAATCAAAGTTAAAATTGGTAGGCCCACAGGTTATTTTTTGAAATTTCGACTTCGAATTCGTGATTAGCGCCCCCCAAAAAACCGAATACTAAATTTCGTACAGATTTAATCAATTTTTGAAAAACCATTCCGCCGTATTGGACCCGCCACTTTGTTTTAATTATAGTTTTCCCGGATAAGAATCCCGGCAAACCGATAACATCTTTTCCATTATGGTATGAACACACTTTCCTAAGGAACTTGATAACGACTCGATACTCGACTTTTTTAATATTTCACACTTTCTTTCAGATTAAGTTGCTCGGTCGACGATAGTTAAAGACTACTGATGCGATTGTATTAAAACTTTATATTCACACTAATAATGAGTTGCATTATCATCAAACCCCTACATTCAACTAACTTAATAACGCTCACTCGTATGTTTTTAAATTTTCCGGGGTCCTTTTGAATATTTACATTATTTTGATCCAGTATTTTGTTGATCTTCTCATCTCGTTTATATTGCTGGTCTATACTTCGTCTATGTCATACATTAAGCCTGTATTTATTTTTCAAGAGACTTAAAATTAATGAATCGATCTCTTATAAATCATATACACAAGTTTGATTATTTATTATTTAATACATACAATATATACATACATATATTAAATATAACGTAAAGCTTCTAATAAGGGTCATCTAGTAGAACTTTCCTAATTGCTTGTTCAGAAGTCATTAGCATAAGCCCAGTATAAAGTTTCACAATATAATAACAGTTATAATGAACTATAAGTTGTCCCAATTAATATGTGTGCTGTTATACATGTGTATTCTGTTTTAATTTCCATGGAAACAGTCGAGAAGACTAACGAGTCTGTCTTATCTGTTGGCTGAAACAAATAGTTAAATTTCGTGAAATTGATGATTACAAGGAAAATATTTAAATAAATGTTAAATATGTTAACATTTATTGGCGCATCTTAATATTTATCAATTTGATACTTTATATAAATTTTAAAATAAAATGTAAATATAGAATTGTGTTATATTTGTTGTGCTTTTAAACAAACAAACAAAATTCTTTAATTATAGTTATACGTTTATGCGTATATTTAATTTTATGCCCCACGTTGGGCGACAAAAATATACTAATTTAATATAACTTTAAAGCAATTACGTTGTGCGCCCAAAATATAATTGATATTATATTATTATATTTATATAGCAAATGTGTGTTAAATTTGTACACTCCATATACGCAATAATTAATCAATACTCCTTTGTATACTATACAAAAAATATATCGCCATTATCAAAACGATGTAATTAAAATCAGAGTAATCTCAACTTTCTAGGCTCATCAATAATTAATAATTGTAAATGAACAGAAAAAAAGTCGAAATAATTTATGATTCCATTATGTGTACTTGGAATGCTAAACATTGTGATATATACTTTTGTGCTTATTGGAATGAGTTAGCAATTTTTATATATTTGTACATAAATATTCATGAAGCACTTTAAAGTCCAATAATCTAAACATTATTGTAGATTGACAAATATAATAAATGTTTATAAATATAAAAGTGAAATTTGAGTTCGAAGTAAATCAGTAACGCTAACGTCAATTATTTTCTTAATTAATCAAACTTAAAACAATTTACTTAGTTTCAAAAGATACATATATTTATATATATTTACTTTGCTGAAACACATGTTTCGCAATGTAGAACATATTACAAATATAATTTGTCCAAAGAAGCTCAGTAACTAACTAACTAGGTTACGCTATGTTTTTATTATTACAAATAAGTGAAATATAAGTACATTTTTAAATAAATTTTATATCCTGGTACCATAGCCTTGCGCGCGTATCATTAACCAATCACCTTCTTTAGCAAAAAAGAAGTTCACCTCCGCAATTGTAATATATCATTCCGTTTAATACATATACAAACCTTTTACACAATAAACATAATCAAACTCTTAATGTACTATGTTTATAATGTTGACACGGTTGTTTTTTTCATTTTGTTCCACATACAGACAGATTATGTTATACAAGTGTGTTAACAAAGAGTAGGAAAAAGCACAAACGAGATTATGAACACAGAGATTTTATTATTTGTAATACTACCGTTGTAAAGTATTGTTGTTGTTAAGTATTATTGGCACAAGAGCTGCTAGTATGTATTTATGCAACCGGTTTTCACGTTGTAATCTGTCTTGTGTTAAATAAAATTCAAGCGAAAATATATACTTCTACCTGAGATTCCTTCTTTTTAAAATTCAGTAGAACCCGTTAAATTCTTTGTATGTTATACTTAGTTGCCAGCCATGTCTCAAATAATGTAGCTGCTGTCCATATGTTAATGTAATACATAAATAATAGGATTTAGAGTAGTTACATAGTAGTAAATTTATTCATATATAATACATAAATAGTTTTGTCTCAGGAAAAATATTTAATATTCTGTCATGAGTAATTGTAAACAAACATCAGTGGCAGGAGATTACTTTCAAAAATAAATAACTAATTGAACTATGTATCTTTGTAATGGATAAATAAAAAAACAAATATTTATATCTCTTGGTAACAAGCACGGTTTTCTGTATACACTTATAAGTCAAGCAGAAATAATGATATAATAGAAACTAGTTTTTTATAGGTAAGTTCCTTTTTTGATAGATCAAATCTTCATAACTATCTGGAAATGAGAAATAGAATACTTCTCTAATGGTTTAGATTTGATTATGTTATACAGGGTCCAGCAAATTATATTAACGGTTTTAATAATGTAATTGTCAATTTCGTAATTAAAATGATAGCTATTACTTAATATAACGAATATTATGCGATTTATAATAATCGAAGACCGTAGAGGGTCCGAGATGGTTTGAATCGCAGATATTCAAGTTATATTCAAAGCTTAATTGTACCTTAGACGACGAAAACAAAACAGCATATCAACAATTATCACTTTTATAAAAAAAAAAAATACGTAAAAGTACGCTTTTGAAAAAAATAATGGAAGATGTTGATATTCCTGAAAGCAATCTAGAGGCAGCGGAAGATTGGATTTGCTGCTAGAGAAATGAAAAATATATTACGAAAAAGAATATTATCTGTTTTGAGAGTGGCTGGACAGAGAACAAGTTCAAGGTGTTGAAGAAACAATTATACTCGATTATTTTGTCAAACTTTCAAACGAATATTCTCCTTCTTCTTTGTGGCCGAAGTATTCCATGTTGCGAGCTTGTTTGGAATTGAAGGATAGAATGAAAATCGACAAGTGTGGTGATTTGATAAGAGTTATCAAAATGAAGAATGTTGGATATAGAGTTAAAAAAAAAGTATTTACAAGACGATAAGTTGATGGATTTTTGTGTACAGCTCCTGACAAGGTATTGTTGATGATGAAAGTAACTTTGTTGGCGAACATACTAGTTGGCTTCCGGGGTCAGTTTTCAGGAAGGGAGAGCATAGCTGACTCCCAGGTGTTTATAGGATTAAATAAAATTAAATAAAACATTAAGCATAAAATAAATGTATTTAATGTAGTGCTTCCCCAGAAATATACGTGTCCACCAGATAATCTGCAAAATTCCTAACTTTTTTGCTGTCGGGTTGAATTTCGGCAAAGTCCAAGGCGACGCAATCCCCCACAGCAGTTGGTTTCAGAAACGGAAGCCCAAAAATATATTGCAGATATTTTCCAATTTCAGAATTTTGCAAATATTCTGATTGTACCCCTAATTCTTGTACTTTACGCCGCCTACAATTGTACAAAACATAAAATAATATATTTTACTACTTTTTAAATTAATATTTTGGCTTACCATGATTGACCCAGATGATATCTCCATGCTTTTACTACAGCAGATGGAAAAACACTGTAGACTGCTTTATGGATGTTTATTTCAAAATCGGTAATAATAGGGTTGAAATACAAACGCGCGCCTACGGGCCCGTCGATTCGATGGGGTTGGGAAAACGAAGGCGCTGAGAGAGACAATCGCTTAAAGATGGTACATGATATTTTTCCAAAACGTTGCACTGGGCCTCAGGAGACAAGCACTCTTACGCGGGATGAAACTAAACAACACGACTACAAGCTGCACCCGCGAAAATCTGCGATACCATATATATATATTGATCATATCTAATAGCCTGTGGTAAATCAATCTTGTAATGAAATTTATTAATCAAAATGTATTATAAATGTTATTCATACTGAATTGAAAATTGAGTATAAATTATACAACAAAATGTACTTGAACTCTCAATGACCTGAGATGAATTTATATTAATGTAATCATTAAAAATAAATAGGAATTGTGATAGAAAGAACTATTTATACTTAGAACTTCATCTTCAGCAATAGAACGGAATTTATTACAAAAGATCTGTCATTCGAATAGAAGTTACTCGCAATTTATTGTAGTTTGGGTATTTAAAGAATTATTATTATTTAAAACATATCTGCATTATTATAACCTTCTCATATCATATTAATATGCACGACTCCTGGGATTGGGATGTTCAGGAATGTTTATGCTACTGTGTAGTTTTTCGAAATAGAGCTAGAATGATGTGCTAAAGTAATTTGTATATTTTATTGTACATTCCAAGTTACCTATTAAACCATCTATGCTCACTTCAATCATTTTTATATTACACAGATATTTCCTAATAAAGCCCTTTATAATTTTTTATTACTATTATTTACATACACCTAATAATGCTTGAACATAATTTATTTTTATGAATTCAAACTAGCGCGGGGTTGCGTGAAAACTCACTGCTTAACATATCGTGTTGATTTTCCATTACGACTTGGTTATTTTCCGCCCCTAAATCACTAATAGGTACGGAGTCGACGTAGAAAGAGAGGGAAAGAATGAAAGAAAGAAAACGTCCAACAATGACAATTTACTACCTTAAGACCCTCGCTAAAATAAATGAACCATACGACACTGCTAGGAGTGTACATAACATGTCTTTTGTGCTTTCGTGTCTTCTCATGTGAAGATACACACATATAATACAAACGGATATATTTGTGGTCGCCTCATGAATATTATAATTAGAATGTGCGTGTATGGTAAAGTATTTCTACATATGCCACTTTTGTTTTATATGTTAAAATAATATTATGCCATCCATATAAAGTCTGCTTCTGTGGCCATTCTTGTTAGTAGAGTTGTTTTATAATGTAATAATATTTGAATCTACTTCGCGTACGAGGCTGAAGAAAGATTAATAAATGTTTTAATGTAAGTAATATAACTACAAGTATCGACACATTGGAGACGTACTTATTTACTTGTTTTGTTGCTTAGCACGATAATAGTGACATGATGCTTATATAAATCATGGAGTAAATATACTGGGAATAAAATTATTCTATGGATGTATACTCGCGGCAAAAAGTCGGGTCGTAAGACCAGCTATATGGAAGGTATCACTGGTCAACTCTAGTAAGTTCTAACACGAAATAAAGAGGGAGATTATATTCAATGTTTATAATACCTAAGTTTGAGTAAATATACTTAACTGCTTGGTAACAGAAAATACATGTGGCATATAGAAGTAAATATATTTCAAATATCAAATATTCTTCATTTATGATTTATAGCGCGATAACATTGATGTGTCAACATTACAAAGAAATCTTTTTGCTGTTCTACATTTGTAGAGAATGAATGCTTCAATAAGATCTGGGTTTTATAGAATTTGTAATTACATATTTATATTGATGATATTTACGAGTATGTATCTGTCATTATTTTTTTTCTGTAATATATGTACATTCTATTTATTTCAAAATAGATACAAAAAATATGGGTTTTTCATTATAATTTAAATCAAAATCCTTGATTATATTACTATATCTGCATTCTAAGACTTTTACCTGGGGCATGTTTGCCTAATATGTATTTACTTTGGTATTTACAGCGCAATTGCGAGGGGTGTTTAAATTTTAGAATATTATTTCAATCAAGATTTTTTGTGGCCCAAATACTTTTTTTTTATAGTTCAGTCACCTCTTTAGATCAATTATTTCACAATTCCTTGTTTTATTAGTATGGTAATTTCTCTGCATTTTTAAAACTACATATGTTAAAACGTTTCCGTTTTATTGTGTAATTTGCGTGGATGTACTTTTTGACAAAATTAACACTATGTATGTATTACTCAATAAATAGCTTTTATTTTTATAATTAATTTTTATTTTATTTTGTGTCACGATCTGTTTATATACCTTACCTGCAAATACTACTCAGATCTTGCTCTGGCCGAAACACAGTTCTCGACATAGAATTCAGGATAACTCGTCGCCGCGATACCTGTTGCGAAGAAGGGAATGGTTCAAAGTTATTCCTTAGAACGACGATCTAAAATGGTGACACCTTTCATTCACGTAATTGAAGAGCTCTCTGATTGGTGTTTCACCCAAGAGGCAGGAAAAGAAATTAAAAAAGTGTTCAGTTACAAGCCAATTAAAATTTGAGACAAGACAACATTAAAAAAAGAGAAAAACAAAGTAATTGGAATTAAACGGTCGCACAATATTCAAACATTAGCAAAATAAATTTACAAACAAAGGTCGAGTAATAAAACAATTAAATAAGGAAGTACTGATATAACATCTACTATATGTCGATAAGAAGGAAGAAGAACTAAGGGCATTACGCCCTAAAACTAACAAATCAAAATTTAAAATGCAACAATAATTCCGGAAACGCTTATTATATATTTATATATAAATTATCTGAGGTTACTCAAAGTAGTATACTTGGTCCTCTTTTAGTTTTAGCAAAAATTTCTTGGTAGAAGTCTTCCACTTTTTGAGGTATGTATTCTTATGATCATTAGTAATACGTTGTCACAAATTTACCAGTTTTTTCTAAAAGTTTGTCGGTTCCTAACCTATAATTCATTCCGACATCAAAGCAGCAAATAAGGCCCGGGCCTTATTTCCTGCAATGATGACTGGGCCTTATTTTCTAGCAGTTATTTTTTATAATATTTGATGTTATAGACAAAATGGGAAAAAATGCGCGCTAACTGGACGGAAGAAATGATGGAAGAACCACTGAATCTTATAAGACAAGGCAAATCTCGAGCATACGTAGAACATTGTGGAATTCCTCGCCGAACAATACGAAACCACATTAAATCTGGAATAACCTCTCGACGTTTGGGAAGAAAACCAATATTAGACGCAGAAGCTGAGGAACAACTGGAACGTAAAATAATAAAATTTGTTGAAAGAAAATTTCCATTAACTCCTAAAACAGTTCGCAGAAGTGTCTACTCTTTTGTTACGAAATATAAAATTCCTAACCGCTTTAATGAAAAATTGGCTGTTCATTCATGAACTGACATAAAAATATTTCTGAAAGAAAAGCATAACCTATGAACCCCGCCTGAGCTCAAAAGCTCAATAAAGCAATCGTAGAAGATTATTTTATAAAATTAGATGCTCTATTGGAAAAAACTGGTTTAAAGCAAAGACCTGACAAAATCTATAATCTGTATGAGAAAGGGTGTCGCCTTACCCTTCATCATCAACAAACTGTTCTTGCCCAAAGAGGAGCCAAGAGGGTTCACTTAGTAGCATATGAACATGGTGAAAATGTGTCCATCGTGGCATGTGCGAATGCAATGGGACATGCTATTCCTCCCATGATTGTATTCAAAGGGCAACGGATGAAGCCAACATTTTCAGATGGATTACCTCCAAGGTCTATTGTTCAAATGACACTAAAGGGAAGCATGACACATGAAGTGTTTGTTAAATGGCTTGAACGTTTTTCAAAATTTATGTCAACTCCTCCAGTAATTTTAATCTTTGATGGAGCTTCTTGCCACCTAGATGTAAGTATTGCCGAAAAAGCTGAAGACTTAGGCATACATTTGTTGTGTTTACCCAGCAATACGACTCACGTATTGCAACCTATGGATAAATCCGTCTTCAGACCTTTTGAACATTATTGGGATGAAGAACTTCTACATTACTGGAAAACATATCCAGACAGACGTTTGAACAAAGAAAGATTTTCGGATGTTTTCACACCAGTCTGGGGGCGATCAATGACAATAAGCAACATAATGAATGGATTTAGAGCTACAGGGATTTATTCTTTCAACAAAAATACTATTCCGGAACATGCATATGCTCCAAGTCTTCCCAGTCACACAGAACCAAATAATGAAACCAAAGACAGAGAATGGGATTCAGAAAATGAGCTTCCTTAATAAACAAAAGAACTGAACAACAACTTAAGACATTCACAGAGGTTTTGGTAACTCCATAAGTAAAAACTAAACAAAACAAACAAGTCCGGAAAAAGGCCTTAAATTATAAAGCGCTTAAAGTTACAAGAAATGTGTTTGGTGAGAAGATTAGAACTACTGAGCAGAACAAATCTGATAAACCACGTCCCTCTACTTCGACTGGAGTAGCGACTTCCCACTGTGAAGCAGAAAGGTGGTTTTGTGCAGTATGCAAGGAAAGTTTTGTGGCAGATATGCATCCATGTGTTAACTGTAACAGCTGGGTACACGAGGAATGTGTTGGCTTTACTGCAGATGACTTAGAAGACCCTATCTGCCCAAACTGTGACGATTAAATTGATTTTATATTGCGATCTCGTGCGTTAAGATTGTCGTTTGACAGTCCGAATGATCGATGAAGAGTTGAATTTGACTTACACAACCGTTCATCAAATTTTGACCAATGAATTGGGGGTGAGAAAAATCTGTCCAAAAATGATTCAGAAAACATTTTTCACAAGAGCAAAAAGACATCAGAATGGAAAGGTGCCTTGTCTTGTTGGGAGCAATTCTGCAATATCTGCAATATCTGGAACGTGTCATTACAGGTAACGAGACTTGGGTGTTTCAGTATGACCCGGAAATCAAGTGTCAGAGCATGGAGTGGCACACTTCAACTTCTCTTAGGCCAAAAAGAAGAATGAGCAAGTAAAAAATCAAATGCATGCTGATTTGCTTTTTTGATAGCCAAGAAATCATTCACAAAGAGTTTGTGCGTCAAGGACAAACGCCTAATCAACATTTTTCCTGAGAAGTTCTTGAGAGACTTTGAAAAAGGGTCATGCGTCTGAGACCAACCATCAAAAATATGTGGGTGTTGCATCACGACAATGCTCCTTGTCACATCGCGATTTCTATCAATGAGATTTTGGCCTGCAAAAACATTCCTGTGGCTCCGCAACTTTCTTATTCACCCGACTTGTGTCCATGTGATCTCTTTCTGTTCCCAAGATTGAAAATTCATCTCAAAGGACGTCATTTTAGGACATTGGAGAATATCCAAACAGCCGTTACCGACCAACTGAAAGCTATTCCAGTATTCGAGTTCCAGCACTGCCATGAGGAATGGAAGAATCGTCTCCAGCTCTGTGTGGCTTCCCAAGTTAGTTACTTTGAAGGAGACAATGTGAATTTGTAATTTTATTTCAATAAAAAAATTAAAAAAGATCAGTCTCATTAGTTAATTTACACACCTCGTTATTACCCAAGCATCCCGAAAATTGTTTAACAAACTATCCGCCGTTATAATAAAACAAATCATTATATTAGCACAATTTAGAACTTTCTAGTATCGAGTATTTTTCCAATTCTTATAATATATGCCATATATTTAAATATATTTCCAATCACTAAATAAAAATAATTACATTAAATTTAGCTCCAAGATAATAAAATGAACATATTTTAATGTACGATCACGTTCTATATTACTAAAAGAGACCGTCCAGTGAGAAAATGACGATTTCTCCTATTATATAAATAAAGTATGTAACTATTACTCCATTAGCGATATGCATTGTACATGCACGTAAAAATACTATGTCAATTACTTAAGTCTGTAATGTTAATAATAAGTTAAATATGAGTTTATTCCCGGCAATAATGCCGGGAACGTTTGGCGCATTTTTAAAACGAAGAAAAAGAAGCGAGTTGTTTGTTGCTTGGTACCGTATAACGTGCAATGTAATATGGACATTTTCTAGAAAGTTGTTTACATCCTTCGGACAATATTAAGTGAAGCAGTCGCATCTCTCCTACCAGAAAAAAGAAAATTAGCTTGTAAACACATTCAAGGAGTGACAATATCTGTGTAAATACATTATTTGTTCTGCTGACACATTGCTATTGTGTTAAGTTAAAAACGAACACGAACCCTAAAGTGAATTGTTTATTGTACCAATAGATAATGTTTTCGCTCAGTTGGTTCTTGAAATATTTCTAATGCATTCAAATTAGTGATCCTAATTTAAACAGAATAAGATTAACTTAATATATCTATATCTGCCTGACAACAAATAACATTAGACATAGAGAGACTAACTATTTGAATAAACTATTAAATCTTTACTAATTACGAGTGCTAAATGTGATAATTATAACCTACTTTATATAGAAAAAAACGTATACATGTAGAAACCTGTAGAAGTAATATAAATACAAGATATTACTGACCTATAAGCATTTTACCAAGTTTTTTGAAAAATTACTATTGTGAATCAGAATAATTATATTAAATTTTGTTGATTTGGCAGATACTTGCAAGAAATCCATAACTATCCATCATGGTAGGAAGCAAAACACATTTAAAAATTCACTTATATTTCTAATGTGAATTTAAATTTTAGTTGAGTTATTTTTGCAAACGAACACTTATTTCTTTGATAATTTTTACTATTCTAGCCCTTCCTTATTGTTTTGACTACTGCTTATTGTTGGATCACGCTCGTGGAGCTTGGAGTTCCTAATTAAAAGTATTAAGTTCACTTAATGTACAATCGCCTCTTAATTTATTTACTACTTTGGACTTGATGCGTCACCTGTTGATCGATATGTGAACTCCTCATATATAGATTTTATCAATTCCGATGTGGTGTCTCTTTAATACTCCTTTTTAACTTCTTTATCGCTGCTGTATTTACGGGGAGTTAGTTTCGTTCTTTCATTGTTTTGACTGTTAAATATATACTTTGTAATTTTTGTAATAGTTCCTGTTTAATATCGTTTCATTGAATCTACTTCTCCCAATTATCTTGACGTAAGTGTGCATTGGATTTCGTTAAGTTTCAGTAACATACGCATTCATTTTTAGTTATCATTTACGTAGATCTAGAACAAACATTGTTTATGTTATTTTTTCAAGGCGCGTTCGTTTATACCATCTTTTGCTAAATTATGTCAAAATTTTTAAGTTATTGTAAGTTGAGCGAATCGATGTAAATCTAGATCGTTCGGATATTCGACTTCGGACGCATTAGATGAAGCTCGATTTTCTAGGAGTATTTCGATCGAGGTCGCAGATGTTGTCAAAAATAGAAAGGTTATGTTACATTTAGTTGGTGTTGTATGATTGCAGTCGATGAAGTTATTAATTTCGTTAGTGTTTTGAAATAATAGAATTTACTGTTATGTTTTCATTTATTATTATAATTCAAACATAAATAATTTGTTATTAATAAAAAGAAGACTGAAAATTAGAAAATTACTTAATTTCTAGACAGTCTCAAACTGTTTACAATATTATATCTTTTATTAACAGCATTTCAGTTTTTTTCTTCGTGTTCTTTATTGTTTGCTTGTACATTTAAATTCATTTTTTCAGCAAGTTCTTGATCCATAACATCATTTGGATCATTCAGTATACAAATATTGTGTAAAATACAGGCTACTTGCATGCCTCCACCTGCCCTTCAGTAATGCAAAGGCGTTTTCAATATGCATATGAACTTGTGATAACTTCTGGTTAAAGTTTCTCTGATGAGGAGTTAAAAACCCATTATTCTTAAAACCAACGATAAATGAGTAGACAAGGAATATGCCAAATCTCCCAATAGATGGCTATTATTAGGAAATTCTAACAAATTCTCATCCATATCTTCCATTAAATGCGATTTTCGAAATAGTCGGGAGTCGTGCATGGAAGCAGGTTCTCCAGAAAAATTTCCGTAAATAATTTTCTATTATCACAGACACCTTGCAATAACACTGAATGAAATTTATTTCTATTAAAATATGAGTTTGTATGTTCTTTGGGTGCTAATATGCGTATATAACTGCCATCTATACAACACTGTTATCATAGTTTATTTACCGTAAAATTAATATCAATACTATTTACCGGGAAACCCATTTATGGCGTCAAATTATCTTATAACATTAAGAGCTCTTTCTCCAGTAGGCAAAGTTACAACACCATACATATCTTCTGTTAACTAGAAGTGTTTTTTCACAAGTTCGGTATAAGGCTTGCCAACACGTGGATTTGCTGATACCAAATCTTGCAGCTACAGCTCTGTAGTTCATTTAAAGTCAAGACGTGTTACATAGAACGTGCAAGGTTGTAAATTACCTAAAACTCTTCATATTTACTAAGCACCATACTGTAATCACGCTCTGGTTATCTACATTGAGTTGTGCGTGTCTAGGCTTAACTTCGATCTCTTCAACAGAGTGCAACTTCCGTACGAAGTCTTCAAACGTTTCCGGACTCATTCTGAAGTGCATCTTAAATTGATGAGTTCTGAATCTGGGTACTATTTCTTCAGCAAAGCCTTCAAATTTTTCAAAACATTCAGTATTTGCATTACTATTTTCATCATCATCCAATAACATATGATCCCATCCGTACATTAGACAATGCCAAATTAATCTTCGTTCTTCAAAATTTATCTTTTAACAGTTTTTGTTTACCGTGTTACATTTGACAAAAACCAACTTAGATTTGAAGATGATTCAGGTTAAGTTGCAGGCACATCTGACATATGAGCCACTCACTCGTTTTCTATTTTCGTTCGTTTATTTCAGATTGATCTACAATCAGCTGTTCAAGTCAAATAAATCTGTGCTCGGGTCGTCGAGGTGGTATCCGAACGCAGCTTCAATATGATATGGAAGAACGTCAAAAATGGAATCGTGAAATAATGGCGATTTGGATTAAGGGTTATACTGATTATATGTTGTCAGTGATTCCGACATTTATTGCAAAGTCTGTAAAATATCTTAAGAGAATGCCCAAAAATCGCACGTATAACGTCACTAAGCAACGCTAAAACATACACAGAAATTGGACCCATTGGAAGCTGACAATTTTAACGAAGAACTCTGCGAAACTTTAATGGCGACCCATTAAATAAACTTGATAATCCCACCTTGAAAACTTTTCTCCAAAAATATACTGGTCAAAATGTTCCTGATGAATCCACCTTAAGCAAATATTATGTGTGCTTCGCGAAAAAAGTAGAATGCATTAGAAGACATCTTTCAAATCAGTACCTATGGATATGTACCGAGAATATATTAGGACGATGTGTGGTAAATGTTGTAGCTGGTGTACTACATCCAACTATCGATGCTCGAAGTATTTCTGAGTGCAAGGAACTAAAACAAATCCCAAATTTAAAAAACCAATTGTTATTTCTTCAGGAGCACTTTGAAAATTTGCCTAAACTAATCACATATTTTGAAAATCTAAATTTCAAATTAAAAGATGGATTAACCACATTAGATGTGGCTATTAATTATTTCAAAAGTATATCAATTGACTTCGGATGTGGCCTTCGGCAAAAGTTATACGTAGTTTTTAATAGAAATCCAGATTTAATAATATTACAGCAATTGTGTATGGGGACAATGACACAAAATGTAACTGCTAAATACGCTGAAATAAAAGAATATTTCCAGTATTCACCTATAACTAGTTGCGATGTAGAATGGACGTTTTCCATCTACAGGATGTACTTCATTCAGAGAGAACAAATCTTACAGAAGAGAACCTTGAGAAAGTATTGCCAGTAAATATTAATACTTTTTTTTACTCGAGTTGCACTACAAAATGAAAAAATAATAAGGTATTTTGTATTTTATAGGTCACCACCCACTTGTTATCCAATTATATAAATAAAATTAGAAACTCTTTAAAAATACAAAATTTCAAATAGTGCACACATGGGCGATGAGTCATCGGCCGCTCGTGTCCGGTCTATAGTAATTATCCACTTGAGTATAGTCTGTTTCAAGACATAGTGCAAATGCCAGAGCTCCCAAAGGTTGCTTGAACACGGCAGGTGGTATGCAATGAAAGTAATCGACATGAGAAATACGCTACAGGTATTGTCAATATTTGATTAGAAATATTAAAAGTGCACGTGTATTATAATGTGGATGTATATTTACACAAAATGTCACTTACGCTATGTGAAATACAAGAATACATGTACCTGCTAATTAATTATTTATTGTATTAAATATTAAAATTATAAATTAATATTAATTTCGTTATTTTCTTAATACCCTTAAGCATAAGATAGTTTCCAGGTACTTAAAATTTATGTTTGCAATAGCCGGATTGTGGTGGGATTAGCACAGTAGATTTTTAATGGTTTTATGTATGACGTCGCACTTGAGAACCACTGGACTGATTTGGCTATTTTTTTAGAAATATTTGTAATAGTCCAAGTATAGGTTTTAGGGAAAGAAAAGTTTGAAATTTGCTTAAATTAGAAAATTCTGGAAAAACTGAAAGTACTTTTTTCTATATTTTGTGTGTGAACTCGAGACTATAACTCACGATTCGAACGATAGATATGCGTAATTCTTTTTCTTGTTTTGTTCGTTATGGCCCCGGAAAAGTTTTCAGGAAAAGCACAATCGGAACAATCACAAAGGATAGTCGGAAAACACCCTACAAAAAATATAATGTTTGTATGCACTCTCGATCATAACTGACTATAGGAACGACATATTTGGTTGATTTTTTTTTGCTCTGTTCGTTATGCTCCCGGAATGAAAATAATTGAATGTTCTCAGTTGAAAAAAATCTGAAAGATCTGGTCAAAACTCTTTATATATAATATCGTTGGTGCGTCTGCTAGTGATCGTGTAACTTTTAAACACTTTAGGTCATATTCACACAATATATTTGATTTGTAGAGATGCTATGAACCAAGCTATGCTAAAATACGATAGGTGGCGCTGTAATCAAATTATAAACAAATTCTAAATTTATGGATCTAAATGACTCATATTAGAATATATGTTGGTTTAGTGCCAAAAAACGAAAATCACAAAATCTGGACCCGATAGGTGGCGCTGGGGCCGAGTACTTATATATTATACCAAGGCCAACTGTATTAATATCACTGCCCGATAGGTATAAGGCCGTCACATAATTTCTATTTACATTGATGAATTCGATTCTGGTAACTTCAAAATATTGATCCTTATGTAACGCCATCTAGTAGTACCCAAAAGAAATAGTTTCTGATTTTTTTTATTGAAATCAACTTTAAAATAACACTTTAAGCATTAACTTAAAATGCCAAAAAGTATAGCTATTTACCAAAAATTTTCCTTACACTACATTTCGTATAATCAATTCTCATTTTCCTTAGTACTTTTCGAATTAGTTGCCTTTTAGCGCAGACTATTTTGGTAAGAACTAAATGACTCAGAACAGTCAAGTTTTTTCCGTGAGAAAACTAGATATAGTTTTCTATTGGTTGTTACTCGACGGAACATCCTAAATATAGTAAAATGTAGCACATATTAAATAAAACGATTGAATATGAGTAATATTAGAATGATTTACGTAGAGAAGAATATGGAATGAACAAAATAAATGACAAATCAGTCAAATGACTCAAATGTCAATAACAGTAGGTTTGATATAACTCAATCATATTGGATATTTTAGCACGTGATTTTAAAAATGCTCAGCGATTACCAAGCAGTTTATAATGCTTTGTATAGATGGCTCCACTGAAGGATCGATATTTTGAGGTTATAGTTATAAGAATCAGAAAAATCTCGTTATGTGATGGCCTTATATCGCGCAGCGATAGTGAGATATAGTTGACCTTGATTATACATACAGCACGTGTCAATTTTCATTAGCCATAGGCGATTAATTCATGCAATACGTGACAACATAGCACCCCCTACTTTTCTCTTCAAAGCGAGCGCGACCGATACAAGCTCAAGTTAGCAGTAGCTGTTGGACTATTGACTTGGATGTTTGTACTGCGCTTAGAAATAATATTTACGCCTTGCAAGGATTTTTCTTTTTCCTTTCAGTAAATGCAGAGAATTATTAAGCATGACACAAACAAAAGCGTAATTCTAATAAAATTAAAAATAAGGTAAATAAAAAAGGATTCTGAAAATAATAATAAACAACTAGATCGCGCCGGCCATTTGATGATGACGGATTTTATTGCAGACTATATCTCGGAACGTGTTCGCAGCTGAACATTTAATGTAGAAGTGGCAAGATCGGGGAAAGTCGCTGTGATGTCGATTGTTGCCGGGAGACAGACGTTGCCACGTATTATTTGTATACGTATAAATCGCATGTAAACATTGAATCCCTATAGCTAATGAAAATAGACACATACGGTATATCATTGCCGTGCCAGCTTATATTTTATTACAAAAAGCAGACATAAACAAATGCAATTTATTGTAAATTGATTGATAATGACCAGTACTATCGGTAACGAACAAATACATATCTGAAATAAACTTTTTTTTGCATAATTTTTGATTCTCTCAAAAACGGTCACCTCTATATATGGCTCGCACTTACAGTAAATTTTATTGGTCGCTATTTAGATGTTTTACTGTAAAACCAAAAGTTGATATTTGTTGGGCTGTATTATTATTTTTAACACAATAAACATTTGTCCAGAATTTGATTAAAAGATATATGTATAAACATAATATACAAGTATTTGTGTACAATTTACGAACAATAAAATTTCATATCCACAAAATTGATTTACCTACAACAGTATATTAATACTTCACGGGTAAATGAAAACCACATGTTTATTTAACGCGAGCATTCGATATTATAATGCTCGGTAATAATAATGATAATGTACGGAAACATTTTTCACGGTTTACGAAACCAATTTGCGTACATACGCGATTTGACATTGGATAAATCGATAAGAATCGAATCCCGGCAACGACTCGGTATTCGCGTAACGTTGCGCAGAGCGTATAGGAATAGAATTTAGCATAATACACTTTTATCCGTTGTAACGTTCGAATTTAGAAATATTATTAATAATAATAATAATGGATTTTTGTCGTACGTATTTCTATTTGGCGGATATTAAAAGTGCACGTTGAACGGGCGAACTCGGCACGGGGCGAAGAACAATTTCGAATTTAATTAGCGAAGGCGGCTCGTTAAACAACATCAATAAGACGTGCGGAGGGTGAATGTCTGAAATAAATTGACATAAAAACAAGGAAGGAAAACGGTCCGTGCGCTGTACTGACATCCTTCACAACTGTAACTGAGCATTTCAATGTTTAAATCACCAATTTTAATTACAAAAATGAAATTCCTCTGACATTTGTTGACAAATTAATTTTTTTTTTAAAATGACGATAAAATAATGCATAAATTAAAGGATTTGCTGGTAAATACAGAGTGATTCAGAGGGAGTTAATAAATTTACAAAATAGATCTTAGTAAAATAAATAAAACTTTAGTTCTGCATGAGCATTTAAGTAACACGTAAACATGTTTTGAAAATGTAATTTTGATTTTACAAAAAAATTTTGAATGTGAGGTAATATTTGTTCACTAAATTTCACTCTATTTTTGGAAATCTCTGGAAAATTAGTCCTGGGGCCTCCAGCATACATAATTATGTATTTGATTCACATTTAGTATCCTCTGCATTTAAATTTCAGCAAAATCGGCAGACCGGAAGTAGTAGATTACTTCAATGAAGAAATTAAATTTCGCCAATATTTCGTGAAATACTAAGTTTGAGTAGGTTTGTAAAGAATATAAATTTTAATGTACTCAAAACTGAATTTGAGGAAGATATTTTAAAAAATGGTTTTCGAAATTCCTACCAAATATCTCGCAGGTTATGCTTTCTAAACACATACAGGGTTACCGCTAAATAGGCACCAGGCTATACGGATCTGAAGAATACGTATAAATGTCTAACTGAAAATCAAAAAATAAATTTATTTGTAACTCATCAAAAATTTCTACATTTTTAGGGTCAAAATGTAGTTAAAGTCGGTCCATAACTTTGTTTATCCTATACGCATTTACGTAAATACCAGGAGTAATTCTAGTTCTTCCAAAAAAACGACAAAATTATTATTTGAAACTTAAATTCCTCCATCTGAAAATTATAACGTTTGTATATTAACTGCAACAGGCTCGGACTCGAGGAAAGAAAAATCAATTTCTTGTCACTGCGTGCACATTGGACCGCGATTTTTTTTGTACGGGCATTACTTATATTTTTCTTTCGCCCCCTTTTTTAATGACGCTATTTAAAACTAACCCTGTATATTAAGAGCATGAAAGCATTTAAACCTTGGTTTTGAATAACTTTTCTATACCAATTTTTTTTAAATTCGGTCCACCACACTTTCACCCTTATCTAAAAGCAGTTTTTTTGCAAATATCTTGCAAATCATGATCTATGCAAATTTATCAAGAGTAAAAAACTGTTGAGAGTTGTACTTGGAACAATTTTCGTACAAAAAAAATTCAATGGTCTGACCAGAAATAACCCTTTTACTTTCATGGAACAGCAGTTTTTTGCAAATATTTCGCAAATAATTATTATAGAGATTTATTGACAGTATAAAAGTACTTAAAGATGGATTTTGAATAATTTTTGCATAAAAATATTCTCCAAATTGTAACCGAAAGTAAAACTTGCTTACAGAATTTCAAACTTAATTTGTACCAACTTTTACATGATTAGGAAAGCATTACATTTAAAAAAACTCGTGTAGTGCCCTCACCTCAGTATTTTAAATTATTATAACACGTGTATAGCGTGTATGCTTTGATGTTCTATATTTTCTTTAATTTTGAGATTTGAATTTTCTCTTTATTTCTTGTCACAGAAAATTTTTTTTTGTTTCCGAAAACATTATGTATTTTTAAAGAGCAATTTTTTTAAAATTTACATTAAAATTCTTTTCCATTGCTGATCTAATCTGATCTAATTATAGCAGTGAACATTCAATCATCAAAGCTAAAATTTCGCTCTATTTTTGCAACGACAATTATACCGCCAGCTATTGTAATGTATAATAATTGTGGTCGCTTTCAGATACCCTAAGTAATTTAATGGATTCCTTAATAACTAATGAACAAGTTACTTAATGTTAAGTAAAAAAATTCTTTTAGAAATTAACTATCAGTGTGAAAGAAACTGTCAGTCAATAAGAACCTAAAGATGCTGAGATAATGATAGAAAATAAAAAATATAAAGAGCTAATAAATAAACAAAGTGAAATTGTGAAATAATCTTATTGCTACTTAATACTGCAGGTAGTCAGGAAATTAAATTTAGTATATTATATTTTAGAAGTTATCTAAAAAAAATGCAGTTTTATTGAAGGTTGTGGTTACTTGATTTCATGGTGTTTTACTTTCTTATACGTAGTATAAGGGAGTATTGTGATGATGAAAATTTTCGACCTCGAGATTTTTGCAGATGTCCACGTTTTGAAGTCCCCTGATACCAAAAAAGTGGTTTTTAAAAATTGTCAACTACTAAGTTTAAACAAATTGATAAAGAATTCATATGTACTTAAAATTAAGTTTGAGACAAATTATCTTAAAAAAGTTTTTCGAAATTCCAACCGGAAGTAGGTCTTTTACTCTTATCGAAAATCAGTTTTTTGCGAGTATCTCGCAAGTCATGCTTTTTAGACAAGTACACGTTACGAGTATAAACGTATTTAAAACATAATTTTCAATATCTTTAGTATAAAAAAAATTCAAAATTCAGACCGGAAGTACCACTTTTACTCTTATCGAATAGCTATTTTTTGCAAATATGTCGTAAGTTATGCATTCTATATATATTTATCAAGAGTACAAAAGTATTTAGAACTGGATTTGCAATATTTTCTGTATATATGAAATTTCAAAATTCGGACCGCAAGTAGAACTTTTACTCTTAGCGAGTAGCACTTTCTTGATAATATCTTGCAAAGTATGCATTCTATAGAGATTTATCGAGAGAATAGAAGTACTTAGAATAGGATTTTGAATAATTTTTGTATAGAAAAATTCTTAAAATTGTATAGTTTGAAACGCTCATACATATAAGGAAGTCGTGTGATGACCACACGTCATTTTTTAATTTGGTCCCCAGTTAATTCTTTCCCTATTTTAGCAGAATAATTTCTTCTACGATTTCAGTGCATCCGCTTGTTTTGATTCCATTTATTTTTCAGAATTTGTTCTATAGTGTTTGTTCTTTGTTGCTTGTGTTTAACTGCTTTGACATGAAGTTTCATGTTTTTGTGGGTATTTCTTACATCTTTTAAATTGCCTCCCGTAGAAACCTTTTTTGCTTTTTTTTAACTATGTAAGCAATTCTTTTGTTGTTGATATCCATTCAAAATATCATTATTATTTCGATATTTGATGTGTTTTTTTATTTCTTACTTTATCTTTTGTATTATATCTGTTTTTATTCACGCATATTCCTCTTTTCTTTCAATGGTTTCAAGATATTGATATTTTTCTACAAAATACTTTTGAAACTATTTGATAAGTCTTCAGAGTGGTTTGTGATTTCTTCGTTAATACTTTGATTTAATTCTGATAATTAATCCTTCATATGCGTCTAAAACGTTATTAACTTTAGGACACTCGGTATAGTAAATACCAATTTATTTAATCATTTTAGTAAATGCATAAAAATAAGAATAAAAACTTCTTTTATTTATAGTTAGTTACTTTCCATGCAATTACATTATTGCATTCTTCTTTTATATTTCTTTGTACGCTCGTATTGTTATTGCCGCATTTGAAACCCTCAAGAACACTTGACAAATCAATATTACTGCCGTAGTAGATATAGCAATCACCACTAAACTAGTTATGTAGATATAGACAGTTTTACATACAGGCAGATAATTAAGTAATGGGAATCTATTAGAGAAATAGTTTTTTCTTTAATAACACATTTATGACATAAAATATGTATATGTTTTATAAATTATAACTGTAAACGTTTATTATTAGAAAATATTACATTATCCGTCCATGTCGATGGTTAGTAGGTCTTCGATTTACATTAAAAGATACTAGAAATAACGGGAATGAAAAGTACAAGAGGAAGTTTTTGATGACGTTTATTTATTTATGTAACACATATATAGTACGTTTTAGTAATTGAATATATTGTTCGTAAAAAAGTATGTTAAATTATAATTAATAATAAAATGATAAATATGTCTTGGATATTTCCATTATATACATAATATGGCGTCTTAAATAATTAAGATAAAAACATGATGTAATAATGATTGCAAAATTTAATTAATTCTGCCAAGTAATTGCTTTTTACCATTTTAAAAGTGAAGAAAAAATTCGTTTAGTGCAGCTGCCGAGACTAGGTCGGCATATTTACATTACTCTCCTACATATAAGCTTTAAGCATAATACTATACAAGTATGTAGTATTGTTATTATATTGTTTATACTATGTTACAAGAAAAAACCATCACTAAGTGAAAATATTTGCTTTTTAACCAAATTTTGTATAAATATTTAGTGTGTTTTTCTTCTTCAGTACGTTCCAATCTAGTGTTCGTATAATGTTGATATGGTGGAAACGCGTTACATTCCGTTGCACGTCATACTAGATCCATGACGACTCGCCTTGTATATGTTGCCGGATCTATTTTTATTTCTGTCAGTGACATTTGATATAACCAAAGAAAAAAATTATTCACAATACAATAACTATAACGTAATATATTTAGTAATTGAAATGCTCTAAGATTTTCTCAACTTTTTATTATATTGATTTAGATTGTCGAAAAACCTTAAATGTTTCATTACGTATCCATAATATAATTTAAAGTAAGCAATACTTACGCTATTCACATTGGGCCGTATGATTTTCCTTTCGTTAGAACTTAGAGACAGTCGTTAAGGCCTTAACGACTGTCTCTAATTTTTCTCAATGATTTCCCTTTAATTAAGAATTTAGCGACTGTCATTAGTGGTTATTTTTAAATAAAATTTTAAACAACGACAAGTGATGTTTAATATTTTCGTTAACTTGACATTTCCAAAAAAATGGCTGAATTAGATAACATTTTGGAAGAAATTGAGTTAATTGATAATGATATGAATGTTATTCCAAGAGAGAATGGCTATACGTATCGCTTACGGAAAAATCCATTTCAAGAATTTTCCGAAATTGAATTTCAAAAAAGGTATCGCTTGACAAAAGATACCGCTCAATATGTGGTAGATTTAATAAGAGATGATATAAAATCACAATCTAATAGGACAGTGGACGTCAGTCCAGAACTGCAGTTCTTAATTACTCTTAGGTATTACTCCAAGGGGAGTTATCAACTGGAATTAGGTAAGTGAACTATTATTTCTGTCAAAATAAAATCTGTAATAAATTGGTCATCATTGCATGGTTATGGGATCTGAACTGAAGCATTAGCGAATTTTCTTGCCACCCAAATAGAGACCGAAGGCACTAATACTAACTACTATTTACGATTTTTTCTAGGAGATTTGCACGGCGTCACGCAATCATCAGTTAGTAGGATTGTATTCAAGGTATCTTTGGCTATTGCAAGACAATTAAGACATTTTGTACGCTGGCCTAATAATAATAACGACTTGAAAAGGAGATTTTATGAAGTTAGAAACTTTCCTGGCGCAGTGGGATGTATAGACTGCACACACATAAAAATAAAAAATCCAGATGGACACAATCCTCGACTTTATTGGGGTAGAAAAGGATATTATTCTTTAAATGTGCAAGTAGTATGTGGCCCAAATACCGAAATATTCAATGTAGTTAGCCGTTGGCGTGGAAGCGCTCACGATTCTAGAATTTTTGCATACAGTCGTGTAAAAGAGGATTTTGAGGTAGGTAACTATCTACTTCAAGGTGAAAATTTTAAAAATCACCTTACCATAAATATAGTTATCAAATTATAATCTAAATTACTTCGTATCTATTTTTAGAATAATCGTAGACAGGCAATATTGTTAGGGGATAGTGGATACGCATGTACCCATTACATGTTGACTCCTCTATTAAACCCAAGAACGGCAGCTGACATCGCTTATAATGCAGCTCATAAAGGGACAAGAGTAAAAGTTGAATGTTGTTTTGGACAGTGGAAAAACATGTTTAAAGCTTTAAGAAGAGGTCTTGAAATTAAGTTGTCTACCTCAAAAATATGCATAGTGGCTATGGCTGTTCTATATAATATAAGACTAAAGAGAGATAACGATTTTGAGGATGATTCGGAAGAAGAATCAAGCAGTGACGAAGAAGAAGAGGATCCGCCAAGACCAGTTGTTTACAGGAGAAGAGGTTTGTTGTTCAGAGATCAATTTATACGTCGATATTTTGATCACCGCAGGGTATAGTTTGGATGGTCATTGGTCAATACGAAATAAGAAATAATTATTAATTATTTAAAAAATCACACAGCGATTGGCGTTTTATTTGTTAATTAGTAATTTTTCTATTTCTAATTTAAGTTTTTGAATTTCTAGATCTTTTATCATTTTTGTTTTCAATTCATTATCTATTTTCAAATTCAGTTCTTGTACTCTTAATTTATGGAGTTCTTCTTCGTTTCCCAACTTTGTTTTTGTTAGTTGCATTTCCAGGTTTATCAGATTACTGTTTTTTTCAATTTTTTCGTTAATTTGTTTTTCGTGCAGAGAAACCATTTTAGCCTGTGTCTCCGTCATCGGAATTATTTTCCTTCGCTTAACTTTTGGTGTTGTGGACTTAGATTTTGGGGGGGATGTTCAAGGGACTCTCGGGACGAGAAAGATTTTTGCTGGGAAAATAAATGAAAGTTAAAAAATGATTGAAAATTTAATTAGGTAAGTATATTAATAAATTTGTATAATAGATGTAGGTACCATCGATTGCAAAAAAAATAAGAAAATGTACAAATTTATCTGGAAACACCTATTATGTATTATGTAAGTACCTAATTGAAAATCAGAACTTATGTAATTAATTTTGAAAGTGTAATTTTTTTTGAAGCAGACTAAACCTATTATTATACGTGGGTCCCTCAACTTACCTGGAGACAGTAATTAGTCCAGTGCTCGGATCTACAAGTCCTATATCGTCTTCTTCGCCTGTATTATTCTAAACAATACGAAAAACGTCTAAATTATTTTATAAAAAAGACGACCGAGCTATACCTTTATGCTATTGTCGTCACAGTCAAGTACTGGTGTGTCTTCCTCGAAGTCGACATGACATATATCTGCAATTGCCCAGTCTAAATCCGTTGGCTCGGTAGCAGAGGACGGGCCGGGGCCACCTCCAGTTTTTTTTAAATTTCTCTTATAAGTACCTACTACAGATTTGGCCTGTTGCTTCAATCTGTAGTACGCACTTCTCAGGTTCTTGGCATCTCTTTGAGAAATGCCAGTTTTTCTCATTTCGGCACCCAATCGCTCCCACAGTTCATTTTTCTTTTTGTTGATCTTGGGCTCCGAGCTCTTCGACTCCAGAACATGCTTATGTTCTCTGACATAATCAATCAGAGTAATTTTTTCTTCTTCGGTAAAATTGTTTACCCTTTCCCTTTTACTCCTAGAAAGACATTAATTGTGCTAATGTTACGTGACGCAATTAAAGAATTAAAGTACTTACATTATTTTACTGCCAGTATCAATAAAGAATCTCAGTAAAACTTAAATAACAGCACAAACTTTTTTAAATTTAAAATAACTTTGTAACTGACAGCGCATGTCAAATTTAATTTCTCACAAATTCCGGCGTTGCCAAACATAATTTGCGTAAAGACGTTATTTAGTTAACGAATCTATCAAACGAAGGAAATCATAACCCTTTCGTTAATTTATTCTTTAAACAGTTGTTTAGTCAAATCAATTATTTAGATAACGACGCGTTAACGAAAGTTTTAACGAAAGGAAAATCATACGGCCCATTAAATCTAACACATGATTATAGAAAAGTTTGTAAAAAGCCTCGACTGTTTACAGAAACCTTTCGGCATTATATTCAATGGACGCATATAAATAATAAATACACTTCGAAGAAGCACTGTTTTTAAACAATTTATGTCAAAGCAAAAATAAACATGAAAAATTTGACAGGAAGAATATGCACAACGCACGTCTTTTTGACAGATATGATTTATCTGTCAACACCGAATTGAACTATTAGTCTATTAAAAATATGTAATGAAGAAATTTAATATTGAAACGGAAAATATGTGTTTATTTGCCATGAATGCGTATATTACGATCAATTTATAAATCTTCTATTTAAGCTAATGAAATAAATGCCTTCAAATATAATTTAACAAAGTAACTTTTTTAGTTTCTCTAATACAGTTATGACAACATGTAAACGTCATCGATGACGTGCAACTGAACTTAACGCGTCTCCAGTATACACATGAGTACTTTCAGCGTGCGATCCTTGTTACTCTATCATTTCCTTTCACTGTTTTCGACATTGTCGGCCTCATCTTGTGATGTCCAGCACTTGACATTTGTCTCTTATGTTATTATTTGTGTTAGTGATATGCTCCTCTTCTTTGTAGGGTAAGGTCGCCAAAATTGTACCGGTCCGTAAATCGTACTTTTCATTTATTTATATTGATTTATATGTTGGAAAAGATTATACCGCCATCTGTTTCTGTTTTCTTGTACACTTTATGTCTTGTAATTATGCATTCACAAAACGGCATTAATCAGACGACGTTTAGTGTTCATTATATGCCGTTCAAAAAAGTGTACCTAATCCATGTATATTTGTATATGTGTGTCTAAGGATATATTTATGATGTGAGTACAACTTTCGACTTTTTTAAGGGCAAATAAGATTAAATGAATTATATAGGTTAAAACAATAAGAAGAAACAATAAGATTTGTTTAGTTTATAGGTTAGAATTGTAATTTATTCGTAATATGACAGAGTTTCACAAATCGTACCGAGTTGAGTGCTGTATATCGTACTGGTACGATTTGGAGGTTTACTAATTGTATTTATTGATTATGGTTATTTCCGCTAAAGATGGCAAGAAGGCAATATGGAAAATGGTCTGAAGCTGACGTGAAAAAAGCTCTAGAAGAATATAGAAGTGGAAAAATTAAGTTCAATAAATGTTGCATAAACCTAAACCTATATTGAAGAGACACGTAGACGGGAAAGTGAAAATGAGTGAATTTAAAACAGCGGAACAGGCACAAGCAGAGGATAACCCAAAAAAATTGAAAAAATCGAAGGAGAAAAGAAGAGTTCATGGTCGAGTGTCTTTTCGGACTTACCATAACAGATGTTAGGACACTTGCGAATGATCTAATGGAGGTTAATTCACAAGTATTAAAAAATCCCTTCTTTGGGAGTAAAAATAAAATGGCTGGTAAGAACTGGTACTACCGTTTTATGAACAGACATCCAGAATTAGCTTTGCGGCAACCTGAAAATACATCGATAGCCCGTTGTAAGGGTTTTAATAGAGCAAATGTGTACGAATTTTTTGATTTATTGGAAGATGTTGTTGATAAACACAAAATAGAAGCTCGACATATTTATAACGTTGATGAATCTGGCTTCTCCACCGTACAAAAAAAAATCTCCAAAAGTTATAGCTCAACGTGGAAAACATCAAGTTGGATTCATAGCAAGTCGAGAAAGGGGCGTAAATACAACAATCGTGTGCTGCTGCAATGCAACTGGTAACTTTGTTCCTCTGATGACTATTTTCGTTCGTATGCATCCAGCTTTAAAAAATGTCGCTTTTCCCAATAGTCTTACAGAAGTTAGTGAAACTGGATATATAAACTCAGAACTGTTTCTTAAATGGCTTAAACATTTTATTGAATTTGTGACACCCACAGAAATCCAAAAAGTACTGCTTCTTCTAGATGGCCACACCACACATTCAAAAAATCTGGCAGCCATTAATTTAGCAAGACAAAATAATGTCCTAATGCTCCAACTTCCAAGCCATACAACACATAGGTTGCAGCCCTTAGATGTGGGAGTTTTTAAATCAATGGAGTCCAGTAATAGCCAAATTATGACAAAGTGGCTTCGTTCTAATCCTGGAGAAAAGGTTACTCAATTTGATGTTACCCAGCTGTTAACTGAGGCATATGTCCAGGCTGCAACAACATGCAATGTAATGTGTGGGTTTCAGGCTACTGGAGTATGGCCAATTGATAGAAGTATTTTTAAGGTTTCAGACTTAGTGGCAAGTGAGAATTTACGAGGTGAAATAATCGTGGACGATGTTGAAAACTCTAAGGGTACCAACGGTGAAACTGTAGTAAACATACCAAAAAATTCTGATAATGTGCAGGAAATTCCCAACAATGACATTCAGGCAAGTATTCTTACAAATCATCAAGATAATAACCATATACTACCAACAACTAAAGTACAAGTAGAACCAGAAAAAGAAAAAGCAGCTTTTATCACTTTAGACATAGTGAACCCTCTTCCTAAACCAGCAAAAAACACGTTAAACGTCTTACAAAAGGACCACAGAAGGCTACTGTAATAACATCTAGCCCATACAAGCATGAACTAGAAGAGAAAATTAATATAAAAGAAAACAAAGAGAATAAAAGTAAAACTAGCACTATTAAAAAGCAACAAAATACTAAGAGAAAGTTGATAAAGAAAAATGTTTTTGGTGGAGAGAATTTAGAAAAATGCGATGGAAAAACTGAATTGCCAAAATCTAAGAGAGCAAAAACGTCAGACAAAAATGTTGTCATTGAAGTGAATGAAGAAGACTGGTACTGCTTTTTATGTTCTGAATCGGTTGTCGAGGAGATGATACAGTGCTCTCTATGTAAAAAATGGGCACATGAAAAATGCACAGGGGGGTCTTCTAGCACATACATATGTGTCATCTGTATGTGATGTTTTTCCTTTGTTTATAGGCAATATTTTAAATTTTTTGTGTAACGTTGTTTTTCACTGGAATTAAACGGTTTCAATAAACTAACATTTTATTCCCAACCTGTACTCAAAACAAGAAAACATAAGTGAGCATAGGTAATATAATGAATGGTACGATTTAAAACACCCTAGGTACGATTTAGGAACCCAGGTTTCCAAATCGTACCATTTGTAGGGTTCCAAAAAAAACTGCCATAAAACATAGTTTTGCCTATGTATTTCATTCTTACTATTTTTTCAATTATAAAACACCACCTGTCAAATAAAGCAAAAATATCAATCATTACAGAACACCATATTTGCACAAAATGAACAAAATGTACTAAGTGGTACGATTTCGGCGACCTTACCCTAATATATTTTTTGCTCGTTGTCAGCCCTTGTTTCCATAACGTACGTCATTATGGGTCTGACGGATGTTTTATATATTCTGACTTTGACTTGTCACCAAGTGACGTCTCGAAGGCACGCCCCCATTTATTCTGTATGCATTATTGGTATGGTTTCACAGTTCTGCGTTCTATATTGTCTTGGTAATTGTTCGTCTACTCGTCCATTCACAGTCAGTATGACTGGGGAAGAGTTGAGTGTGACTCACACCGTTCATCAGATTTTGATCAATGAATTGGGGATGAGAAAAATCTGCGCAAAAATGGTTCCAAAAAACCTTTCTCAGGACCAAAAGGACATCAGGAGAGAAAAGTAACCTGACGTTTTGGAATCAATTGAAAATAATTCTTATGTTTTGGAACTCTTCTTTTTCCTTTGGAATTTTGACTTTAGTTATTTCGTCAAAACCTGGAAGTTTAGTTTTAATTTAGTTATTATTTAACTAAAATAAATATTATATATCGCTTGTCACTTCGCTGGTGCCAAGTAAATTTCTTTGCTGATTACGTTCGATATCTTTTTCACTTCTGAGTTATATTTTTTAAATAGTCTAGTGTATCCTCGATATTGTTATGGCTTGATCACCACACTCCAATAACCTTATACTAAACATTGATAAATGTAATGTTATGACGTTTACTCCTAAATCCGTATTTATGACTACCAATTATTTGATAAGTGATCATATGCTCGATAATGTCCAATCAATCAGGATCTTGGAGGTGGCATTTGCAGCAGCATCTAGAATGTTGGGATTTTTTATGATGATCTCAAGATACTTAATAAATGCCTGCTTCCTAAGATGTCCTTACTTTGCATTGGTTATCAGTAAGTTCATGTTTACTTCAATAATATGGTAGCCCTACTATACGTCTCAGCAACTTTCTATAGACATAAATCAGAGAAGGTTTCTCCGATTCAAGTTCTTCAGATTAGCCCTAACTTACCTAGATTAGAACGTGGTATTTGCAGCAGCATCTAGAATGATGGAATTTTTTATGAGGATCTCGAGATACCTCATCTCGTCATCAGTAAGTTCGAGTTGTCTTCAATAATATGGTAGACCTACATTACAACTTTCTATGGATGAAATTCAAGAAAATACCCAGATAGGAACTCCTTTTATAGCCATTTGCTTTAAGAGCATCAAGTCCAGCCTTTGGCAATTTGTCATTCAACGCAACTACTCGTCTCTGTACCATTCAACGTTTTGTGCAGTTCTGCTTAACATGCTGCGTTTTTCAATCTACCAACAGCTAGAACCAATGTGCTGATGACACAGCCTTTATATTACATGGCATACTATGCAAAAAATTTTCTACAGTGACATATTCACTGACGAATTGATCTGTCAACGGCGCCTTCTACATACTAATGTTTTTGTTTTGTATTATTATTGTTTTATGTTAAATATACACATATGTGTTTATTATATCTTTTGTCATGTAAATGGAAATACTATTGGGAAAATGAACGTATTATTATAAAGGTAAAAGCTGCTAATATGAGACATGTTCCTAAAAAGAGACCCTATGCTATTTCGATTGGTAAGTGACGAAATCTCGCGGAAGACAACGGAACTAAAAGATTACGTTGTTAAACTACAACAGAATAACCACCCTTACTATTGCTATTCTGCTAGCGGTTGTGTGCAGGATTAAATATATTTCAAAAGTTTGAAGTTTTTGTACGAATATTGGAAAATATCATTTGAGTTGCTTTCAAGGTAAGGTAATAATAATTTTATGTCTTTCAATCTGTATTATAATTACCTATTACTTTATGGTATTATAATAAATACAAATTTATTAACACATACATAGTTGCGTCGTTTATTCTTTGTGTATTTTCTATCAAATGTACATATCTATGTGAAGCTAAACCGTTTGATGGGACAGCATAGATAATACCGGTTGTCCTATGCTTATTTGCTTACATTTTCATTTATACACGACTGATTTTACATTCTATATTGTCATAATACCAACAGCTCTACTCGTAATTCTTTTAATTTTTTCAATACATTTGTATATTTGGCAAAGAATTTTAATATATTTATTAACTGCTTGGTTGAAATTAGGCATTACACAGTATTAAGTAAGTGCACTGCTGTTTAACACTTGGACATTTTTGGATTTACATTTTAAGGTAATACTATATTTTTTAATGAGCACATATTTAGTGCTTTAACATACACCTTCCTCGTTATGCTGCACTGACGAAACCAAACAAGGTAGAAACATATATGTCTGTAGCTACAAACACATCTTAACACATATATAGTTGCGTCGTTTATTCTTTGTGTATTTTCTATCAAATGTACATGTCTAGGTGAACCTAAACCGTTTCATGGGACTACATAGATAATACCGATTGCCCTATGCGTATTTGCTTACATTTTCATTTATACACGATTGATTTTACAGTCTATATTGTCATAATACCAACAGCTTTACTCGTCATTCTTTTAATTACATAGTTGCATCGTTATTGTTTATAGAATTGCATTAATTAAACAGTTTAAGGTAGACCTAAACCATTTAATGAAATGTATAAGTAATACCGATTGTCCTATGTTTATTGTTTACATTTTCATTCATACATATTTGATTTACATTCTACATTGTCAATGTATTCTAAATGATAACCAGTTGACATATTGTTATTACTTTTGCTCATCATTTGCCACTACTACCAAGAAGATATTTTTTTTTCAATACATTTGTATATTTGGCAAAGAATTTTAATATATTTATTAACTGCTTGGTTGAAATTAGGCATTACACAGTCTTAAGTAAGTGCACTGCTGTTTAACACTTCGACATTTTTGGATTTACATTTTAAGGTAATACTATATTTTTTAATGAACACATATTTAGTGCTTTAACATACACCTTCCGCGTTATGCTGCACTGACGAAACCAAACAAGGTAGAAACATATATGTCTGTAGCTACAAACACATCTTAACACATATATAGTTGCGTCGTTTATTCTTTGTGTATTTTCTATCAAATGTACATGTCTAGGTGAACCTAAACCGTTTGATGGGACTAAATAGATAATACCGATTGTCCTATGCGTATTTGCTTACATTTTCATTTATACACGACTGATTTTACATTCTATATTGTCATAATACTAACAGCTCTAATCGTAATTCTTTAATTACATAGTTGCATCGTTATTATTTATATAATTGTATTAATTGAACAGTTTAAGGTAGACCTAAACCATTTAATGAAATGTATAAGTAATACCGATTGTCCTATGCCTATTGTTTACATTTTCATTCATACATATTTCATTTACATTCTACATCTCCAATGTTTTCTAAATGACAACCAGTTGTCATATTGTTATTACTTTTGCTCATCATTTGCCACTACTACCAAGAAGATATTCATTTTTTCAATAGTCGAAAATAAAACTCAAAACTAACAGTCAATTAAACAACATTATGCTACAAACAAAAACGTGACTTTTACTAACTGCCGCATTAAGGAGACTCGTAAAATTTAAAACAGCACAGGCATAAACATGCCAACTAATACGCGTTCGACGTATATTACGGGAGCGCGAGTGTGTAAAGTTCTTGTCTCTGTGTTTGTGAGTTGACACTTTAGTGGTAATTAAATATACAACGACAGGTGCGTGTGGAAACTTGAGCATATGTATCTGTTGAGTGGACGGAGTAAATTATTCAACGGCTGGGAGAAATTAAGGATTTGAAGATTTTCAACAAAACGGGAAACTTGGCAAGATTTTACCGTAACGCGGACTATTGTCGTGGGCAAACGCTCTGTTTACACGTTAATTTGCGTATGAAAATTAAGCCAGTGTGGTTGTTTGTCTTTCTAGTATGCATAAGTAGTGGTACTGCAGGGTCAAACTTATAATAAGAATGAATGTTGGACAGCGACGTGCTAAATAAAAAATTAAAATTGTAAATTTTAAAAATTGTGAATTAGTAGTCTCTTAACAGTAATACTGGCTAGTATACAGTATTCAAAATTACGAAAATAGCTTTATATTATTAGACATAATTTTTAACATAAAATATATAAAAGTTGAAGATAGGTTTGGTTTCCGAAGGGACATGGGCGTAACGTACACCCCCGCTGACCCAGCCGCGCGTACAATATGTTCAATATAGATGTCTGTTTATTTATTACAGTCAGTTAAAACGAAAGCCATATTATAAATACGTGTGGTTTTTATTTGAAGCAGTAAAATACTGTAAGTACAAATTTTTAGTAATATTTAGTAACATGACCTTTCTTTAAAAGCTATTTTATAATAATAGTAATTGTCTTGGTGGGTGTTGACCATTTGCGCGCGGCGGTCAAAATAACCCCTGCAGCGAAGATTAACCACCCAAATTTTCTATACCACTTGCGCGCAACCAAGGGATTAAGATAATGAATCTATTTCCACCATTTTTATGGACAGCTTGTTCTGCAAGCAGGGAAAGAAGCACGAATGCATGCGAGTCTGTTCATAGTGTTTTTAACACTAATTTTAATAGTACGAAACCAAATATTTTTGTATTTTTTGACGTATTAAAAAATATGCAAATAAATTCTTATGTAAAGATTAATAGTGTTCATTTAGAATGTAAAATAAAAAGTTCAAGTTACAGAAAGCGCAATATGTACATAGAAAATTTATTTAAGTTATATCAAACTCATAAAATTGACCGAATTAATTTTGTAAAAGCTGTCTCATGTAAATTTAGAAATATTTAATCAATAAATATTTAATAAAATAGAACATTTTTTTCTTCATTCTCTCTATTATTGTTTAATTTAGTTAAGTTATATCAAACTCATAAAATTGACCGAATTAATTTTCTAAAAGCGGTCTCATTCGTTTCTGGGTATAATTAAAATTGACCGCAGCGTGCAACTGGTATATAAGTTTTCGGGTAGGGGATTATAAAACTTAGATACCCCGCTGGGTTTTCTGACCGCCGCGCGCAAAAGGTATATGTTTTGGTACCTTTAGGGGTTAAAGCAAAGCATGACTGTTATAAAAAATAAATAGCAGAAAATAAAAATTATTGAATGTTTCCTTATATAAATTAATTTGGAATATATTTGCAGTTAAAAGACATGAGCGGAAAAAAAGTTTTAAGTGGATATCAAAACAGAAGACTTCGTCGGGAAAAGGAACAGAGTATTACAACACAATATAAAAAAATGAGGTGTGGCCACCACACGACTTTCTTATACGTATGAAAGTGTTACTTCCGGTCCGAATTTTGAAATTTCATTTATACAAAAAATATTCCAAATCCAACTCTAAATACTTTTGTACTCTTCATAAATATATATAGAATGCATAATTTACGACATATTTGCAAAAAATCGCTATTCGATAAGAGTAAAAGTGGTACTTCCGGTCTGAATTTTGAAATTTTTTTTATACAAAAGATATTTAAAAGTATATTCTAAATACTTTTATACTCTTAATGTACTTGCCTAGAAAGCATGACTTGCGAGATATTCGCAAAAAACTGATTTTCGATAAGGAATTTCGAAAAACTTTATTAAAACAATTTTTCTCAAATTTAATTTTGAGTACATTTGAATTCTTTATAAATTTGTTTAAACTTAGTAATTGACGAAATATTTGCAAAATTCGATTTTTTCACTGAAGTAAACTACTACTTCCGGTCTGCCGATTTTGCTCAAAATCTAATCAGTTCTCAAGAGGGAGATTATATTCGTAAATACAAAATTTGGAATTGATATCTACAGCGGTTTGACCGCTATCGTGGTCACACACACACAGACACACAGACACACAGACACACAGACATTTTTTAAAAACCACTTTTTTGGTATCAGGGGACCTCAAAACGTGGACATCTGCAAAAATCTCGAGGTCGAAAATTTTCATCATCACAATACTTCCTTATACTACGTATAAGAAAGTAAAAATAGACAATTTATTCGATGCTCCATTCAATGAACAAGCGATAGTTAGAGAAGACAATAATATAATAGTGAAGGGTATCAGGAGAATGATCGCTTAAATGAACCAATCACATCACACGTGGCATTAATTAAAACCATTGAACCTGCAGAAGAAGTGTATAAAGAAGATAGTGGAGACAAAAATAAAAAGATAAAAATATCCACTAATGAAGAGAAATATTTATCTCCAAATATTCAAAATGAAATTATCACATTCGTGGCTACAAATGTTAAAGAAAATATTACTAACAAGATTAATGCATCGTCGTTTTTCTCTATAATAACTAGAGACTGGAAAATATGCACTAAAAAGTTTGCCAAATATGCAAGCAATATGCACTTAAAAAATCCTTAAATATGCACTTACAATATGCAATATGCACTTATGATGTGCATTTATTTATTATGTTTTAGGAAATTAAAATTCATTTGTCGCATTTACAAATTGTATATTTATTTATTACAATAAATTGTCGTATTTACAAATTATATATTTATTTATTACAATAAATAACAATATATTTCTTTAAATTTTCCATAGTTAAATTATGTCTACGATCTGTAAGTATATGTTTATATTGGGAAAATGTTCTTTCAACATCGCAAGATGTGATCGGTGCATTCTTAAAACTAAGTATTAATGAGGGGCTTATATTAATGTCTAAATTAAAATTGCCATTAATTACATTATTTATAGATTTTAATGTAACAAAACCTCCATTTTTGCTTAGAATTTCGGCTAATTTTTCTTTAATTCTTTTTCCAGTCAATCCTTTGACTTTTCCAATTTTCTCTTCAATATCATTTACAATGCCAACACCATCATTTAAAGATAAATTTCTATCTTCTGATCTAGTAATTGCCTGCTCAATTATCGCAAAATTAGATTTAATATATCATAGCTGATTTTGTATTGTCGAATTATTGAAAATTACGTTACACTTTTCTATGGCAAGACTGGTTACTGAATCAAATTGAGTTACAACATTTTTGATGCCTTCGTAATTATCGGCAAGAAACACATCACATTTAAGCCATGTTCCCCATCTTGTTAAGATAGGTTCTGGTGGCAATGGAATGCCGGGAAGCATTTCGTTATATAATTGCACTCGTAAGGGCGCTTTTAAAAATACTTTTTTGATATTACTAATTAAATTATTTACATCTGCAAACTCTAATCTAACTTTTTCAGCACCCCTATTTAAACCATGATCCAAACAAGTACAATGGATTAAATTGGGGAAAAAAATTTTCAGACTTTGAGCTGATTTTAACATATACGAAACGGCGTCAGTTACCATTAACAGAAATTTTTCAAAAGGTACTTTGTCGGGCAAAAAGAAACGCTAAGGACTCATTAATAAACCTGGTTATAATATCATGATTTGTTTTGTCTACATTAATTAAATGTCTTTTAGATTGAGTTGAACCATTTAAAGTTCCAATAATCAAATTAGCAACCTGACGACCCTTCGTGTCGGTAGTTTCATCAACACAGAGCCAAAGATTTTGTTTTTTCAACTCCTTTCTAATACCATCGGTAACATCTTCATAAATTTCGTTGATGTATTTCTTGCGTAGAGCCGAGGAACAACTGGGTACATAAATGGGTTTGTCATCGACTTTGCAATAACTTTTCAGGAATTCTTGAAATATCGGACTGTCCAATTTATGTAAAGAAATATTATAACCCACAAAAAGATTACACAAATCTTTGGAAAATGCTTCTTGTGGATTCTTCGAATTATTGAGAAAACTTCCCTCCAAAAGTTGCTGCCGCGGTTTATTCAAATTTTCAGAAACCCTGTTCTGATAAAATGTGTTCAAATGTTGCACTACATGAAATTTCTTCTGGCAGGTAATCTGTGTAACAAATATATATTTTTAACATTCAGTTATAATAATTATTATTAATTACTATATTAGTACAAAAACTAGAAAAATAAATTGTCTGATTTTGTCAAGTTCTCCAGTTGTTTAAATTTGATTGATTTTGGTTATTTTGGTGTTTATGACAAAGAAATATTACAAAGATATATTAGCTTTAAAAAACATAAAATTAAACATATCTAATAATAATTTATTATGAAATTGTTTCATTATATTTATGAACACAAAAAAAATTCTCATAATTGTAGAACTTGTTATTGACAAAATATTTCAAAATTCAACCCAACCCTTTTGTCGCAGAGTTTGCACAAAACACTTTCTTCGTTAATAATTTTTAGTGCACTGCAATCACATCCAATTTTTTATTAGAGATGACTTCGCTTTAGCTATCTTCGGCATTTTCAAAACTTTTTAATTCACTTTTGTTTCACCAAATAGCACAGACCTTAACACGTTTACGAATGAACAAACTATGAAGGAAATTATTTCTTTTTCTTATATTGATATTAGTCGTACGGTATAATATACCTGCGTTAATACCTACATTTCTGAAAAAGATTTCTTACGTCAGTTCTAATTGCCCTGTAAACCGAATATCAGTAGAGTTAAATGCTATTTTTGGGAAAGTCCATCTCATTATTAATGAGATGGACTTTTAATGAGTCATTAATGCAAAGTTGAAGGAATGCAATCCCTTCACGTTTACACAAACAAATTAAATATCTTTAAATATCAGATTTTATTATGGTTCTTATGAAAATGGCGAATATATGCATAAATATGCAAAATAATTATGAAATATATACGTGCATATGCAGTTAAGTGTCCAAATATGCATTATATGCACTAAAAAAATGGTAAAAAACGTATTCTGAGGTTGGAAAATGGATAAGTACACAGTATAGAAGGGATATACCAAAAAATAACAAATATGCATTTTACATAAAATCCAGTCTCTAATAATAACGGATACAACACAAGACGTTTTAGTACTTCTTGTTTATCGTTTCTACACAATAAAGCTTATTTATGATATTTTGTACATTGTTTAATTTACAATATTTTTAACGAAGGAATTTATCCTTTATAGTATCTGCAACCGATCTTAAATGATTAGTAGAGCTTTTACTATTTAAATTTAAATAAATTTTCAATTGGATTATAACGCTTATACTATAATTAAATTAATTCTTAATACAACATATTTTTTTCTATTTTAATTTTCTCTTATTTTATTTAATTTATCTAATCATCCTTACCACCATGTACAAAATGTAAGGCTCACAGCAATATGTAGTCTAGTGGACGAACAAATGCTATTCTTATATTATATATTATTATAATATGAGGAGAGTTTTTTTTATCTTATCTACCTAGAATAAAATATTATTTTTCAATGTAAGATCCATTAACACGGACACGCAGTTTCTTTAATAACGCTATGCCTTCGAAAAAGAATTCTTTTGGTAATTTCGCAAATTACGATCCTTCAGCGTTTTCCACGTCATCATTCGATAAAAATCGACGTCACAGTCTCAGAGGGCGATGTCGGGACTGTAGGGTGGATGTTGTAATATCTTAAAACAGCATTCATTTATTACGGCTTGAAAAATTCGTGCCTTATGCACCCTTCAGTTGTCGTGCAGAAGCAGAGTTTTCGAGCAAAATTGTGGAGTCTTTTTTCGTGTACAGCTCTGTTCAATTACATAATTGTGTCTTGGTAAACATTTCCCGTTACCGTAGTCTCTTTTGGCATATATTCAATTAAGAAAATCCCTTCCACATCCCAGAAACCTGTGGCTTTTTCACTTTCCCCTTCCGTGGGCGGTGGAAAGCCCTTATGAACCTATTGCAATTACTCTTGTCCCATGGAAGGATCGTAGTAGTGTAACCAAGTTGCATCCCCAGTTGCAATTCTATTTAAAAAGTCTTCATCTTGAGATAAAAGAGTCAAATTCTCCTCAAAAAATTTCTTGTCTACACAATTTTTGTTTGGGTCTGAGCAACTTGGGAATTCATCGTACAATTTGCTAGTTCCCAAATCGTCGTGTAAATTTTAAAAAGACTCGTTCCTGATATTCTTATTTTTCTAACTTGGCGGTTATTCAGCATCAAATCTTCAACTTTGTTGATGAACAAGTTTTCGGGTTGTCCCGTTGATTTTCGCATATTTCTAAAACATGAATCGTACTAATACAACGTGTTGCAAGAAGAACTTCATCTTAGTAGGTACTGAGTAACTAGTACTTGCAAATTATAGTTGCCTTTTATTCATAAGTAATTAAGTATTTATCAAATGTTATTTTGATATTTTTCATTTCGTGACCAGCCATAACAGTGTGACCAGTGAAGTCCGCATCATATGGAATTTTTTTTTATTAATAGATTTATTCTAAATTTGAGTTTGGCATCAATTTCTGCTTCGATCAAGATGAAAATTAACCAAAAAAATAATAGTCACGTGATTCGCATTATCTGTCAAATTTAAATTTTTTTCCAAAAAAAATTCAAAAGTGGGGTTATTTCTCAAAATATCGAAAAAAGTTATTAGAAAAAGTTTTTCTAAAAACAATTTTTAGCCTATATACAAAATTTTAGCTGCATAAGATAATTTAGATTTTTTGCTAATTTTTTTTGTAAATTGCACCACTGTTGCGAAATAAGACAACGCAACCTACATAAAACTTCTTAGTTTTAACAATGCTTTATTCCAGACACATTTTCTTTAAGGCAGCGCCATATTCAATGTGTGTTTTTCTACAAAATCCAAATAGGGCTATTAAAATTTGGTCACATGTGATGCAAAGTTTATTTGTTTTTGACCCTGTATAAGGTAACTTCATAAAATAACTATTTTTGAAAATGTAGTTTGTGTCTATAAGTAATACACATTAATATTAAGAAAATAGTTTAATTGAAAAGTCAAATTTTCTAATAAAATAATCATAATACATTATAAAAATGACACGCATTTAAAATTCCACCTTTTCTTAATAACAATATGTATTTTTGGTATTTGAATATTAAATTAAACATAATTTGAAAAACCTAAAAATTAAAATTACATTTCTGTGTGCCTCCCATTGCGTTCAATACAAACAGCTGTTCTTCTTGATACATCTTTAATGGAGTTTCTGATACCAAGGGGCCTTATTTCTAAAATACAGTTTCGAATCACCGTTTCCAAATGATCCACATTACGGAAAGGTTTTTCTTTGTAAACTTTTTGTTTTAGGTAACCCCACAAGAAAAAATCAAGTGGGTTTAAATCCGGAGACCTAGCCGGCCAGTATTGCTCCATATTACGCCCAATTACTTTGCCCCTAAATATTTCCAAGAGGCGTTCTTGAACCCGTCTTGTAGTACGGATGGGAGCACCGTCACACTGGTACCACAAATTATGCCTTATTTCAATAGGCATATTGTCCAAAACTTCAATGACCTCGGTGTTAAGGAAGCGTAGGTATTAATCAGAATTTATATTGCCTCTAAAAAAATAAGGCCCAACAACTTGATCGTTTAAAATACCGCACCACACATTAGTTTTAAAGGAATACTGGTCCTTGTATTCTATTATAAAATTTGGATTTTCTTGAGCCCACCATCTACAATTTTGAGAGCTAACAACGCCGTTTGAAGTGAAAGTGGCCTCGTCGGTCCATAAAACGTGAAACGGAAAGGACACATTTTCTTCTTTTTCCCCCTGGTACCAAAAAGAGAATCCCAAACGTATGGCAAAATCTTGTTTCTTAAGAGTATTTATAAATTTAGGTTTATACGGCTTAAATTTATTTTTGTGCAAAATATTCCTTACACTCTCTCTTTGAACGTCAGTTCTGCGAGAAACATGTCTAATACTAGTTTGACCATGTTCCACAATATCTAGGCAAACATTTAATTGGACTTCTTCACTATGTTTTATAGGATTGTGAGGTTTTTTAAATGAACTTTCCACCGATCCAGTTGATTTAAATTTCACCAGGATTATGGTGAAATTCTCACAGTAGATTGTTGCACATTTTTACCTGGATGCCTTTCATTAAAAATGTTGGCCGCTACACGATTACTTGTGTTTTCACCACATATTAATACAATTTCTATTCTTTCCTGTACAGTTAACATTTTTTTATTTAATACGCAATATTAATTACAAGCCGCTATGACAAACAGAAAGCGATTTGACTGTCATTAATAAAGCAATCTTTTTTATCATTTGTATTGCGGCCAACTTGCGTTTGGTGCATCATCGTAAGGTAAAAAACTAGTTAATTTTTTGGAAACTGAACTTAAATAATAAAAGACTATTTTTACTTTTTATAACATAGCTCCATAACAAATTTTAATAAAGGGGTTTTAAATTAAATGACAGAAAAAAATATTTTTTTCTGACAAATACTTTTTTTTTACTCAATAAACAATACTACTAAATAATGTACAAATTGCAAGAAAATACTTTTGTTTATTGTTAAAACATATTTCAGAAGTATCGGTTGTTCTTCAGATCTTACCTAGATATCACGCTAATAAGCTTAATTATTGCCATTTCTTTCAAGAAAATTTAAATAATGACCAATTTCATAGTTTCATTTAAGCGGGTTTCTAAATAAACAGAACATGGTCTATAAACAATCACATCGAAGTTCCTTTACATCCTGTTAAAGTCGCTGGGTAGCTGTATCTCCTCGTAGAATAGTAGAACCAACATTTTTTTCACAACATTAACAGCCAATGATACCGAGAGCAGTTATTAACACCATCTTTAACTCAAGTGCAACAGAACGAATTCAATGGGGGTTACTTCCAACAAGATGCACTGTACATACAACTCGTGAAAATTTAGGCTTCTACAAAGTTACCTCCATCATCGAGTTATAAGGAGAGGTGTTTGGCCAGGGCAATCACCAAACCTTTTCCGTTAAATTTTTCTATTCTCGGATTGCGAAGACATAAAGTATATGAGAATTAATAGCTTAAATGACCTGATGAATACAATTACAATTAAATGTAATAAAACAACACCGAATTTAATTTCTACAAATATGTTATTTGCCTTAGTTGTTCGATTAATATCTTATCTTTAAAGTTATCTTATTAAATAAATTAATAATCCAATTGCACTTGTTATTAATTTCATCACCATATCGCTCGATGATAAATTTTGACAGTGACAGGTGGATAACCTTTATACTATTTAATCTATATCCGCATTTCAAAAATGCGGAAGATAATAATTTATAGGAGAAATTTATGGTTAACTAGATCAAATTTATTTTGAAACACACGGTATTTATATATTAATACGTGAAGGAGAAACTTTGTACCCCTTTTTAAGCAAATTGCGCACTCGGAGGAGTATGAGATTTGGCATAGGTAAAGTTCATATGGAGAAGTAGTGCAAAAAGGTAAAATTTATATAAAAGTGTTACAAATACATTAAATTAAGAAAATTAAAAGTCGAATTTCGATCACTAGACGACCACTAGTGTATATAAATGTCCTTGTTCATTTATAAATCTCTGATCTGACCAGAGCAAATTTGTTTGTGATTATTTAAAAGGTGGTAAAGATGACTCAAATGGTACGAGGTAGGCGCCCTAAATTCTCGACCTGACAGGCTTATATAGGTTCAAACGTGTTCAAACTCCGTTACGTCATGCATGCACATACGCGAGGCGTACACTATATATATGACGGTTCGAAGTAGGGTTGCGCATCGAAAGCAAAACATCGATGGTGCATCGATGTTTGATATTAAATACAATCTATCGATGTCTTCGATATATCGTACAAAAAACATCGATGTCTTCGATACATCGGAAAAAAATTTCATATTATTTAGAAATCCCAAAAAATATGCATTTACCATTCAGCTAACTAAATTCTATACAGTCAGTGGTAATTTATATCTTTTTAATTAATTGCAGAGTAGGTAGGTAGTCAGTAGTAACTTTATAGTTGTTAGTTTTTCTACACTTATCAATTTTTTCACCATGATTTTAGCATGCTTTTAGGTGAATTAGTAGTACCAATAGTGCAAAAGTACGAAATAAAAAAAAATAAATTTACCGAAGATTTGTGTTTGATATTGAATGTTAAAATTAACTGCACAAGAGCTGCAAAAGAAAATAAATAATTTAGGCACACAATTCTTTCAAGAAGTATCAAATTAACGTCATTCTTAACAATATTCTAAAATGGAATATTTTCATTTTACACAGTTGGCAAAAAACTTTATAACATGAATTTTGCTAGAAATCACTAAAAAGTTGATTAAGTTGAGAAGAAAAATAGAACATGTTCTAATTCAACAAGTTCTTTGTCAACAAATTGATCATTGATTAAGTCCACTTGACAAGTGTAATACACGACTTGTCGTCAATTTTAACTTGATCTGGTTCTTGGTCAAAAAATTGATAAGTGTAATGGAGCCTTAAGCGTGGTACATAATCAATAATTATTATAAATAAGAAAAGTAATTACTTGGTAACTTTATTACAAATAACTACTAAAATAGAATAATGGTAATAAATAAGTATGTATAATCTTATAAGCTACACTTGAAATTACAAATCCCATATAAGCTTATCCAGGGATTGTAAAAATAACAATTGTGATAGACGTTTTCCTTTGAGGCGATTTCTTTGTTGAGATAGGATTTGTCCAGCCTTAGAAAATAATCGTTCTGAAGGAACTGATGTTGCAACTGTCGTGAGGTACTTCAGGGCTACACCGTATAATTTCGGATAGAGGAGCTTCAAAGATTTCCATTCTTCCAGAGGATTCTTCGACAGATTTAACAATGGGCTCTCCAAGTATGCTGCTACTTCATCAGTGGAACGCGAGTTAGAGATACTATGAGCTTTCATCAAATTGTAATGCTTGGTCCAAAAAAAAGACTCGCTGGTACTGGTTCCTGGGACATCTAGTTAACAACATACAAAATAAGCTCTTAAATAATTGAATGTGAAGACAATTAACTTACCAATTTCGGATTCAGGATCTTCTTGAACCTTGGGTCAAGTATAGTGCTTAACGCTAGAAAATATACGCTTTCCCTGTGTCCAAATCTTTTTTTAGCTTCATTCATTATTGAAGTTCCAAGTGCTGTAGCAATGGGAGTTTCTGATTTTATGTTACTCACAGTGTCAAGTAAACAGTGCACCAATGGTATTATTGAACTAGTAGTTAAGTACTTTTCACCACAAGCTTCTCTTGTGGCTGCTTCGGCTGGTTTCAAAATTTCAGCATATCTCTTAATTCAAAAATATCTAATGCTGATAACATGTTTGGAGCCTGCGGATGTTTAATTAGAATTTCGTTAACAGCTTTATAATTTACTAAAAATCTCTCAATCATAAAATATCTTGAGTTCCATCTTGTTGACACTTCCTGTATTAATTTTAAATGTGTAATTTTTTTTAACTCGTCAGAAGCAACAATACTGTGTTTGAACCACGTAACAATACTTTTTACTCGTGTGATTAACTCAATAAGTCCAGTAGTCTGTTCCATGGCCTTGTCTATCATTAAATTGAGAGTGTGAGCAAAACATGGTAAGTGTTTTCCTTTCTCAAATGCCAATTCTATAGCTTTTACTATGTTTGCCCCATTGTCAGTCACAACACAAGTAACATTCTCCTTTGCAATATTCCAATCATTGCATACTGTCAAGATTTGATCAGCCAGATATTCTGAAGTGTGTCTTTCGGACAATTCTACAACTCCGACAATAATGGCAGAGAGTTCGTAATTATTTAAAAAATGTACTGTGACCCCCAAAAAACTTCTTGTTTGGTGGGTGTCAGTCCATATATCTGTAGTTAATGTTACGTGTTTTAAATTTGACAATTTTTCTTTGATACATCTTTGCATTATATCGTATTTTGTTTCAATAAATCTTGTAATACTCGATTTGTTTGGAATTTTATAGAGTGGCGCAATTGTTTTTAAAAGCTGCTGGAATCCCTCGTTTTCTACTATAGAAATAGGCTGGCAGTCTTTGCAAATCATGAATACGATACAGTTCGTAATTTTTGAGGATATCGCACCTCTTTCAGAATATGCTTGTATTTCCGAAAAAGATTCAGAAATTAATCTTTGTTTGATAGACTCAATTGCCTTTTTTTCCGGAGGAGGTGTTTCGGACAATCCACTTTCGACAAAGGTAGTACATTCTACACCTGGACTTGAAGATTGTACACATCTTGATGTTGAAGCTACATACTTCGATGTTGATTGTGTTGAAGCACTAACTTTTACAGCATGTGGATGAAGACTTTTTACGTGACCAGTTAAATTGCTGGTATTTCCCGACGTTTTAAGTTTTTTCTTGCACAATCTACAAGTCGCTGTACCATCTGAATGTTTTTCGAAAAACTTCCACACATAACTTTTTCTTATTGAAGACATTATAAAGTAGGAGTAAAAAAAAAAGACGCGTATACTTAAACTGAACAGTATCGTAATATGTATCAAAAATAAAAATGAACCAGGTTCTGCATGCTGGCCCTATTTATACTTTTACGCTGTAAATCCCAGAAATGTTAACTGGTGAACTATTTACCCCTTTCAGTCATCTCTTCCTTAGCCAATGATGTGCCGTTTCGAGTCCGTAAATCCCATAATTCTAAAGTTTTGCTATCAGAAAATATAATAAATTTCTCGTATGAGTAATTAGGGACTCCACTCCCCAAACTGATGACTTTTAAGTCGCCAATAAGTTTTAGAAGAAATATTATAACATTATAGAAAAGATATTTGTCATTTCATAAAACTAGTTATGTTACGAATATAAAATATTTATTTCAGTGGGCCAAAATGGTTCTTTCAAATTTTCTGTGTAAAATATGTAGGTAATAACTTGTGTAATCTTCAGTTCATTTTTTATATAGATATTATTATTATTATAACCAATATTATAAATAAACGTTATAGAAAGAAATATGTTTAAACTATAACCTTGTACAGTATTCGTTAAAGTAATTGTGTACGTTTTACGGTTTTTTTTTATAATTAAAATAAATTTCATTATTGGACACACTATGTGTTTATGCATTACAACTATAGTAATAGTGCAGTTGGACTCAAATAAATTGGTAAATTATAAAAAAAAATAGTAAATATATCAAAAAGGTATTTTCAGTTGAAAAATTAATACTACTTAGAGCCGTATGACAATTTAAGAATGGATCTCCTTTGTCTGTGAAACTGAATCCATCAAACAACCCTCTAACACCAAGTACTTGGTTTTATTATTAATTTGAGATAATTTAAGTACATGAGAATCTAGATATCTGTTTCTTTGCTGTTACGTTTCCTCGTTTCAAATTTACAAATTTTGATCCCACCGGCAATATAGGTTTCTATAGATCATTGAACATCGATGTTTTGGACCAACATCGATTTACATCGATTTAAATGGAACTACTAACATCGATGTCAAAACATCGCAACATCGATTTACAGACATCGATGTTTCGAAAACATCGGTGTTCGATGCGTATCCCTAGTTCGAAGCCTACTAGTTTTTAGTAACCAGCCAACGAACGTGACTAGCGTACGAAAAAGTCAAAAGTAACGAAAATTGAGTACCACGTGGTCATTAAATTTTTAAGAAAAGAAGGGCAAAGGATGGCGTTTACGGTGATTAATCTCCTTCGTATTCAACTGTAAAAAAGTGGGCAAAATGTTTCCGTTTGGGACAAGAATCCCTGGAAGATGATGATTGGTCGGGTTGACCAATTGAAGTGATAACAAATTTAAATTATTGAACATTTAGTGCTAGAAGATCGCCATTTGAAAGTGAAGGAATGCGAGTGACGCTATACATGTATCTTGAATTTTCCGCGCGAACTTATGTCATGCCTAGAATTGATCTTTTGTTTACCTTGTGGATTACGTATAAATATGTTTTGTGGAAATGTGGAATTTTATTTAATTTATCTTTATCTAATTACCTTGAGTAATTGGGTGTTTACTTTCCTTTGTTATTCATCCTGGGTTTATTTTCTTTAATTCGCGGAGATAGCGCCATCTCGTGTGTGCTAATAGGTAGTGTTGAAAATATCTTCCGTTTAATGTTATTATAGGTATATTCCTTACGTCTATGCGAAATTATCTGCGATTATTTCTATTTAATTATTTCCTTGTTTTGTTCTTATTACTCTGTCCCTTATCTTTTAAGTAGTTTACGTTAACAATTCTTCTTTCAGCTGGGTAGATGTCGCTGTCACATTGGACTTGGTGAGCATCTTTAACCTCGGCCATCGCGGCTTGTCATTCTTTCGTCTTCGTTCGAACAAATTAGTTGTTTTAAAAAGCGATCTAAGTACTTCAATCAGTGCTCTTGTCTAATTATTGGATTGATTATGCTTTACAGGAGCACAGTTGTATTATTCAAAACTCTCCATTCATGCTAGTCACTCTAATATATATCAATAGAAAATAATACGCATACACTATTATTTTGGCGTTTCTGTAATGTGCACTTTTCAACTGTGCGGTGGGGCCTTCTGCCGGGTAGTTGAGCAATATTTAAAGAAATGAGAGATGGATAAATGGTAAGTACTACCTGTACCCTGGTAAGCGGCACCTTTTTTTTTAGAAACTTTATCAGAACCTACACGAATCTACTAGACGGAATTCCGTAAAGGTATTTATAATAGTACAGATATATCTTAAGCTCAACTTTGAAGAAAAATGTCAAGGCCTTATCAATTATAGAATATGTCATAATAAGTTACTTTATTCTTTATCACTTTTACAATCTCCAAATATTATCATCACATGACTATCCTATTCAATACATTTTATAATTTTCTCAGTCAAAGTTTTAAAAATTAAATCCTTCCTTCGCAATTGTTTCACTTTTATAAATGATAAAACAGTATTTCACACTGCATGCGTCGCATAATCAGAACCCGTGGAATGCAGACGTTGTACTTAAATTACTTTAAAAGTCAGTTCACTTACGTATGTACAATATAATGTACAACGTAACTGTATGTGAATGTATGAAATAAAGGCTTCGCTTTAAAAATTTCGTGCTTATTACCGACTATCTCCATCTCCGTCGGTCCCGCGAGATCCTAACCGCGGTCGCTCTACTCCAACGAAGTTATAACGTAACATCTGGGTCAGTGGGACACACCAGGCACCGTCAATTCTCTTGGCCAATATTATTAGTACGTATTACAAGTGAAATCACGGAACTGTAGCCGCTTGGAACATCCAAATTAGGAAAACGTTTTAGTGGCGAGCGGGGAAATTGTTATTATTGGCCGGGAAAAATGGCGAAAAATTGTACACGCAATGTGGGATTAATATCCTGTAATATTAAAGGGAGAAGAAGACCGGGAAGATAATAGGTTAGACTTTTCTGACCTCTTTCTTGTATATATAAAATTCTGATAACTCAATAAATTCATATACTTAATTACGTTTAATACAACCGTGATGAAATAAAATCATAAATACTTTTGTTAAGGACGTTTATTATTATTTTTCTTGTATTCCTTTTTTATAAAGTAATATTCTCTCTTCTATGTAAAACGTATATATGTTTAGTTTTAATCTCAATTTGCTTTATTTTACAAAGGTACAATTAATTAGAACACGTATATTTCTCTGTATAAGTGCTTACAGTCATTTTATTACTTCATAATCGTAAAATAATGTATATTTAAAATTAAATCTGGAAAGACCAAGAGGGACATCAGTCTCCTAATGTAATCTCTTTCTTAGAAATGTCTCTATTGTCCGTTCTAGAAAATCGGTAAAATGCTTTGTCTAAATTACCATTTATTTTCTTTCATTTATTAACATCATGCCGTTGTGTCAGGACTTAGTTACCAACCGGTTCAAGAACTTCTCGCCATGAATCTCCCCAAAGGGTTCCCTTTGTGAATGGTGGAGCAATCATCTGGATACTCTTTCAAGAACCCTTTTCTGACGAAACTACATTTACAAGAGATGGATTCAATAATTTCTACAACGAACATGCGTGGGCAATCAAAACCCCTTATGCTGTCTGAGAAACCCATTTCCAAAGAAAATTATTCCTAAACTTTTGGGCTGGAATAATTAATAATGAAGTTATCGGACCACATATCTGCTACGGAAATTTTAACAGCGAAATGTACCAGGCTTTTTTGGAGAACGATGTACTTCTACTACTTGAGGTCTTTCCTCTTCAAATTAGAAGGACGATGTTATTTTTACATGATGGTGCTCCGGCCATTATGAAAGAGGTGTCACTAATTTCCTCAATAAACAGTATTCAAATCGCTGGGTAGGTCGTGGTGGTCTCTTTGCTTGGCCACCGCGATCACCGAATCTCAACCCAGTAGATTTTTTATGTGAGGACATGTAAAGACACTTACCTTTTCAACGGGAAACTCATTCATAAGATTCATCCAGCGTTTTATGAGGTGAAAAAAAAATGGAGAACTACAACTAGGAACTAGAACTCTGACGGAGGATTGAGTTATGCATTGCATAAGGCGGTGGTCACATTTAGCAGCTTTAATAATTGCACTGTCATTAAGCTCTCCTTAAAATAAACCACATTTTTTCCTAAACTCTCTAGTAATTTATTTCACATTCAAACTCCGATATTTCAAGAATCGTTAGGATTTCGGGGAAAGTAAATAGAATCATTTTTGCTTAAAATTAGTTATTGAATTCAGGTACGAAGTATCTCGGATACCTCGGCGGCCACCCTGTTTAGAAGTACAATGTAATTATTTCATAAATTTGAAAGACAGATGGCACACATTCTTTAGAGTTTTGTAATTGGTGACAATTAAAAAGGGAAGACTTTTAAAATAGAATGACAGGAAGTAAATAGTTAGTTATACATTAACAGTTTTCTCGTGACACGCTTTACTGTTCTTCGGTCTTTCAACTAAAGAAAAGGATGGTATATACTACAAACATACTACAAACGTTTTCATTCATTGTTTTCAAGGTTTCTCTAACAAATAATACTGGTTTATATATTTTACCTTTTTTTACTATTAGAAACAAAGTGTATTTTTTTTAAAGATACACACTTATGCTAATTAAAAGTCTGTTGAATCTTTGTTTCATTTCTTGTTTTTCTTTACATGTGGAACAGCAATAGTTAATTTTTTAAATGATTTTAAGAAATATCCAAAATTTCTAATACAATTTTATTTTTTTATACGAGGTGTGGCTAAAAGAAACCGGACTAATGCTATTAACAAGTTAATCTTTTTCTTAACAATTTTAACTTGACCCCCTTCAATATACCGATAACTTAGCGTAGATATGTGTTAAGTGCCGCTTTGTTCGAATATAAGATTCTTTAGTGCCATTTTTGAACACATTTTCCTAATGTTAAAATTTTCTTGCAAAATCTGCCAAACGATTTTTTATCGATTTGTATGGTTACAGCAACTGCCCGAATACTCAACCGCTTGACCAAAACACCGATTTCTTTAATTTTTTGCCCGTCGTTGACGTGGTAGGACGTCCTGGACGTGAATCATCTTCAATTACTTCTCTTCTCGGTTTCAGCCGTTTAAACCAATCAAAAGCCTGAGTACGTAATAAATGTTCGCCAGAGTATTTTTATTTTAACAAATCTTTCTAGTTTTTCAAGAAATTTTACCTAAGCAAGCCGATTTGGCGCCTGAAGTGGAGAGACGGGTTGTCGCTTCACTTGGCCCAGTGCCAATTGACCTTGACACGCGCGCTAGTGGAAATATATATAATTTACCCAAATTTTATACGATTATATACTGTATTAAGAATTGCAAATTATAAAAAAAAGTAGAAACAAAACGATATATCTTTCCAGTATTTTCTTTTTGTGTTTTCTATTTTTATACAGGTGGGCCAAAAAGATGCAAAATTCTAACCTGTGACCAATTATTATTATTAAACAAGATAATATTCATCTAATTAATGATGCCCAACGATTTACTAAAGGCAAATATTTTCACATAGTACCTTCAGCACGTTTAACACCATTAACTATATCTAAATTAAATTATTTATCTTATAACTTACTTCATATCATCGTACATTTTATCAAATTCATTCTTATTGATGTCCCCCATCTTAAAAATTAAAATAATAAAAATAAAAATTAATTGAATGAAATTGTTTTAAAAGAAACTAAATGAAATTAAAATTCTAATTCTTAATACAGATTCTTAAATCGTGAGATCATAAATAGTGCATATAACTTACTCTCACTTTTGCTATCAAAAATTTTTTATTCTTTTCCAAAATTAATGTCTTTACTGCTCGAATTATAAACTTCATCTTCGACAAGTCTATACTTGTTTTCGCCTTATATACTGAAACAAAAGCCTGATAAAATCTTTCTTGTTTGTTTTCTTCAGGTTATCATACTTGCACCAATACGCGCACACCGTCTTTGACAGCTACACACTAATGACGATGACTTGAACTGTTTGTTATTATTGTTTTTCACAGATTTATTACGTTTCGTCTTCAGTAAGTATATTTTTCTTTCCTTCCTCTTTAGTATAGTCCCTCATTTCACTTGTATATGAATGCATTGCCTTTTTCATCGTTATATATTTTCTTTTTCCATTTACCAATGTTATTCTTACTTTTCTTTTAGAAATTCTTCAATTTGGTAATACGACGGAGCCCGCACTACAAAGATTGGTCGCTTCCATCAAATCGTCTCCGATTTCTATCCATGCCCTCTCTTCTGGTAAAAACACGTTGATTTGCAGAATGCTGTAAACAATATTAACACTGTATTTTTCTTTTGCAAGTTTTTAAACCACACATGACCATTTTTCCATTGTCTTTGAAGGCCTTGAGTTATACATACAAGAACTGACAAGTGTATTTTTAATTTATACAGTTACTGTTTACATAAAACATTCTTATTTACGATCTATCACTTCGCACTAGAAATGTTTTGATTTATATATTATTATCAAAATCTTTCTAATGAATTGTTACCATTATGTATGTTTGAATTTATATTCTTTCATTTAAATCATATTCTCTTCTTGATCACACCTGATATTACCTTGCTCATATAACTTAATAGCATTTAAATGATTCACTTTTTTTATTGTCCCATCTTTTAACGTAACTCTTTCTCTGTTATTCACTTTCAATACCTTTTTGTTTTTAAATAATGGTCCATTTCTTAGGATGTTTAAGGCTGTTCTAACGCCTTGTACGAAATTAGGTTCTGTAATTTTATATTCAAACCATATCTCGTGCTTGTCCTTTCTACAAAATATAGAGTGCATTGATTTATTTTGTGTTTAATTTTATGCTTAATATTAGTACTTATTTAACCTAATATATACCATTACGTATATATTTTTGATAACAGCATTGCCCTTAAATGTTGGCAACCTATTTTACTTACTATTACATGTTTCAACTAATGCTTAAAATCTTAAATATACAATTTTAAAAATAAAATTGGTGTTCTTTTTCAATAACTAAACTAATATAAAGCGAAAGAAAAATATGAGCAATGCCCGTCCAAAAAAATAAATTGCGTTCCAATGTGCACGCAGTGACGAGAAATTGATTTTTCTTTCCTCGAGTCCGAGCCTGTTGCAGTTAATATAGAAATATAATAATTTTTATGTAGAGGAATTTAAGTTTCAAAGTAATATACTTTAATTTAACGAAAAATAAACATGATAATGCACCGAGGTTGTCGACCTTTTCCATATAAAGGCAATTCACAAAAAAAATATCTCCAGAGAACATCTTTTCAATTGTGGTGTTTACGTAAATGCTTATAGGATAAACAAAGTTATGTACCGACTTTAACTACATTTTGGCCCTAAAAATTTAGACATTTTTGATGAGTTACAAATAAATTTCTTTTTTGATTTCCAGTTAGACATTTATACGTATTCTTCCGATTCGCAAAGCCCTGGTACCTATTTAGCGTTAACCCTGTATATACATTGTCCAAACTGAAGAAATAAAAACAACACGTTATTAAAATAAGAAAAATACAGTGGGACCTACTTTGCCATTACTAATTGTTTTTAAAATGAAAATATTCTTTGCCATTGCAAAAACAATAAACGCTCTCATTTATGGCTAGTGTAATTCTGTCATAAAAGTAATATCTTAAAATTTCATGAAACAGCTGACGTAGAAATAAAAGAAAACGTCAACGCGAATTAACGCGCATCGCTGGGAAGAATATTTTCCGAATAATTAATAATATTCACAAGTATAACTACGTATACAAATAATTCTCGGTATTTGTTCGACATCATACCAATACGTACAGTTTACATGTAGTTTACTATAACCGCAGAGACGAGAAGCGAGTGTATATTCACTTTATTCGTGGGTTCGTAAATAAAACTGATTAGGGCAATCTGACATTCGTTATCTACATACACTCGTTAAAATGTATACTGAGACCGTATTAACTTATCTGCATTTAGCTCTCTTGCCTTTTATTATTAATAAACAACACACTTGCGGTTAAATATTATTAAATCATTTCCGTTTGTGTGAGTGTCTATGTGTCGATTGTTGATCGTTTATTGCAACAAAATGTTAACTTTGCGAATAATAATAAATGACATACACAATATTATTTACGTCACGGTTGTATTTATTTTTCTGTTTTTCCTATTATCACTGTTTGTAATTCGAACGTAAATGACGATGAGTATGTTTTGAATACGTAAAGTTTTTCCCACTGATGTAATTGTTTATTTAAGAGAGGTGTTAAAATATTAGAAGGAATAATTTAACAATTATTTTCATGTTTTTGAATATACAATCACGGAGCACCTTTTTCATCAATACATTAATACATACTGGGTGTCCCAGCGAAGCGGTATAATCCATACCTAATAATGTATATAGCAAAAGAAATAATATTTTCGTTTTGACAAATATGAATCAACGAAAACATACATACGTTTTTTAAAATGAAATGCTATGTATTTTTTACATTTTAAGCGCTAATTAATCTGACATTTATTTGTTTTAGTCAATTTTCAATTGTTCTTGGGTTGTGGCGATTTTTTTCACAAAATTTTTCAGATTATAAATATTGTCAGAAATAACGATAATGATGAAAGAGGTAATATGAGCTCAATTAGTAGAGATTTCATTTCAGTACATGAATTTAATGGTTATTTCAACATTTCAATGCACCTTCTTTAGAATTACATATTATTTGTTTAAAGTTAAAAATTCTAATATATCTAAATATAATGGTATAATAATAAATCATAATAAATCATGAAGCAAAATAAGTGTTTTTCTTATTCTTTTTGTGACCCACTACAGTCCTTTTTCCCATTTAATGTCGTATTTGTGTTTATAACTTCTTCTTCTTCATTACTCTTTAGATAGAAGGAGCATTTAACCCTACGTTACTCACGCGGTCTACGATCGTAGACCATGCCTCTATAAACACTGGTATTTCTTGAATAAATAAACATACGACGGGCTGATTTTTAATAGCTGTTCATGATGCATGCATGCATCGAATTAGTATCGCTTGTGCCATCAATGCGTTTATAAGTTAAAGTTATTAAACGAAATAGACGACTGGTCTACGATTGTAGACCACGTGATTAACTGTGTTATTCTTCTTTACCTCTGAATTTTTGTGATTTCGCTAACTTTTTATAAGTTTTTGTAAGTATTATTTGCTTCTTTGAAATTATATGTATAGAATCAAGGTATATTATAGATACAAACATGTTTGACCCCAAAAGAAGATGTGTAGAGACTAGTAAAGACCCCGAAGTATGGAAAAAATGGTTTGAGGAATTAACGAGTGGCGAGGAAAGTCCGATTGACACGGAAGATACGGAGGAGGTAGAAGATGACATTTTAGAGGAAAGTGACCACAATACTGGCTCTGAACAAGATGCGTCCTCGGAAGAAGATGATACCACTGAAGAGGCTGGGAATTTTTATACTGGCAAAGACAAGGTAACCAAATGGAAAAAGAATGTACCTAACGTAAATGTACGCATTCGTTTCCATAATATTATAAAACTTTTGCCAGGAACAAAAGGTAATGCACCCAGTGCCACAACAGAACTTGAATGTTTGAAATTGTTTATAACTGATACCATTGTAAGGGTCATAACTACTGCAACAAATATATATATAGAAAAAATTAAAAACAATTTTCAAAGGAATCAAGACGCTAGGTGTACTGATGAGAGAGAAATTAGAGCTTTTATAGGAATCCTTTTTTTGATTGGTACACTTAGAAGCTCCAGAAAAAATGTCCATAAAATTTGGGACAATTCCAAAGGCAGTGGAATCGAATCATGTTATTTGGCAATGAGTGAGACAAGGTTTCGTTTTCTCATACGATGCTTGAGATTTGACGACTTTCAAAGTAGTTTTGTTGCTAGTGAATTCTTGACTATAGATGAACAGTTATTAGCTTACAGACGACGCTGTGCTTTTAAGCAGTATATACCAAGCAAGCCAGCTAGATACGGTATAAAAATGTTCGCATTAGTACATGCAAAAACAGCGTACACATTTAATTTAGACACCTACGTTGGAACTCAACCAGAGGGTCCATATAAATTTAGTAATTCTGCGGAAGACATTGTAATCCGATTAATACATCCAGTTGCAGGTACCAATCGCAATATAACTGGAGATAATTGGTTTAGTAGCTTATCACTAACAAAGAAACTGTTGCACGACCATAAACTAACGTACCTTGGTACATTGCGAAAAAATAAATCAGAGATTCCCTTAGAGTTTCAACCGAATAAGAATCGCGAACCAAAGACTTCTCTTTTTGGATTCCAAGAAGATTGCACTTTGGTGTCATATTGTCCCAAGAAAAATAAAGCAGTAATATTGGTATCATCTATGCACCATGACAATGAAATTGACGCAGAAACAGGGGAACATAAGAAACCAGTTATAATAACGGACTATAACCATACCAAAATTGGAGTAGATCTATTGGACCAAATGTGCCAGAAATACGATGTTGCAAGAAATACCTGTCGTTGGCCAATGGTAATATTTTACAACCTACTAAATATTTCAGCTATAAATGCTGTTTGTATATACAAAAGTAACCATCCTCAACACAAAGTGGTACGAAGTGATTTTCTTGAGAAATGTGCATTTGACCTAATTCGACCTCAAATTGAATATAGAGCAACACTTCAACACTTGCCAGCAGAAATTAGACGAAGATCACGAGCTCTACTAGGAATATCGGAAGAAGCACCAGTTCCACCACCCTCCGAGAGACAACAAAATTATGTCGGACGTTGCTACATATGTCCCAGAAGCCGCAACAAATCCACAAGAAAATGTTGTACCAAATGTAAACGATATGCATGCAAAGACCATATGAGAGACTCTTGTACTGCATTTTGACAGAATAAAGTAGGCACTTTTCATCGTTAATATACATTAGTTTCTAAAAATTTTTCTATTTTTTCTTTTTTTAGTTCAAGTAGGTAGTATGGAAAATTCTAACCATTAATGATCTATTTGCAAAATTATAAAATCTTTGCACAGTTTTATAAATAGTATAGTTTTGCAAAATTAAACAGTGAAAATGCATATCATAAGTGTTTTATTTAATTATTATGAAAAAATAGAACTATCAATGTAAAACTTTATATATACACTATATGTGGCTTAGTAATTATATCTGATTAAGCGGTAAGTTAAAAAAGCACAAAATTAGCTATTTTATACAAATATTTAGTTGGTCTACAACTGTAGACCGCGTGAGTATGCACGTAATAAATATCCAGGTGACTAACGTAGGGTTAAACCACTGTCAGCACTTTTTGATTGAAAACTGAATACATATGTGGCGTACCGTGACCAAAAAGAAACTGTTGCACATACAAGTATACTTGACTAAATACCAGTTTATTTAAACAATACATTGTCTTAACGTAAAAACATTAGCGCATAGTTACCTACATACGTTAACCATAGATGACAGCACTTGACAATAAAACAGAAAATAATAAAAGCCATGTTGCTGCTGAAAAATATTTTTGTAGTAGACCTGACAACATTGCACCTAAACTCTTCAGCAACCCCTAATAGGACCAAATAGCGTGACATTAGTAGAACAGAGTTTCATCAAGTAACAACTTCAAATCCCTGCTCGAGGATGATATTTCAAATAGTCGCTATTTTTTAACTAAAGTTGCGATGCTTACGTCGCACATTTTAAAACATCAGCCACGTTCTTTTCGACGGAACTACCAACTTCGCACCGATCGAGTATACAATACTTTACTCGTGGCTTATCTGAGTCGATACGTCATGCTTATATACGAATAACAGCTTTTACTACGCCCACATCCCATTCCCCGTCTACTCGTTTTTCTATCTAATAATGACAGTTTGTCTTGTTTGTTATATGAGTTTAAAATTAACTAACTCAGACAAAAATCAATGTAGACATCTAAAACAATACATCGGGCTCGGTCAGTCGGATCATTTAAAGGTAGGTTTATAAATTTTTAATTATTTTTAATTCTTTTTACTTGGATTTATAGTAAACGTTAAAAAGAGAGAGGTCATTGACACACAATTTTTATTAACAAAAAGACATAAGTAAAAATCGATAATTTATTTCTGCCAAAGGTATGTAAACATAAAACAATGAATTAATAAATATTGAGCGTTAGCTTTTAATCGGTGTATCACCTCGGAGTATTCATCAAATCACTTTATTATTATTATTATTATTGCGGGTGACTATACTGTATTTGTCGCCAAGATATTCGTCAACATATATGTGTCAAATATTTTTACAGTTTTATTAATAGTTCGATAATATTTTAATGTTTTAATTTGTTAATGTTCCTAATTAACTGATAAAAATGTTATCTATGTTATTTATTTTTATATTGTTTAAGTTCATTAACATTCGCTAAACCACGAAAAAGAATTGTCTTATCAAACGGTTAAGAAAGCAATTATAGAATTATGGATGTTTTGTTTTTTCATGGACATTAAAATTACCCCTATTTTTGTCGATCTCCACTCAGCCATATCAGACGCTGTAGACTCTTACTCACGAGATATGGTGACGTCTATACTTTAACACTATAATATAAAAAGTATTTTTAATGGAGAATATGTTCTACTATTTGAAACACATCCTGGTAATTTCCTTAAATGTATGACAAATTTAATTGTAAAGAAATTTACTAAATATTATAAAATCACTAATTTCAATAAATATTTGATTCAATTCAATCTAAGACGATAAAATCGAAGTGAGTTTTACTAGAAATTAACATTTTCCAGTCGTTGCTTTTACAGAATATATAATCTCGAAATTATACATTTGCTATATTATGACATGACAGAATAAGAAATATTTTCTAGGTTTTTTTTTCCCGCGAACAATCATGAAAATAACACAACGTAATGTTGCCAGGTTATGCCATCAATAATGTGAAGTGCTTAAGTTTGGAAAGTAAAAAATAGGAATGTCTTTTTTTATTTGTGGAAGTCGCTTATGCTTTACCGTTCTAAAATATTACGTAAGTTTTATCATTTTATTGCAATATTTGCATAAACTCGTTATCGGCCAGACTGGTTTTCATGTAGACCTTTCAATCTCTCTGTATCGAGAAATACTTGTTGCCAATTGCTATTAGTTGTTGTACTTTCAATTTAAACAATGATAAAGAGCACTCACATAACACATGTTTAATGGAAACACATAAATTATTGTTTATAAACTTACTCATCATGGAATATAATGTGCATTTGGCAATTTTGACATAAAATAAAAATTTTATTTTACATTTGGATTGTTTTTCATTTTAGTGAGAAAACAACTTCCATTATTTTTACATCAACAAATATTTAATTAAAAAAAAATTGTAGATCCTTTTAAAGATAATTTACGTAGATTTTGCTGTTGGGTATTCCTGTTTAAACCATTTATAAATAAAGACCTAAATAAACAATTTGAAATTAAATTGTTCCATCGAGTGCCAAAATTGCAATATACCACCTTTATTAATAGGTATTTGCTTTAAATATATGTATATGTAAATTATTACCAGCCTAACTTAAGTAAATAACAAATAAAACAAAAAAGGAACAAAAACTTGACATAACACCTTATTCAGTTATTGTATATAATTTAGAGAACAATCAATCTCTCACTTTTAAAATAAAATTTTAATCTGTTTTCACCAAGATTAACGTAAAATTAAAAATTAAAAAAGTATTGTAACAAACTCGAGCATGGCTATACCGTGAAGGGCACCGATAACTACAAAGGATACGACGTCAGGCATTCTAGAGAGGTAGAGAATTCTTCTTTCCATGTTAGTATATTCCGCAATGACTAATAATTGTGGAATATACTAACATGGAAACTTCTGGAATCGATACGTACATATATTACAGTGCCCGCGGAAAAGTCTGTACCATATGGAAAAAAAATTTACTCTTTTAATTTTTAAAATTATTTTTTTGTAGTTTGTTTTTGCATAATTAGAAACCAAAAACTAACCTAAAATATTTAACATATCGCATTTGCTTCAATGCGTAAATGTCATTTAAAAATTACCAACATCCAAACGTGCCAGTGTTTGTCAAAATATAAGAAGATGCCATAAGAAAAAGTTGTTTGTACTTTCGCGGACATCCTAAATCCAAAGTTTCGTACAAAAATTTTAATTTTAATTTTTTTTTCATAATTTTGTAAAAAAACGCCTGTATATTTTTTAAGTGTATTTTTCTCTCGAATTCTGATAAAAACCTATGTTACCATGTAATAAACAAAAAAAAAACAATTTGTATTTCAGAATAAGGTATATTTTTTTTAAATAAAAGATTTCGTTAAGAAAAGTGGAGGACATTCTTGGACTATTTTCATATTTTCGTATATTAAAAATGTTTATTTTTCAAACATAATGGTCAAAAAACCTAGAAAATAACACTAGTTGTAAGATTAGAACATGTTATGTACCTAGCCTTGTCTGTTTTAAGCAAAATTTCCTTTAGTATCTCTAAAGCAGGAAATAACAAGCTTATTCTTAAACTTCGATAAATTCACAAGTAGGCCTAGAAAATAATTGCAAATTCTAGACATAAACAACTAAATAAATGTCAGTTTTGTGTATTTCTCTAATAGATTTGTTTTAAAATGTTATCCATGGAAGAAAAAATAGAAATCATTTTAATTCACGGAGAAAATAGAACCAACAGGGATACGGCAAATATTTTTAATCAAAGACACCCTAACAAATTCGTTTCGCACTCCACTGTTGGTCGTATTGTAGATAAGTTCAAGTCATCCGGTTCAGTTCTAAATGATTTTAAGAAGCCACATGTAAACTGGCAAGTTCAGCAGCATGAAGAACAGGTATTATTAGATGTAGTAGAGCATAAAACTACATCAATTGCTGCTATTTCCAACAGAACTAGGGCAAAAGAGACTACAGTGAGAAAAATTTTAAAGAAACATAAGTACCGTCCATTTAAGCCAAAATATGTCCATATACTAAAAGAACGAGATTTTAACGCAAGATTTGATTTTTGTATGTGGTTTCAAGGAGAGCTCGAAGAAAACCGTCGTTTCCCCAAAGAAATCATGTTCTCGGACGAAGCAACGTTCTCCTCCAATGGAACGGTGAGTTCGCAGAACTGCAGATGGTGGGCTGATGAAAACCCTAACTTTATCATCGAATGCAGGGACCAATATTCTTTTAAAACAAATGTTTGGTGTGGTATTTTTTATGGTAGATTTATTGGACCCTATTTTTTCCACGAAAATTTAAATTCGCAAAGGTACTTGAACTTTCTCATGACCGAAATAACCGATTTAATTGATGATATGGTATTGGAAGAAAGATCTGTCCTATGGTTTCAGCAAGACGGCACATCTATACATAGTACACTGGCGGTGAGGAGTTATTTAAATTAATTATTTGGGGACAAATGGATTGGCAGATATTCAGCGTATCCATGGCCAGCGAGATCCCCTGACCTAACTCCGTTAGATTTTTCCTTGTGGGGGTATCTAAAAGAGAAAGTGTACCGCAAACGACCATTTCGAAACATTGAACATCTAGAAAACACAATACGTGACGTTTGCCTAGAAATTCCGGCCACATATTTTGTAAACATTACTAGAGAGTTCTCTAGAAGGATCATCATCAAATGTATTGCAAGAGAAGGGAGACATACAGAAATGTAGTATTGTTAACATTTTTTTTATTCATTTAGTTTAACTGTATAGTAACGGTATTTTTGTAAAATTGGAATTGTTGACTACGCTTACTTGTGAATTTATTTAATTTTAAGAATTAGAATTGGTTTTTTTTGAAATTAACTTTGTTAGTTGAAATAAAATTACTTTTTTATCTCATTTTTAAAAGGTTATTTTCTAGCTTTTTTGACCATTATGTTTTTTAATTTATTTTTAATGGTACATACGAAAATATGAAAATAGTCCAAGAATGTCCTCCACTTTTCTTAACGAAATCATTTATTTAAAAAAAATATACCTTATTCTGAAATACAAATTGTTTTTTTTTTTTATTACATGGTAACATAGGTTTTTATCAGAATTCGAGAGAAAAATACACTTAAAAAATATACAGGCGTTTTTTTACAAAATTATGAAAAAAAAATTAAAATTAAAATTTTTGTACGAAACTTTGGATTTAGGATGTTCGCGAAAGTACAAACAACTTTTTCTTATGGCATCTTCTTATATTTTGACAAATACTGGCACGTTTGGACGTTGGCAATTTTTAAATGACATTTACGTATTGAAGCAAATGCGATATGTTAAATATTTTAGGTTAGTTTTTGGTTTCTAATTATGCAAAAACAAACTACAAAAAAATAATTTTAAAAATTAAAAGAGTAAATTTTTTTTCCATATGGTGCAGACTTTTCCGCGGGCACTGTATGAAAGTTGCAGCCGGCGTAGTGATTCATTTATTGTTCACTGAATTGTCACTTAGTCAAGAAAGCTTGAAGCAGTGTTTGACAAGTTGTGTTGCGTGTGATTTTCAAGAATTGTAAACCCTGCAAGGCGCTGTAAAAATTCTCCGGACAGTTTGTGTTGTTTGTGGATTATATGTTACAAAATCGCAAAAGAAGCCTTTAAGTGAATTAATTGAAAGAAGTGAACAATATTTTGGCTTCAATATTAAAAATCAAGACAAAACAGGGATACCACATATATGCTGTATATCGTGTTATATAAAATTAATTCGGTGGAACAAAAACAAGAATTCTTCAGAAGAAATGATTTGGTATGAACCAACAGGTCATGTCATGTTACTTCTATCATGTAAAAATTGAAGGATTTTCAAAAAAAATAAACACAAAGTCATGTATACAGACATTCCATCTGTAAGCAAACCGTTGAAAAGAACTTACTGTGAGCTTCAACTCCAATGCATTCAAATTCTTCTGCAAATTCTGTGGACGAAGAAAATATAAACAATGTTTTAAATCTGTCATTTTCAAGTGTTCTGACGTATGTTCCTTCTGACGAACCACATCTTACTACTTAATCAGATCTGAATGATTTGACATGGGATTTGAGTTTAATCAAAGAAAAGTCACAAATTTTTGGGATTTCGATTAAAAGAATAGAACCTTTCACATTCCACTACAAGAATCTCTGTACTGAAGAATCGTCATGAAAAGTTCAGTTCAATTTACAAAGTTGAAAGAAATTTCTGTTACTCTACTGATGTAGGGGAAGGTTGCCAAATTTGGACCACCGCCTAAAATGGACCATCGTAATATCTCGAAAATTTATTTATTTACAAGATGAATGGTAACATTAAAACCTAAAAGAGTCAGTTGCACGGGGCGCTGTTATAGTTGTTCAGGCACTCAGGCGCAATAAATGTTTGTGTTGTTGCGGTTATTATTTTTTGGCTACGCCGCTAAGGACATAATGCAGAAACGGTAAGTGGATTTAAATTATTATTTAGTCGATGAAAAACTGTAGTTTGTTAGCAATGTTTCCATATTTCAATACCTGCAACAACATTTGTTTTCATTAAACGACAATTATTTAAACCTTCTCATGTAGTAATTGCCTATAATGGATTGCTATCTCTAAAATGAACCGGTCCATTTTAAGAAACTTTAATATACATCTCTAATAAATTAAATGTTTGTTAAAGGGCGAGAGGAAAATATGGACAATGGACGCAACAAGAGCTTATTTTAGCTGTTAACGCTTACAGAAGCGGCCAGTACGCCCTAAATGAAAGTGCTCGAACTTACAACGTCTCAAAAGCTACTGTGCAGCGATACGCAAAAATGGAAACTGAGGTGCCAGATATAATAGTTAAAAAAATATCTGGTAAGGCATGAGCACTTTCAAAAGAAATAGAAGATGAACTCGAAAGGCATCTTCTTAAATTAGAAGAAGTCATGTTCGGATTAAGTCCCTACGATGTCAGGGAAAGGAAGACGTCTCATTATTTTGAATATAGGATCTGAGGCTGGATTTGTGGAGAATGGTTTATTGTTATGCGAAGGTAAAAAGACAACTGATTATCATGAAGAAATGAATGCAGAGGTTTTTTGGTAAAATTTAAAAAAAAACCCAGAACAAATTCTAGAAAACTCCATATGGAGGCTTGGTTGAAATCAAAAAATATTGAGTACAATGAAGAGATGGTTCAATCTGAACTTCTTCACCTAATTCCTCTCAATAAGGACCAACATAATATACATGTGACAGATGAGATGGCCAAAAGTTTTAACAAAACTGTTTTGAGGTTACCACCCTATCACTGCGAACTAAACCCAATCGAGTTGGTGTGGGCTCAAATAGAAAATGAGATGGCAACTAAGAATACTACATTATAATTAGCTGATGTGAGGATACTTTTACTAAAAACAATCCAGAATATCACTACGGACAATTGGAAAAAATGTGTAGGCCATATGATTAATAAAGAAAGAAGAATGTGTGAGTTAGATGGGTTGGTCGATGATGTAATCGAGCCATTTATTATATCAGTGGGTGAAGATAGTTCAAGTGAAGTGGAATGTGATAGTGAATAATTATAAATTGTTACTGTTTCATATGTATATGCTATAATAAACATTTGTGTAAATTGTTGTTCACTTGTAATTAATAATAAAAGACAGTGAATAATTATATGGTTGTTTTGTATGTATATGCTATAATTACTATTTATCTAAACTTTGTTTCGCTTGTAAATAATCATATAAGAATAAGAACCATCTGCGTTTTCTTTTTAAATTTGAAAATATAAATGGCTATTAAACTACCAAGACCATTCCACAAATTTACTTTGTGCAATGGTTAAAAAATACATCATATCATCGTATCATTGGTAGGGGAACCCGGGGCAGAACAGGGTAGCGGGGCGGAATGGAGATCGTTTTTTTTTAATATCAAGATGATGATGCCGCTGAGCGGCAACAAGTGGAACTACTTCAGTTTAGTGCGGCTCAACACGGGCAGCCATGTTTGCCTAGTTTCCTTGCTGTTTTGTATGTGAAGATACCACTGTGTAAGTTTTTGCTCCAGTATTGCAAATGGTGATGATTTATTAATCAAGGTAAGATATACACACTTGGTTCTATTACAAAGGTAGTTAGCAATACTTGTAATACGTTCAATGGGCTTTAGTTTAGTCCAGATCATCGTTTCTTTACACGTTGTTTTCGAGTAGCGTAACCTCTGTGAACAAAATCGTGTTCCTGGGGCGGAACGGGTGGGGTAGAATGGGGTAGTACCCCGTTCTGCCCCGTACTATTTTGGTCTGATAGATTGTTTTTATGAAGTTCGTAACATTTTGCATTTCAATTCCAGATGGTTCGAGTATATGAAAGAAAGACAAATAGGCAGTCCTGGTCAATCGAGTCGATGAGTAATGCTGTTGAAGCGGTGATTTCTGGACAATTGGGTTATGTAAAGGCTTCAGTTCAATTCAATGTTCCCCAAACTACGCTGGAACGATATGTGAAGAAAAAAAGGGAAAATCCTGAGCACTGTATTGACAAGACTGCTGGAAAATTCCAAGCAGTGTTTACCCAAGAGCAGGAACATGAGCTAGTAAACTACCTGAAAACTATGGAAGCACGATTATTCGGTTTGACAATGAAAGACTTACGTACTCTCGCGTATCAATTAGCGGTAAGAAATGGAATAGATCACAGATTTAAAAATCAAATGGCTGGCCAAGATTGGGCCAATGGATTTTTAAAGAGAAATCCTTCTCTTTCAATTCGTCAACCTGAGTCGACATCTGGCGCAAGGGCTATGGGATTTAACAAAGTAGCAGTTGATAATTTCTTTTCGTTGCTTACAAATTTGGTAGATAAGTACAAACTTACAGCTTCGCAAATATTTAATTGTGATGAAACTGGGGTTTCAGTAAATCCCAAGAATAATTCTAAAATCATTGCTTGTAAGGGCAAGCGACAAGTCGGTTCATTAACCTCGGCCGAAAGAGGTGAAACCGTAACTTGCCTTATTTGCATGTCTCCTAGTGGAGCATACATGCCACCGATGTTAATTTTTCCAAGGAAAAAAATGCAGAAAGAGTTTGAGCTGGGATTACCTCCAGGGAGTTGGGCTGAAGTGCACAGCACTGGATGGATGACTGCAGAGTTGTTTTTGATATGGTTTAAAAAGTTTGTAGCATTTTCTAAGGCATCAAAGGAATTCCCGGTTCTTCTCATTTTAGACGGACACTCAACACATACAAAGAACCTTGAGGTTATAGACTATGCGAGAAAGAATGGCGTATCATTGCTGTGTTTACTACCGCACTGTTCTCACAGACTTCAGCCACTTGACGTGTCCTTCATGAAGCCTTTAAGTGTTCATTACACTGAAGAGCTTCGAAAGTGGCTACGTATGAATCCAGGGAAAGTCGTAACGTTGTTTCAAATTTCAACTCTTTTTGGATCAGCCTTTATTCAAAGCGCGACTATGAAGACAGCCATTAATGGATTTCAAGCTACAGGGATTTGGCCCACTGATCGATCTGTTTTCATTGAGTCTCATTTTCTCCCCGCGGATGTGACTGACATCGAACAAACTGTACCTTCAACGCAAGAGACTGTCTCATCTGAAAATGGACAATTGGAATCGTCTTCGTCTATCTTGCCTGGTGAAGAGAACGATGCATCAACATTGGGTGATAAAGGTGATAATAGTGAGGTTTCTACCCATGATATTAATGGTACACCAGCTAAAAAGGTCCTATTTGTTGAGAACATTAATGTCACACCTGGATGCTCATGGATGTCAACTAAGAAGGCTGACTCAGCATTTCCTGTTTCACCTGAAATTCTAATGCCTCTCCCTAAACTCAAAGGAAGAACAAGAAGAACTAATCGAAAAAGAGGGAGGACTGCGGTCTTAACAGATTCGCCGTACAAAAGAGAGTTAGAGACTGCTATAAAAGAGAAAGAAGAAAAGAGGATCGCCAAAGAAGAAAGAGCAAAACTAAGGCTTTTTAAAAAAGAAAACAAAGATAAGATTGGAAAAACTAAAGGACAGTGTCTGAAGAAAAATAAAAACATTAAGAAGCCAAAGAAACAAACCGAAAATAACGAGTGTGATTCTGATGAATGCTCAGACTGTGAGTGTTTATACTGCAACGAGTTCTACTCAAAGTCAAATGAGGGTTGGGTTGCGTGTTCAGTGTGTGGGAAATGGGCCCAGAATTCCTGTGCCGGAGTGGACAGCGAGGACGATGAAGCTATACTTGTGTGTGAACTGTGTGAATCAGATTAACCTTAATGAATACTAAGCCAAATGATATTTTTTGTTTTTTTTTAAAGTTTTGTAACGACTACCCCGTTGTGCCCCATACCCGGGGCAGAACGGGGCACTTGACACTGTTTTATGTTTTATTATGTAAAAAAAAAAAGTTTTATATTTGTTTCAAATTAATTGTGCAATAATGTTAACAACACTACAGTGAGTTCATAAAATGTATTTCAGCTGTCATTATAAAGCCTTTCTTATTTTAAAAAAAAAATTTCAACTTGGTACCCCATTCCGCCCCGGGTTCCCCTATATTACCTTACAAAAGTCTATATGGTGCAGATCCGAAAATAGGTTTACGCTCTACAAATCTGCCATAAGATTTTATTGATAAAATACAGACCGAAGAGGAGTTAGAAAGCGTAAACATAAACGAAAGTGAGAGTAGCACAGAATGTTTATCACATGATGGCAGTGTTGCAGTATCGGCAGAAAGTGCTGACAATTCTAAAGTTGAGAACCCTCATGAAGAAGAAAATTCAGACGAAGCAAATATAGTACAGGTTGCCGATTCTCAAATTAAGACGTACGTAGGAGAAACCATTGAGAATATTCCTACGGTAACAGAGCACATTACGGCAGACGGTTTAGGTACTGGTGAAGACTGTAACACAAGTCTCGGTGGTATAACATATTGCTGTGTTTGCGGCAACGAAAGTACAGGCGCTCACGCTTGTTCAAAGTGCAATAAAATAGTGCACGTAATTTGTGGTGTTACTTCTGAAAACGATGAAGGGTTTGGAAGCCAAGTTATTTGCAGACTCGGCATCAATGAGGAAAATATTAGAATTAATCGGAAGAAATCCTATGAAGGACAAGCCAAAGCCACAGAAGTAATGAGAAAAAGGAGCAAAACCATCTTTGGCGAGATAGAAACAGGTAAATTTGTAACTATACCTATTGCAAAATTTGACAGAGGACCATTAGGCAAAAGAAATGTAGAAGGAATTATAATTGAACAGAAAAATGATGTTTACCGCATTGGCACCAAAAGTGGTATTTTAAAAAAACTGGCTGAATAGGAGTGACACAACACCTGTTTCGTCAATTAGTTTTACTTATGATGATATTCCCAAGATTGCTTTATTTCCTTAAGAGAAGCCTGCGCCAAGCAGTCTATGTTTTCGGGTCAAGGATTTTCAAAATGCCAACGTAGGCCTTCAAAAACCCAGTGCCATACTAAACGATGTGCCTGTTTCAAGACTGGAAATTTGTGCAACAATAGATGCCATTCCAGCAATACCTGCCAAAATAAATTGTCCAATTGACAGCTTCTTTTGTCCAAAAATACAATCTCCCTGGTTTACTTGTGTTTATTTCATTGTTTATTTCGTTTTAAGAGAAGAAGTCTATTCGCCTACGACATTTGTCTTATTGTGAATACTTTTGCCTAAAAACCCAGCTGGCAGATATATTTGCCAAGATATCATTTGCCTAGGCAAAAGCTACGACTTTTAGCCTGCGACATGTACATCACCTATAAAACTTTTGATTTAAGCATTTTACTTACGATGATGATTCCTTTTTATTTCAAATTAAAATTATCGAATTTTTTAAATGAATTTTTAATTAATTACGTGACTACAATTTATATAAAATCGTCGCTGGTTTTGAAACTGCCGCCAAAAAGGAAATTTCAAAAATTCCATTGTGTAAACTCGCTTTTTCATTTCACTCCTCGTAATTAAAAAAAAATAGACTATAACACATATTGCTGTGGCAGCATAACTATATGGATAAAATAAAATGTAGTTTTGCCATACGTTAGGCATTGCCAAATAGATTATGCTGTGTGCTGTTCCAGCAACATAATTTATAAAAATAATGATAATTTTTATTATCTTTAATATTGTACTAATCCCAGGTGTAACAAAAAACCTAAGTAAAATCAAACTATGAAATTATCATTCACTCATAATATCTCTTAATTACACTTTGGGTTAGACATTTCACTTCTTATAACGTCTCACGTTGGGTTAGCCAATAAATTATAGTAGAGTGTTTACAATATAATACCTTACTTGTATATAAGTTAAATATTTATATGCGCTAACTAACTCAGTCGTTACAATTTATAATTCTTGGATATTCTTTTCTAAATAAAAACAAGTACACTTTTTTACCAGGTACTTCTGATATCGTAAATCATATATTTACTATAAATAAATTTATTTCTTTGTTATTTGTACTTTCATATTCTCATTACTAATATAAACCTTAGTCCGGTCCTGTCTCTTTAATATTATCTAAGAAAAATTATTGTCCAAGTTCTTTTCACTATATAGGTTGGTAATTCGTAACTAAAACGATATTACCGCTACACATGAGAACTCACTTTGATAAATCTACTAAATATTATATTCAATCGATACTAAAATCTTTATAATCTGTTTAATTTCAATACTACACCTCTTATTGTCTCACAGTATGGTAAGTTAATTTTGAACTGTTACTATATCTTCCCTATACATTAATCTGTATGTTTACTTTTATTTTTAGGATGTTCATCTACCATAAATGCAGAATGTAAACCTATCAAAATACATCTACGTAAATGAAAATCAAGATGGATGAGCAACAATAAGTATAATGTATTGCAGAGAAATAATATACAATATAAATGTATTTGATGAAAATGCCCAGAATTTTAACAATCTCCTAGTTAAACTTGTCCAATATCTACTCACATATGGTTATGATAAGAATTGAATATAACCCTATTTAATTTTTAAAGGTAGGTTTGTCTAACGCATATACTAAAACTTTTTTTTAAATGAATACCATAGATTTTTAATACAAATAGTACTATGTTGCTGTTATTTATGATTCAGCATTTTATTAATGAAATATTTAGTTATATAATTTTTTATCTATAATGTGCCAATTCATTAAATAATAGAGATTTTCATATTAATATAAACAATAAACTGATACAACCTTATTTAACATATGTGTTACTTCTTGATAAGAAATTCCTAACTGATTTTTTTATTCTTTGTAGTCTCGGTTGAACTGGAATCCTATGGTGATGTTATACCTCTACAATGGAACAGCTGTTTGTGCTTCGTAAAGATGATTTCTTGTGCTGGGATTATGAAGAATAGTCCTATCTCGTTCGGATTTTCCCTCCGGCTAATAGATAAACTTGCAATTGATCCACTTCGGTATGGATTTCTTACAGGATATGCACGTCTGATGAGCCTATTACAGTGTGACTTCGTCCTAGGAATCCTTCGATAAATAAAACCCCTCTATGGTTAAACTTGCAATGGAACTACTTCGGAATGTATCTCCTACAGGTTATGCACGATTGATGTTCCTATTCTACTGTGACTTTGCTCCAGGAATTCTTCGATAAATAAAATCCTTTTATGGTAAGTAAATTTTTATTTATATTTAATGCTTTTGATCACTATAATCTCCTTCACTTTTCTATTCACTTGATACTGCCTACGTTAATACGTTATTGCACTAATTCTTCGTTTTGGTTACAAATTATGTTACAAAATATTAGATTGATAATTTAATACACACAATATGTTTTTCTTTTGCTTTAAATCATGAATCAATCTCTTCTCGCCGAATTCATAACACATCTCTTCTCATAATTTTTAAGAAGCATCTTTTATTTTCTATCATTACCCTAGTGATAATTTATATTTTTGAATTGACCAATCTCTATTAAACACCTCTTATTTATATTCAAAATACTTTCTATTATTTTATTATTCTCTTGTATGCCTTTCTATATTGCAATACTCATATTTTAACAATTTTAACCATGAATTTACAAATGTATTTAGGTATTCAGAACAATTTTAAAACATACTATATTAAAAATTCTGTAAATGTCAAAATCTGTCATCTACTGACTGTTCCTCTAATTAAATTAAGGCGGGAGTCTTTAATCTATTTTGACGTTACATTTAAACAAAATTTCCCTCTTAAAATCAATTCTCATCATTTCAGACAATTGAACAAGTTTTTACAATTTTATATTACATAACAAACACTCAATTAATATCAAAATCTCTATTTTACAGGTCTTGGTATCATTTGATGAACTATGGACCTTATCCAAAGGACTTTACAACTATAACAATTCATCAATTGTAAATATTAATACTAGTAAAATAAATATTTTTCTTCGTAGTACTATTTCTATTCATGAGTTTCTCAATCTTTTAACATTAAAATTAATTACAAATCATAACCATATATAAATATTGATGGCAGGTATCTAGCACTACCTCAATATATTTACTTATTTTCTTAACAGCACGTACTTTGTAAGTATACGTGAGTTCTAGCAGTGTATTTAACTTTCCTTTTTCCTGGTAAATCTTTTGCTTATTTTTGTTTTGGGATAAGGTTCTAATTTGTATTAATGAAAAATCTGAGTCTATATAAAAACATACTTGTATATTTTATTCAACACATTAAGAATCGATAGCATCGCTATACTATATTCACCACAAAAATTATAAAGAGCACATAATTGAAACAAAGCATTTATACTCTATTCTCGGTTGTAATGTGTTATAGAATAAATATATCATGCTAATAAAAAAATATATAATATTAACCTGTTTTAATACAAAGAAAAATTCAATTAAATGTCGAAAATTTGTTAATATTGTGCTAATTCTATTCTATCAGAAACATTATATTTTCACGTAATGCCCTGATAATCCTAGAACTTCGCAATGGTTAATGTTCGGAGGAAAAGCTCAATTTGATTACTGGCAACAACCATTTGCACGCATTGCAGCCAGCGTCTTAAAATCCGCCATACAGAAACATTTCCCTTTTTTAAATGTATATTTTATTTTAAATTTGAAATCAAAAATGAATTGCGAGAATTAATGATGCCTAATAAAGTGTTAGAATATATATTAATAATCCTATCTGTGTTGTATATAAAAAAAAAACTTAACGAATTAATATTTTTACAAGACAATATCTATTATCCCTGCTGCTCAACGTCATACTGAATAAACATTTGCACGTTGTATTCCCATATACGCATAGCAGCATTGATAATTCTTTATAATTGAAAACTTGCTTTGTATCATTAAACATCTCTTCAAATTGTGCCATAAGTATCTCCATTTTGAAATACAAAAAAATATTAGCAAAAGAAAATTTATTATAATGAATCAAATTGAAATAAAATAAAATTAATATACTAATACAAAAATGAACGAATGTACATCTAATCGTGGTGTATCTGACTCTACGATTAATTCTTTATTGGTTTTATCTTTTGAAATTATAATCTCCGAGGTCGCAGTCAGTAACTAATCTTGTTCATTCTGTCTTTGAATTTATACCCGGGAAAAAAATGTGTAATGCTCGTTACGCCCCCATTGAACTAAAATTTGGCTCCCTGCATCTTCTGTGAGATCTCTGCCCCCAAGTTGCCATCGTGACACTAACACACGCGCACTTATTGTTTTTGACAGTTCTCTTCACTAAATGTAAACACATTGAAAAGTGCTTGCTTATTTAAAAGTCTTTTCACTAAACCATTCGGTATCTTCAAAAGTAGGTATATTTTTAATACAATTCTTCCTTGTATTTGTTTATGAACTTGTTACCTTCTTCATTATTCGCCACATACTTCCTTTTTCCATTCGCTAATACAATCCTTACTTTTATTTTTTTCAGGTGTATTAAGATTCGGTAAAATTGGAAATGTATTATAAATAACAGGTATTCTTCTTCCAACGTTACTCGTACTACAACGATCCGTTTGGCCTGCTATTTTATTTCTGGTTTCTACCCAATATTTTTCGAGTGGTGATATATTTATCTGTAAAAAAACTACAAACAAAGTTTATACCATATTTTCTTTTTGTAGGTCTTCAAACCATACAAGTCTTTACAGTCTATGAAGCTTTGTGCTACACACACAAATTCATGAACGTTTATTTTATTTTCTCAGCTGTCGTTTATAAAAACATTACTGCTGATTGTATCATGTCGGAATATTTTAATTTATATCCTTTTTTATTTATTTATAGCCATAAGGTAAGGTAAATTTTTATCCTTTTAGCATGACTTATTTTCAACTCTTTATTTTGGAGCTATATATAATACTTAATTTTTCTTAAACACTTATATACATATCCTATAATTATAATAATTTTAAAAATCTTATTAAAAATTCTTCTACATTTAAATGTGTTATTCACGTTGTATAATGTTTGAATTTTATATATACATAATAAAGTCTGATTTTTACTATTTCCTTTATTTCTAATACTTAAGCTAATTCTTAATGCTATTCTTATTTTTTAAATACGCAAGGTTCACGGCAATATGTTGTGGAAATAATTAATATGTATTCCTATTTAAAATTATAAAAAATATTAAATTAGGCTGTACTATTACAGCTTTCTTTTCTCCGGATAAATTTTCAGTTTTCAACAAAAATGTTAGTTGCTGGGTAACTGTCGGGAACAATCGATAAAAAAAGTTATTTTCTTAATTTTAAAACTAGAAAAGAAATTGGAAACATGTTCAATTTGTCTTCCTAATAATAATGCGAACCTTATGAGAAGCAATAACGAATAAATGACTTTTTAACCATTTATCAATTTTCGTTAGCAGAGGGAAAAAAAGGAAAAATACATACTTTATTAATTTATTATACACACAATCCTCTTTAGGAAGGTCTCATTTCACATTTTCCTCAGATAAATAAAATAAATCGTCAGAATTTATACCTCTCGCGCGCGCGATATCAACAATTTGATTTCTCCTGCCGGAAAATAATAAATTACCACCGAGCCTCTCACCGTGCTGTTCTTTTTTTGCTTCCGTATATCGTTTTCTTTGTTCCTCGTCTCTCTTTTTCCTACATCCCGACGTAACTTTAAACACAATGTTAACATATTTACGACAGTTAGGCAACCATCTTCGTTTATCAACCAACCACCAACATTATTTTTGATTCTCTTTTATATACGCGGATATATTCTATACGCTCCTCGTTGCTTTGTGTACAGCACTAACTCAAGATTTTGATGAAATAAAATGAGAACATAAAGAACGGAGGAGAGTAGTCGTGATGATGGTAGCGCCATCTAGGCAACGAACCTTCAAACGAAATGTTAAGAGAACGTTGCCTCGCTATAGGAGGAATAGGCATATACAACAAGTCGGTGTGCGATTTCTCGTCGTGCAGTGTAACGATTGTCAGACGGTGAAAATGGGAAAATGCCCGGGTACAAAAGGGTGACGAGACGAATTTCGTGCTTCGACGGATTTTTAGCTATAACTTATCGTGAAATTTTAAACGTATTTATTATTCGTAAAGTTTGTTGTTGCGTGATTAAAAGTTTTCCATTTTTGGAGTTCGCCATCATTGCAGTCGAACGAAAGAGGGAGAGGCATATGACGGCAATTATTAACTAAACGAGCGCTCGCCGCAGTACCGTATGAGTTAATAACAGACTCATTTACGAAGAAATCAATCCTTCTTCTAATCTTTACATTTCCGTCTCGGTGTTCTCCTTGGCATTTACCTGGTCTCTGTCTCCCTTAAATTAGGAATGAATTGTATTTGCGACGAGTGAAATTGAGGTTTAATGTTTGTTGCATTTAAACAGAAGCGGCCATAAATTAATTCATTCATCTCTGTATATTACACGTTAAATATTTTTAAATCAGTATTAATTCAAATTATGTTCCAAATTCTAAATAAATTACGTTTTAAAATTTTCAAAATTAAAGTCTGCGACGCATATATTCTGTTTAAAAGATTCGATGTAAAATATTTAGTTTATGAAAAACTCTTTGTTCAAATTTAAGATTGGCGACATATTGCTGTGTGCTGTACCAGCAACATAATTTATAAAAATAATGATAATTTTTATTATATTTAAGGCTATACGCCCGGCCTCGAAATCGTTTTTCCCATTTCCTAATCGTATTTTTCATGAAAACCTTACCGAATTTACACGCTAATTTAAGAAAAAAATGCCTTTCAATGGATAAATCGTAATTTCTTCGAAATTGTCCAAAGGGCCCTAAATAAAAATAAAAATGTAAGAAATTTCAAAAAACAAGCCTTTATTTAAAATTATGTAACACCCAACAGCAATACATAAATTTTATTTTTTCTTAATTTTTAAAAATAAGGTCACGAAACGGAAAACAAAATTTTGAAATTTGGGCGAAATTCACTGAAATCAAATAGAGTATGTGGTACGCTCGCACATTGTGTCGAGAGGTAGCTCCGCCTACCATTACGGGCAGTTTCTACGCAGTTTGTAAAATACTTCTGAGATCGGTGTATGTTAAGAAAGTAATCGTTACTCGGACATTATTTTATCGAAACCGTTGATATTTTCTTTACAATATAGTGTACATATACAGTGTCAGCGTCACAATACGTCCTTATCGGTCCTTATACTACGTATCAGAAAGTAAAAGCAATATCTCTTCCCGTCCCTAACGCTATACCTGCTAGAAGCGCATGCTAGGACTTACACGGCTTGCGGACAGGGAGTCTAATTATTATAATTGACTCGCAATAATTTGCTTCTGAAACGATCTAGAAATTTATTTCTTGCACAAAAAATAATTTTGGAATGTTGGCTTTATTTTGTTTCACATATATATGGGTAAATTCTGAAAAATAAGATTAGTTACTCGATAGATGAAAAATATCTTACACAAATTGGTGGTCTACTAAAACTTTTTTTTTTATAAAATTTACACACCACAAAGAAAAATCGAAAACACTAGTATCATCTAAATACTTTAGGGTATAACCTTAAAAAAAACAGATCCCTAGCTCTCTGCATTGCTGAGATATCACGAGATAAGTATTAATAATTGAAGAAAATGAAAATTTTAAAATTTACACAAAAAACGATTTTTCGACCTTTTTGCGATTTCGATTTTATTTTCCAACTCAAAATTTGAATCCGGCAGGTGATTTTACATATCCAGCTTCACTTTTTTTGTGTGTTTGAGAAAATATAGATTGTATAATTTAGGGGCGGTTGCTTCCCGATTGCCAAACATGTGGGCCAACCGACGATTATCTGAGACCATAACGCAGCCATAAATTACAGGCAGATTAGATTAGGTGACAAGTTCTTTTCTCTATCTTTTTCCTCAGCATAAGACAGAGCACGCGGGCCCTTAAACATTTGTCTTTTATTTACATTTGCACGAAAAGCAGTGGTACGCCCATTTCAAATCGAACTCAGCTTGAAGCGGGCGTCCAGCCTTAATTCTATTAATATTGTGCTAATTCTATTCCATCAGAAACATTATATTTGCACGTAATGCTCTGATAATCCTAGAACTTCGCAATGGTCAATGTTCGGAGGAAAAGCTTGAATTTGATCACTGGTAACAACCATTCGCACGCATTGCAACCAGCGTCTCAAAATCGGCCACACAGAAACATTTCCCTTTTCTAAATGTCTATTTTAATTTTTAAATTTGAAATCAAAAATGAATTGCGAGAATTAATGATGCTTAATAAAGTGCTAGAAGATATACATTCGCACGTTATATCCTCTTAACACCCAACACCATTAATAATCCTATTTGTATTGTATATAAAAAAACTAATGAATTAATATTTTTTACAGGATGATATCTATTATCCCTGTTGCCCAATGTTATACTGAATAAACATTTGCACATTGTATTCCATATACGCATAGCAGCATTGATACATCTCTGTATTAAAAACTTACTTTGTATCATTAAACATTTCTTCAACTTGTGCCATAGGCATCTCCATTTTTTAAATACAGAAAATATTAACAAAGAAAATTTATTATAATGAATGAAAATTAGATAAAGTAAAAGTAATATGCTGATACAAAAATGAATGAATGTACATCTAATCGTGGTGTATCTGACCCTACGATTAATTCTTTTTTTAAAGTCTTTATCTTTCGAAGTCGCAGTCAGTATCCAATCTTGTTCATTCCTGTCTTTGAATTTATACCCAGGAAAAAAATATGTAACGCCTGTTTCGCCACCACCGAACTAAAATTTAGGTTGTCACCCTGCATCGTCCGTAAAATCTCTGCCCCTAAGTTGCCGTCGTGACACCAACACACACGCACTTATTGTTCTTTGACAGTTCATTCACGTAAACGTCAACACACTGCAAATTGTTTGCCTTTTAGAAGTCTTATTCCCTAAACTATTCGGTATCTTCAAAAGTAGGTATATTTTTTTATTAATATATTCTTCCTTGTATTTGTTTATGAACTTGTTGCCTTTTTCATCATTCGTCACATATCTTCTTTTTCCATTAACTAACACAATCCTTATTTTTCTTTTATTTATTTCAGTATTCGGTAAAATTGGAAATATATTATAAATAACAGGTATTCTTCTTCCAACATTATTCGTACTATCACGATCCGTCTGGCCTGCTATTTCGTCGCTGGTTTCGACCCAAGACTTTTCCAATGGTGATATATTTATCTGTAGAAAACTACGAACAAAGTTTATACCATATTTTCTTTTTTTAGGTCTTCAAACCATACGAGTCTTTCTACAGTCTATGAAACATAGTGCTACACACAAATTCATGAATGTTTATTTTGTTTGTTCAGCTGTCTTTTATATAAAAACATTATTGCTGATCGTTCCGTGTCAAGATATACTTATATCCTTTTTTTTTCTATAGTTATAAGTGAAGGTAAATTTTATTCTTTAAGTATGATTTATATAAATCCCTCTTATAAAATTTTATTACATTGTGCACGTTTTCAAATTCATATAATTTATTCAACAATATGTATTTTCTTCTCTTGAATAACGTATTTGATCTTGTTCGTATAGTTTTACTGCGTTTAAATGGCTAATTCTCTTCACTGTTCCATCCTTAAGCATAACCCTTTCTCGGTTGTTTGCTTTCATTACCCTTTTATTTTTAAACAACAGTCCATTATTCAAAATGTTTTTTAACTTTTTTTTTTATTGGAACAATAAATTCATTTTATGTTTGAATTTTCTATACCTAAATGTATGCAACTCATCATACCCTTATGTTATATGTATTGCAAACATAAACGAACTTAATGTTGAAATCTTCAAATACAATAAAATCTGATTCTTTACTGTTTCTTTTATTTTTTATACTTAAAGTAATTCTTAATGCTATTCTTATTATTTTTAATATGCAAGAGACCACGGCAATATGCATTTTTTGTCCGTCTAGAGTTATCTAAATAGTATGTTCTCACTAGTGATGAGCGATATGGTGATTTTCTGACCGTGATCACGTTTCAGTACAAATCCCGATCTTGCGCCTATTGAATTCAAACTACAATAACCAGTAACTACTTACCTACCAATATGATAAGATGTTCACTTCTACTCTACTTGAGTTTCTGTAGCTAATCACGGCATATCGCTATATAATCAGCAGTGATGTACTATGTTTTCAACTACATATATTTAAGTTTATATACAAAAAGAATGAGCTGGTTTACCTTTCAGAATTATTACTGATTTTAAAAAAAAGGCAATGGTTGAGAAATTTGTGGTTTATTAAACAAACGTATTGAAATTAAAAGAATACAATATATAACTTACTAAAAATAAAAATAGCTCTATTTACAATTCACAAATATTTGTAATTCGAATTTAAAAATAAAATCATTTTGGCTTTTGCATCACTTAATCTATTTCTACGTTCAGTGATGAGGCTAAGGTACATTATTGCTCTCGCGCACCTAAGGCAAGGTCCAAACCTTGTAATAAGTATAAGATTTATCAATCCTTTATTTAAAAACAATCTTCGTCTCAATAAACGTTCATAAGAAATATTAGCTAAACACGAAACAAGCATTAATCACTAGAAAGAAATTACGAAAAGTTAGAACTCTTACCGATCTATATATATGTACTTCAATCTAATTAAATCCTGCGTAATGAAGCAAAAAAAAACTAAGGAACTGCCAAAAAAAATATATTGTCACTGTTAAACATCCAGGATTTTAACGTGTGACTTGTACGGTAATTAGACAAATCCAGTCCATTAATTATCCAGTGAGCACTGAATGAAGTAACTGGATCGCTTTTTTAAATCAACTAAATCGTTCGATCGATAACGGAAGAATGAACTGACAAGAACACGAGGCTGCGGTCGAAGAAGCCACCCGCTCAATGTGGAGCGACATCTGACCAGTTGAAAGAGAATTGTTGCATAAAATATTTAACGGATAAGGGTCAGATTAATAAAAACAAAACAAAGAAATAATTAATTAGAAATAATCGCAGATAATTATGCATCGACGTAAGGAATATAACAACATTAAACGGAAGGAAAATCTTAATGTTTCCTAATAGCATAATCAGTCGCACACATACGAGATGGAGCTAGCATGACTAACTTAACCTACAAATTAAAAAATTAGGTGTGGCCACCACACGACTTTCTTATAAGTATGAGCGTTTCAAATTATACAATTTTAAGAATTTTTTTACACAAAAATTATTCAAAATCTTATTCTACTTCTATTCTCTTAATAGATCTCTATAGAATGCATACTTTGCAAGATATTATCAAAAAAGTGCTACTCGCTAAAAGTAAAAGTGCTACTTCCGGTCCGAATTTTGAAATTTCATATATACAAAAAATATTGAAAATCCAGTTCTAAATACTTTTGTACTCTTGATAAATATATATAGAATGCATAACTTACGACATATTTGCAAAAAATCGCTATTCGATAAGAATAAAAGTGGTACTTACAGTCTGAATTTTGAAATTTTTTTATACAAAAGATATTGAAAATTATATTCTAAACACTTTTATACTCGTAACGTACTTGTCTAAAAAAACATGACTTGCGAAATAATCGGAAAAAACCGATTTTCGATAAGAGTAAAAGACCTATTTCCGGTAGGAATTTCGAAAAACTTTATAAATAAAATTATTCTCAATTTTAATTTTAAGTACATATGAATCCTTTATAAATTTGTTTAAATTTAGTAGTTGACGAAATATTGGCAAAATTCACTGCTACTTCTAGTCTACTGATTTTACTGAAAAACTAATCATATCTCAAGAGGGGAATTATACACGTAAATACAAAATTTGGAATTGATATCTCCAGCGGTTTGACCGCTATCGTGGTCACAGACACACACAAACATTTTTTAAAAACCACTTTTTCGGTATCAGGGGATCTCAAAACGTGGACATCTGCAAAAATCTCGAGGTCGAAAATTTTCATCATCACAATACTTCCTTATACTACGTATAAGAAAGTAAAAAAAGGTGAACTTGAGGTAATTAACATAAGGAAACAATCTAAATACTCCCAATAACAATTAAAAATAATTCGAAGGGAAATGTACAACTCATTCGAAAATTAAAAGAAAATTCTACATTCCACAGAAAATATTTATACGTAGTTTCAAGAGTAAACAAAAGATTAATTCTAGGCGTAACCTAATACGCACGGGAGAGTTCAAGACAAATATACAGCGATACTCGCCGGAAATGTACCAAAATTATAAAGTCTAATATAAGGTATAAGATTCAAAAAAAAAGGTGTAACAAACTTCAAAAAAATGTAGCAGATACCTACGGGCCTTTATAAAGGACGGTAGGGTTATATGGGTTAAAATCGTTAGTCCGGACAATCAGTTGTCTGTCAAACGGACTTTACAATATTGCCGGTCTCTGCTCGTAACAAGCACATGCTCAAAAACAAAATTATCCGTATGTTCAGAATATTTGGCTGTAATTGTTTGTACTATAGATATTGTAAAACATTCTGTATACATACCACATGTATGTGTTCTAATGAATATAACAATCATCCTCGAATTGCATATAATAGTTTCCGGTATATGTGAAAATAACACTCGGACCGTGCCGCTCACTAAATCAATTGTAATGTGATAATGACCCGAAATTTCAAATAAAATCGTAAATTTAATGTAATTAATAAAGGGACAATGAACATGCAAACAATGGCTCTATTGATTTAGCGTCCGTTTTTGTCAATTGCTTGCGTGCGTAACACATGGCTTCAGCACGTGCAATATCGATATTTATCAAGCTCAGTAGTGTTGTCGTGCGTCTTTTTCCTTCCTTCATGCATCGTATTTCTCTTCGTCCACTGTAATACGTAAACATTACGCTTTTTGTGATTAATAATGTGATTATTATCTACGTACTTGCACATATATATATGTATATACAATATAAACACAGACAGAGAGAGAGAACGCGTATACCCGGTTATTTTAAACGTTTTGTAAAAGAGAAACTCGTTGATTTTGTGTCTGCCGCGAATGCAGTGCAGGTTGTACAACATGCATATTGGTTGAACATTTTAAATATGTAATTAACTAATTTACTTATTCGTTAGAGTAAATTGAACTTGCGCGCCTCTGTTACAATTGATGTGTTATTCAATTTTCGTTGCTTTCAAAACATCCGCGTTACCGGATTCTCGCTATGCATGGCTTTGAATAATGGAAAAGTACTGAAAACGTTTCCAGAAAATCACTGACGTTCCGTTTTATCGGAAAACCTTATGTACCTGTATACTTTGAACTATATCTATACATACGTTATGTGCAGGGCCAGGCATATTCGTTTTTATATAAAACATGTTCTCATTCGTGGAATTAATGGAAAATCGTTTAAATAAGAATATGTATGTGAACTTTTCGTTGGCAATTCGCTATTCTATTCTAACCAGACGTATTTATGACAGTTGACCTTTCCAAGCTAAAAGTGCGACACAACAATTTGTTTTGCTTAAGGGGTTTACGTGACGAAAATGATCGGATGCCGTATGTGGGGTTGTCTAAAATATATGGAATATATGTATTTGAAGAGCTTAAAATGCATGCGGTTTATTACTATAGACCGGACACGAGCGGCCGATGACTAATCGCGCCCATGGGAGCACTATTGCAATTTTGTGTTTTTAAAGTGTTTTTATTTTTATTTATACACGGTGGCCAGAAAATTGCGGACAAACGCCAGGTAGAACGATTCTTTGTTCAATTCTGAGGCGATAATCTTAATCCAAAAAAGTTATACGGTCCTTCCTTACGGCATACGAGACCATCAAACATTAAGTTGTACGGCTAAAATTTAGCAAAATTCGTCAAATTTATCTATGTAAAATCATTGTGGTGAAATTTAGAAATGGAATTATCTCAAATGCATTGATGTAACTAATCGATTAATACCAATGGTTTACATTTTTAACATTTCTTCATTGGCTTTTTTGAAATTAAAGTACATATGGCAACGTGGTACTGTAAGGCTGCTTGCTTAAAAGTAATAAGTAGTTGTCAATTTTTGACGTTTTTCATGTGACATTTGCCTGTTGAAATAAGATAAACATTTTGTGCTGTTTTTAATACTGAACAATATGTTATTTACCTTTGGAGAATACGCCCACATGTATATGGTATTCGGATTTTGCAACGGAAATGCAAACTTGGAAAAAGATGAATATCAAATACGGTATCCACAACGGCGACATCCATCCACCAACACGTTCCGTAGATTGGATCAGCGACTTAGAGAAACTGGCACCTTTATACCGAATTATCGTAACAGCGGTAGACCTAGAGAGCGTCGAACAGTTCAATTAGAAGAGCAAATATTGGATGCTGTTTACGAAGATCCGACGGCCAGCACAAGACAAATAGCTCGGGAACTGAATATTCGTAGCAAAACAACAGTGCACTCAGCACTATCTCAAAATCTTTTGTATCCGTTTCATGCAAGGAAAGTGCAGCCTTTGTATGTGAACGATAATGTCCACAGAAGAATGTTTTGTAACAATGTTTTACAAAGGATTCAAGAAGAGCCGAACTATTTATTGCATATTCTCTGGAGCGACGAATGCTTGTTTACGAGAGATGACGTCTTTAATAGCCATAATTTTCATTTTTGGGCGGACGAAAATCCCAAGGCAGTAAGGGAAATTGGACATCAGAGAAGATTTTCGGTATATTCCACTGAATTTGAGACCCAACATGTTGTACATGCATGACGGGGCACCCGCTCACAATGCCAGAATTTCCAGGGATTGGTTAAACGAACACTTTCCGAATCGGTGGATAGGGCGTAACGGTCCAATAGCATGGCCAGCAAGATCTCCCGATCTTAATCCTCTGGACTTTTTCGTTTGGGGGTTTAAAAAAGGAAAAGATCTATGCAACGCCTCCAGCTAACGAAGAGGATGTAATTAATAAAATTACGACGGCAGTTCGATTAATCACCCCGGATATGTTGCAGCGCGTTTTGAATTCGCTTCCTCGAAGATTTGAATTATGTCTGGAAACTGATGGGTACCAATTTGAACAGTTGTTATAATTTTTTCATATTATCTTTAAATTTGAATAAAATTGTTATCCATGTTAACACAAAATTCTTGCTAATTTGCGTATTTACCTGATTTATAGTAAATAATAAAATAGATTACTGCCACAGTACTTGTCTGATTAGGTGTTGCCAAATTTACAATTCTTTTAAGCTGCTCGTGTGACTTAAGAAAGCACTGTACTACTTTTTTGGATTAAGATTATCGCCTCAGAATTGAACAAAGAATCGTTCTACCTGGCGTTTGTCCGCATTTTTCTGGCCACCGTGTATTAACAAGGAAGGTGTATGTTAAAGCACTAATATGTGTTGATTAAAAAATATAGTATTACCTTAAAATGTAAATCCAAAATGTCCATGTGTAAAACAACAGTGCACTTACTTAATATTGTCTAATGCCTAATTTCAACTAGGCAGTTAATAAAATATATTAAAATTCTTTGCCAAATATACAAATGTATTGGAAAAAAAATGTTTATCTTCTTGGTAGTGGTGTCAATAATATGATAATAATAATAAGTAATACCGGTTGTCCTATGCTTATTTGTTTACATTTTCATTTATACATGACTGATTTTGCATTCTATATTGTCATAATACCAACAGCTCTACTCGTAATTTTTAATTTGGTTGCCTCGTTAATATTTGTGTAATTACATTACTTGAACAGTTTATGGTAGACCTAAACCTTTTGATGAAACTGCATAAGTAATACCGACTGTCCTATGCTTATTTATTTACATTTTCATTTATACATTTCGGTTTTACATTCTATATTTCGCAAAGAATTAAAAAAAATTAAATGTATGACACGTTTTTGTATAATAAAAATCTTCTGAAAGCCATTATTTTCGCAAGCTTGTCCCCACATTACAATCATGTAATTCAATAACGGGTATACCAATCCATAATAAATATTCAATAGAGATTAGATAGAGACCTATTTAGTTTCGATGCTAGAACAATCAAATGTTCCTGCCAAGTAAGATGCATATCCAAAACTAGACCGAGGAAATTTGAACTTTGACTAAGTTGTATGTCAATAATAGTGAAATGAATTACATCCTGGTTGCAGTATTTTTCGACATAATTCAACGCAATTGTTTTTTTTCAACAAATTCTGTCTTAGTATCTTCGTATTCGGTGCAGATATGAGTATTGTGGTATCGTCAGCATACATCAAAACCTGTCCTACCATAATACCATTAGGTAAGTCATTAATAAATAATAAAAAAGCAAGCGGATCTAACACATTCCCCTGCGGCACACCCATACTCACATCAAATTCGTTCGAAAGAGTATTGTTTAAACGCATGCACATTTTAAAAAATGAGGTGTGGCCACCACACGACTTTCTTATACGTATGAGTGTTTCAGATCATACAATTTTAAGAATTTTTTTAAACAAAAAATATTCAAAATCCTATTCTCGGTACTTCTGTTGTCTTAATAAATCTCTATAAAATGCATATTTGGCGAGATATTCGAAAGAAAGTGCTACTCGCTAAGAGTAAAAGTGCTACTTCCGGTACGAATTTTGAAATTTCATTTATACAAAAAAACCTTGCAAATCTCGCTCTAAATACCTTTGTACTCTTGATTGCAAGAAAATCGGTATTCGGTAAGAGTAAAAGTGTTACTTCCGGTTTGAATTTTTAATTTTTTTTTATACAAAAGATATTAAAAATGCAGTTATGAATACTTTTGTACTCGTAATGTATCCGTCTAAAGCATGACTTGCGAAATATTTGCAAAAAACTGATTTTAGATAATAGTAAAAGACTTACTTCCGGTATGAATTTCAAAAAACTTGCTTAATAAATTTTTTCTGGAATTTAATTTCACGTACATATGAAATCTTTATAAATTTGTTAAAACTTAGTACTTGACGAAATATTGGCAAAATTCGAGACCGGAAGTAGTAGTTTACTTCCGGTCTGCCGAATTTACTGAAAATCTTATCAGATCTCAAGAGGGGAATTATACTCGTAAATACAAAATTTGGAATTGATAGCTATAGCGGTTTGATCGCTATCGTGGTCATACACACACACCCAGCCAGACACACACACACATAGAGAGAGAGACATTTTTTAAAAACCACTTTTTCGGTATCAGGGGACTTCAAAACGTGGACATCTGCAAAAATCTCGAGGTCGAAAATTTTTATGATCACAATACTTCCTTATACTACGTATAAGGGAGTAAAATCATCTGTATATTTGAGGCTAGTTTGTAAAAATATTCGTAGATGTTTCTATATTAACTGCCAGTACCTTTTATTTTCAAGTACAGGGTATTATCCGTTACTTGTTTTGAGCAGTGTATATAAAATTTTAAATAGCACCCAGTTGTTAAACCTAGAACCCAAAATACAAAAATACTTTCAAAAGAATTAACAAAGTCGTGTATTACGAATACTTGGAAACTTATGACCTGTTGTGACATTAGACGTGGTATTTTTATGATTTGGCGTATGCTAAAAGGACTCTTGATCTTTTACACAGTCGATCTTTATCTTACCAATTACACAGGGCCATCTACTTTCTTAAAATAAGTGTACACCTCTCTACCTCTAATGATCATTGTGTGTTCACTGCCACGCCACCACTACAACCACCATTAATATCGTAAAATGTAATTAAATTTAGGTGGTCGTTTTCCGAGCGGAGAGAGAATTTACGTTTATTTCTTCGAGAAGTTATTCGTGTATTCACGGCGAGCGTCCTAATTTCCAGGTTAACGAATTGCCTTTGCGAGAGTGTATTACAACAACAACTTTTACTTGTTTCAAATAAACGATGTGACGACGTTAAAAGCAAGCAGGATGCCTAACAGCAACAGAACACGTTTATTTTGCTCTTAGGAAAAATCAATATTCATTTCAAACAGAAGATTAGATATTTCCCATGATCGTCGTATTTTATGACAAAATAAATTAAAATCATATGAAAATGTATGCAATTACAAGTGCAAATTGGAAAAATTACTTAATGTTCCCAAATAAAGATTTTATAATAGTTCAAGTATAGTTACTTTTTGCTTTCACTTTTGTAATTGCTCAGGTTTAGATAATATTTGATATTTCTTCTCAGAGAAAGAAACTTTTATAAAGAGTTCGTTTATTATGGATCGCTTACTTAAATGTCAAAAGTGTCGTAACTAACTTGTACCGAAACTATCAAATTATATTTTTTAATTCATTTAAATAAGAATTCAAATGTTAGTCATTTATGTTTTAAATAAAATGAAAACTAAATAATTTTACCTGGCTAGCTCATGTTTTTATCCCAGGACGATTCAAGTAAAGAGATTAAAAAAAAGTTTAGGGCATTAAATAAATTAAATAAAGAAAACAAAAGTATTCTAATTTAAAAAACATCTGTATTAGAAATCAACATTTTGTATATATCAATACGAATACAAACAACATATGCAAAATAATATAAAATTCAGTTAAAATAAACACACTATTATAATAATTTCAAAACTCATTCAATATTGGCGGATTAATTGTAACTATTTAAATATTACTGTCTCTACAAAATAATATAGTACATATATATTATTTGTTTTCCGGTGCCCTTCCGTTTCTATATAAACACAAACAAAATAGGCATAGATGAGAAAACAAATTATGCTCAGATTAAATAAACAACGCTTATAATATTTAATTAAATTATTATCGACAAGTAATTCACAAATATCTAGATATTATCGTATCTTAGACAAATTATTAAATATGTCTTTTAACCTTAAATTATCATATGATTTGATTAAGTCTCTAATGTAGACGAATTTTAACATTTTAGTTTATTTAGCACTTGTATATTAATAACTTTCAAATTCAAATTCAAATTTATTAATTATTGTAAATAAAATATTTACAACAAAAAACGTCAAAAACATAGATATGTATAAATACCATAAATAAATTATAATACCTATAACACCTGCTACATTATACAGCTTGACTCGAACTGTTTGTTATTATTGTTTTTCACAGACTTTTTCATTTTTTGTTATATATTTTCTTTTTCCATTTACCAATGTTATTCTTACTTTTCTTTTAGAAAGTCTTCGATTTGGTAATACGGGAAAGACGTTGTAAACAACTGAGATTTTTCTGACGGAGCCCGCACTACAAAGATCGGTCGCCCCCATCAGATTGTCTCCGATTTCTATCCATGCCCTCTCTTCTGGTAACACGCTGATTTGCAAAATGCTGTAAACAACATTAACACTGTATTTTTCTTTTGCAGGTTCTAAACCACACATGACCATTTCCATTTTCTTTGAAGCCTTTGTGTTATGCATACAAGAACTAATAAGTGTATGTTTAATTTATACAGTTACTGTTTACATAAAACATTCTTATTTACGATCTGTCACTTCGCACTAGAAATGTTTCGATTTATATCCTTTTTCTGTACATAGATATTAAGTTACAGGTCTTTACTATATCTTAAGTATTATCATCAAAATCTTTCTAATGAATTGGTACCATTATGTATGTTTGAATTTATATTCTTTCATTTAATGTGTATCTACAATTCATGTTTATTTTTGGTACTTCAGTGCCTCCGTTAATGTAGGCAACTTATTCTACTTATTGTTACATGTTTCAACTAATGCTTAAAATCTTAAATATACAATTTTAAAAATAAAATTAGTGTTCTTTTTCAATAACTAAACTAATTCTTAATATTATTATTTCAATGATAAGAAGATCACAGCAATATGTGTATTAATTTTGTGTACTCTGTTTGTAAAATTCTTATCCGTCCATCCTTCTTCAACTGCTGATGTGATTTTCTTTAATAACCCTGTTCATTCAGTGGTCGTGTTCTTTGGATACTTGTGATTGATAATAACACTCCTTTCTAAATACATTCCTTATTATAATCTTGAGTTGTACATATTTAATTCGATGTTTTTAATTAAATGTTATAAATTTTGACAGACAGATAATTATTATTATTGATTAGAGAGAATGCCCGTTTCCAACATATAGAAAAAAAATCATATCTATCATATGATTTAATAGTAGGCTTTTCTTACTACAATTCCAATGAGCAATGTATTATGTAATTTTTCAATTCTTCTTTATAACCAAACAGATTCCACGCTTATATATTGAGCATGTGATTAATGTGATATGTTAAATAAACTTTAATAAGCATGAATAAGTTTTACTATTGTTAGTTCTTTTTATTATGTCCCCACTCATGGTGTTGACTTGACTTTATATATATATATATATATAATATATATATATATATAGAAAAGGTGTTGGTAATGCCAATACATATGTATCTAACAAAGAAACGAAGTTAGACACAATAAAAATAGCTACTGTCACCATAGAAAATCACACATTAAGAACTGAGTATGCTAATGTATAACCTAAGTAATGACAAATGTAACATTACAAAAACGATCGTCTTTTAATTATTTTCTTTGTATTTTGTGTCGCGATCTCTATATACTTTAGATATGTACACAACTCTTGATCGAAACACTCTTGACGGTCGACAATACGGGATAGCTCGCCCCCGCTATGCTCAGTGAGGAGAAGGGGTAGGTCGAAGTCATTCGCTAAAACTACTATCGAAAATGGTAAATGACGAACTTCCTAAGGGTAGCCTTACCCGAAAGGAAGGAAGAAAGATTCAAGAGTGTTCAACCACAAATCAGTATTAACACATTAACAAGATTTATTTGAAATTATATAAAAATTGCCCCAAATGCATTTCTAAATTCCTTTGTACTTGTAAGAAAGTTATATAGACTGCATAGTTTGCAAGAAATTTGCAAAAAAAATTGCTATTATATAAGAGTCAACTTGATACTTTCGGTCCGAGTTTTACATTTTTTTATACAAAAATTATTTAAAATCGACCATTAACACTTTTATACTCTTAATAAGCCTGGCTAGAAAGCATACTGCATTTTGATAAGAGTAAAGCACCTCCTGGGAAGTTATTTTAAAATTATTACTGAATACTTTTGCATTCCTTTAAATTTGACACAACTTAGTAGTTAGATGTGTTAAAATTTGACTTTTTCACTGAAATAAACTACTACTTCCGGTCTACCGATAAAAAAACTGATATCTTTAAAAACAACTTACCCAAAATATACTTCAATCATCCAAATGTTGTTCCTCAATTTGCATACATTAATAATGAAATTTATCTTTATCCTAGAAAAAAATGTTATTTATGCAGAGCCCAGTGCGGCGCAGCTTGCGGATTTCAGAAGGCTGTCTTAAAGTATTCAGACATTTATCGGCAGCGCAACGATGAATCAAATAAGAATAGGAAATTAACAGAAATTGCTCTCTAAACATACTAATACAATAAAGAAATAAAATTTTCAAAAGTTACTAATTGATTAATAAAAGCTTGCTAGTGGTCTTCACTGGTCGAAATTCGACCTTATTACTTAATATATTTGTAACACATATTATACATACATTTTATCTTTCTACACTGCTTCTCCATATGAACTTTAATTATATTAAATCTCACACTCTCCGTGCTCGCAATTTGCTTAAAAAGGGGTACAAAGTCTTTTCTTCACGTATTAATATATTATATTTAACAATGAATGTTTTATTTTATTTAATTTAATGTATTAGTAATACATAGGTACTATATACTCGTATAAATTCCTTAGAGACAATCTCTAATCTGTGCAACTATTTGACAACAGACATGTGTTTCACATTGACGCATTTTGTATTTCGTCCGAAGTGTTTTTTTCACGTATTAATATATAGATCACACATAATATGTATATAATTCTTTTTGGTATAAATATAATTTGTTATATTATTATTTGGTATTATGTATATATGTAATAAACAGTTTCGAATGCAAGAAATATATTTACGAATTCGATTAATCTGAACATCTTAATAACTACATACATATTTCCTGCAAATCGAATATTAAATGATTAGCATCATCTATTTTATTCTCAGGTGTTCTTAATTTTCATTGTTGCATGAAGAGAGTTGCTCAGTAAGGCAATTATACGCTAATTGGACAGTTTTCGATGTTTCCGGGAGTACACTGGTGTATTAATCGTTAAATAAACAGGAAACAGGTGAATGAACCATTTTATTCTGCTTTATAAATAATTTTCTCGAATCAGTGGCGCGTTCGACCGAATAAACAATCTTGTCAAAACATTTCGACAAAACTTAATGAGCTTAATATTAAAGCAACAATATTTTATGTGAAAATGATAACAGATTAGAAAATGTTGTGAAATTAATTATTAATTAATTAAAAACAAACATAAAGCAATATTGTCTAAAATTATCATTGTGTATATTGCGTTGGTTCATAAACATTTTTGTAAGTAAATATTTTAACAATGTTTATTTTTAAATTCCCATATTTTGGAATAAATTATACCTATGCCAGCCAGTGGCAACGTAACGTGGGGCAATTTAAAAAATTAAATCGCAACGAGTCAAATGTTATATTTACTGAAACATCATATCATCCTCTATCTCGCAGTGAAAGATTTTTTGAATCGGTTAATTTAATCAAGAATGAAGGGGCATTATTATAAAATTAACATAAATACCATTGAGAAACAACGAAGAATATCCTCTAGCATGTCTCATGCCACGTGTATGAATGAAGAAGAACCACAATACAATTATTATAGTCCGATCCAAACTAGGTTTAATCTCTGTATTATCCGTGCTAAAAATATCGACACCAAAGCGATCGTGTATATTTCCCGTTTCTTTTGAATACAAACACCATGGAATAAATTCTGCAATCTACAAGTTTTATTATTATTATACACATGGCAAAAGCAAATGAAAAAGTAAACCTCAACACTAGATAAATAAATTTAAAATAAAAAGAAAAATTAAATTAAATAAAAAAAACGAGACTTTTATAAAATTTTATGAAGCGATTTCATCTGACGAATAGTCAAACACAGAAGCAGTATCATTGTCACAATGTACATTAATAAAATATTCTTTGTGAATAGAAAAATGTAAAGGAGTGGGTTCTTTATATGTAAAACTTCTTTATCAGACAGAAGCAAGATAAGCGTTATCAAAAGAATTTTTCAGCTAAAATCAGAACTTTTGATGTACTTACAAGACGAGAAATCGGAACATAAATTGCTTTTTTCCAATTCTCTTTGGCTTATTAAACTCGCTTTGCATGCTGATATTTTCAAATACTTAAATATCTCGAATGGCGATTTGCAAGGCCACGATGTCCACATAATAACAGCGACGGAAGAAATTAGTGGATTTATGGAAAAGCTTGACTGGAAAACCTCGATCTAGAAAAGAATTTGGATGCATTTCTCTGCGTTCAAGATGTCGTGAAAGATGTAGCTAAGAGCAATATGATAAATTTCGAACAAGTTATTTTAAACATGCAAGCTACTTTGTGCAAATTAAAACAACAGCTTTATGAATATTTTTCAAACGAAATTCAAACCAGTTATGAAAATTATAAATGAATCCCTTTTTGGACAAGTAAATCGTTTTTGGTTTATTTTGTAAATTCTTTGGCGACCACCTTATGTAACGGTACGGTACGGAATAATTTAATGATTTTAACGTTTAATTAAGCTACAGGCGTCACTACCGTCAATAGGGGACTCCCACAAAGCACACCGATAACAGGAAGATCTTCTTCAGTGAAAGACGAGGTGAAAAATATATGAAAAGTATTTAAAACAACTTACGTGAGTGCTACATAAAATTAAATATTAAAATGTGTCATCATGTAGAGACATTATAAATTGATATAATAATCTGAGAATGAAAACGTATTTAATAGTTGTCTTAGATATGATAATATTTCAGTATTTAAAGCGCTATGAAATTATTTCATTAATGTATTTTTCTAATTAAAATTGAGGTTATTTTGTATACGCTTTTTTGTGTTTCTATTAATATATGAAAGAATTTTGGTTTCTAATACAAATATTAAATTAATTAAACAAATAATGCAAAAATAACGTCTAATGTTTTTTTACAATGATAGCAGTAATGCCATTTTATTTACTAAATCCTCTAAGGATATTAATGCTCAATACATTTATAATAAGTCATAAAATCTGAAGGAAGTTATGTTTGTTATTTGGCATCCTTATTTTTCTCGAACGGTCGCAAAATAGGATTTTGGAATTTGTGCATATAATGTCTCTGTATCTGCCACGCTAAAATGACTGTTTAGGTGTTAAAGTGTTAATAAAGTTGTTTTCTCTACGATCAACCAAAAAAAAAAAGGTCGAAATCACATATTTATTTTATTCGTACTATTATATACAAAACAAAAAAAAATAAGTCTTCTGCCTGACCTTTTGCAAGGTGAAACTACTCAGCGACTGGACTATATGTATTTAGTAGAACTGCGATTTATATGGCGTACAATAAGAGGTCCAAAGCTAATCCGATTAAACTTAGTTTGGTCTCTATAATATTTTTTTCCAAAATTAAAACATTTGTTTCAAATCTATATTCTGCGAGAATTTGATTAATTGCGACTGGGATATCCCGTATACACTAGATATTATATTTACATAACTATTTGTGAGAAATATCATGGGCGTATACCATGTTCTAGATTAAACTTAAGAACAATCATAAAATAATGAAAGACACGTTAATTAATCTTTGTCGAAAAATACAATCATAAAGTCCGATTGTGTTTTATTTTTTATTTCCATTAATCACGTGCCTTGTGTATTTTGTTCTTTCGCACATTTCGTCAAGGTGCACTAGACTACCTTGCAAGGTTTTCTCGCTCAGCAATTGGCGGTGAAAGTGACTGAACTGACTCGGCTATCATGACGTCAGGACATTTACACATACTTGGTTTCTAACGCCTTGTAAAAGTAACTCTCTTGTACTCTCAATACTGCGCACTTCTGTGTTATTCTACTCGCTTGTTAAACTATACCATCATCGTTACAGCATCAAACAAAAAAAAAAATAACTGTAGGCTGTATATAGACATATCTATATATATTGCACGTTGTACAATATATTCACGTACATATCGTTTATTGCGAGACGATTTGTTATAAAAATAGACACATTAAATATCACCATGACCTTCCGTAATACCCCTAGAGGTTACATGTAAACAGCCGAAGGAAACTCTTTCATAGTACAGTCAATTTTCAATGTGATATTTTGTTTTCGTCAGCATGATACAGAGATGTGGATGTATATACAACATGCGTCTCCAAACATGTACGCAGTGTAAATATTTTCAGATTCGCGATGTGTTGTTACATTAGTCGGACTGTATTTATCGGTTTCTACATGTTAGCGACCTTGCGCGAGGTGATATTTTTAGTCAACTTTTGTCATGATGCACTTTATTTGCAAATGCGCGAGTATGTTTTAAATTGAGTTAAAATTGAAATTATAATATGACAGTGCAGAGAAAAATTAGTAATTATAATGTGGCTCTTCTTAAATGATTGAAATCAGTATGCTCTTTTAATAGGGTAAGTACTTACATTTTTTCAAGTTTTAAGAATAAGAATAATCAAAATATACCACAGTCTATATTATTTAATTAATATTTTCTATATATATTGTAACGGTAGGCCCTGTATATCATAATAAAATATAAATATAATAACATCAAAGCTACTTATGTTAAGGTAAAATTACCAAAGGTAATGATATCATGAAATTAATGTATAAAATTAACCCACACAGATCGGAAAATATATATTATTTATTTATTTGTATTAAAATATTATATTCTTTCTTAAAATGTCTCCATGTAAATTCTGTATATATTTGTGGTGTCAAGAAAAAGAGTGCGTAGATGTATCTATGTAAAAGAAACACATGTGTCGTCAACCTTGAATGCTAAATAAACAAACATTTTACGAAGTGCTTTTTCTCACGAACAAGTGGGAAAAGGAGTAAAGTCCCTAAGAGTGGCCCGGGGAATCCCAGTAAAGAATACCGGGAGACGCGCCTTAAGCGGCGAGGAGGCAGTTAGACGTTCCCCGACTAGCAAAGAAACAGGTCCCTCTTGTCGAATAACTAAATCGGCTGGACCCCACCCAGTTAATTTATAAACGCATCAGAAGAAATTTCCTGGCGTTTATAATTTCATAGGGAACGATCTCGCAGGTTAATAGTGCTAATAAAAATATAGTAAGTCAAAGCACTCCTTAAGAAAAAAGAAAAGCCTAGTGAGAAAATAGATATATTTACAATAAATCAAATAGTGTGCTACGCGAGGTAAAAGTAAAATTAAAACGAGTGTGTGCCCCAGTTCAGGCCACGAAGACGGCATCAATCTATCCTGGGAATCTACCAGTATCAACGAATGGGAACGCCGCTATATCTTCATAGCATCATCATAAAGGTACCCAACCTGTAATCTAATTAGAAGCCTGTATTATGCATGCATTTTACGTGACCAATAAACTAACATCTAATTAAATTCACGGTATGTTGTCTATGTAAGGCACCATCGTCGTGTTAACCTATTATATCTGCCTATTTTGTAACTTATGCGTATTTTGTATTGATACATACCATTTTAATTGTGTTTCGCTTTGTAATATTTGTTTTGTAACCTGATCTTTATTGTTTGTTTTTTAATCAATATATTCATAATATTTAAATATCATTTTGCATCTTATTTGTTTACCTTAACATAAAAATCTGAATTATAAAAATAGTACGTCTATAAAAATAATCTTAGTGTCTTAATACCCGAACCGACTTGAAATTAAGATTCTCATGCGAACCGACCTATTATCTGAGCTAGTAACGAGGAGTGTTCAATAGGTTAATTAATTTCACTATTAAATTCGAGTCTGTTTAAAAACCTAAAATTTCTCTCACAAAAGAACAACTTAATTACTTTATTAATTACTGTCAAGTTTAAACACGTACTATTACACATGTCACCCAACTTTGGGGCAATTTTATTCATTTTTATTGTAGAATAAAGCCGTACTATTGCAATATATATATGTCGCAGGGAGATGATGAAAACGTAGATTTGATCAAATCCCTTAACTGTTTCAGTGAAAAGATGCAATAAACTAGTCAGGACTCGCACAGGCATATATTTTGTTTGTTACCACTCTCCTTTACTTCACCGCTCCCCTCCGGTGTCCGTGCCTGGTCATATTTCGAAAGAGTTGCTTGAAAACCTTGCTACTGAAGAGGACATGGATATACTTTTTAATAAACAGGACCATGACATTATTTTAACACCAGAAGACTTACCAGCAGCTTCCTTAGGAAACAGCAACGACGCTTCAACATCAAAAGATTTGCAAGCATCTGAATTAATTGATTAGAATGCTTCGACTTCAAATGATCTATCAATAGTTAAATCAACCAACAATAAACACTTCAATGTCACACGATCTAGCGGCAGCTGACTTACTCACCAAAAAGGCTTTAAATTTAGAGGATCTACCAAAAATTGAATCAATTTCTTTATCGACAACAAGACAACTCGAATCAGTAACAACTCTAGTTCAACTCCTGCTTCAACAGTTAAAACATCTGTAGTGTCTTTGCATCAGAAAAGAAAGCAGTTGTCATCGACAGTAAAGCATGTTGTGTTGTTTGTTGAATGGAATCTACTGGAGACCATTTATGTGGTATTTGTAAAAATCCTGTACACGCAATCTGTGGAAATACCGTAGGAAGAGAAGAATATGGATCGAAAATTCTATGCTATTTATGCCAAAAAGAAGAGAGCATTAAAGATCAAAGGGAAAATGTTGCAAAACACCAGAAAAGATCAGCTGAAAAAATGAGTGAAGTTTCTTTGAAGAAATATAAAGACTTGTTAGTGGATTCCACAGTTTTGGTGTATGTACCTTAGGTAGACAGAGGCCCATTAGATGGAAATACCATTGTAGAGATCATATTAGATACAAAAAATAGTTTATACCTAATTGCTACTTCAGTTGAAATTATAAAAGATTGGCTACCTAGAGATTGCAGAAAAATGATCCTTATTTGGAGGTCATGATTTAAGAAGTGTTCCTCTGAACAGTCCAAAATACAATGTAAAACAAAAAGATGTGTCTGTAAAAATAAGTATCGTATACTTTGTAACTCAAGATGCCACAAATGAAAAACGTTTTTAATAAAAATGAATGAACATTATTATTTAATAAGTACATTCACTAAAAATGTTTAAAATTTCACTAAAAATATCGGCTATTTCTTTTGTTAATTAGTTTCGAATAAATAATTTGTGTTTCGATGACTATTGTTGTATTACTTACTCTACATTTAATAATGCATGGTTTATTAAATAAATAGTTTTAATATCTAAACAATATTATTTCATCTTTTCACTAAAACAGTTAAGGGATTTGATCAAATCTCCGTTTTCATCATCTCCGTGCGACATGTATATATGCGTATGAAACTACATGACAGGTACAAAAAAGAAAAAAAAATATATATAACAAAAGTAGAAATATATTTAAAAGGGCCATAACTGCAGGGTGCCTTTAAAACACTGCACCATTTGGCCTAGGATGTAGGAAAAAACCTGCAGAATAAAAAATCCCCGTCACAGCGCCACGATACTGAAGGTCTTTAGTTGTTAAGATCCAAGCAACAGCCTCTGGAGTTCAATTATGTAAATCTGTGTATCCAAATTCAAACTTAGCGAGAGGACAATATGTTTAACTGTTTCAATCTCGGCTCCGCAATCGCAAGCTGGACTCGCAATTACATTCCACTTGAATAACATACTATTGCACCTTCCATGACTTGTCCTAAGACGATTCAACCAAATTTTTCTTGCTCGTGTAAAGCCAGACACTTCAATCAAAGAATCATCTATTAATTCTAACCAAATAGATTTCCAGAGGTCATTAATCGATTAATTGTGGATTTAAGAAATCTTCCTTTCAGATTGGACTACACGATTTCAATCTATATGGTTTTAAGTACTGAAGCTCTTGAGTAATTAAGTAATAATTAGGAAAATTTTGATATTTATCCCAACAACGTTTTAAAGCCAATTTTCTTCTTAACTGATGATGATAAATGCCAGGACGTTGAGCCAAGGATGTGGAATAGATTTTGAAAATGGCGGTTATCCTTTAAATTGAGCCAAAATTTAAATTACAACATTGCACTGAATTGGACATTAAATAAAATAGAAATGAATCAGCACATGTATTTATTTAGCTATGTGTATATGAAAGAACACTTCAGCAAAAGGTCTAAAGAAAGATAAGATGCATAGTTTCAGGTATAAGAAATGTGTTGAGATTAATATTTTGTAAACTAATACTGATGTTGCAAAACGTATAATAGCCCAGCGACGTCCATTACTTACAGGCACCATTTTTACTTTTGTTATATATTTAATGGTTACGAAAACTGGGATATCTGAAAATTTCGGTAGTTTTTAATTTTTTTTTTTTAATATCTTCAGAAGTTGACAATAAATGTCATATCTAAAAGTACTATCAAATACTCCTTATATTTCTCAACAACTTTGTTAATTTGACCGATCCTGTATCTTCAACAGTAAGAGAGTTACCAATACAGGGAGATAGAAAATGGACAATGTATACTATTCACATATAAATGAAAGATAAAATATAGGTATATAAAATAATAACAATAATTCATAACTGAATATCTTGTCGATACATAAGTCGTTATTATGCGCCTGTGGTGCCACCTCAGTTTTAGCTTCTCCGCATACGCCGAAAGGGTGAAGTTACCTTAGGAAAACCATTTCCCAGAGAAGAGGTAATAATAGACCGTGTTGCATCAATAATTTAGTTGTAAAAAATAAGACAAAAATATATTAAGATAAATTTTAATAGTAACTTTTTATACTATAAATTGAAACAATATTTTAAAGCTAAAACTATCTCATATGAATATTGTTGTTTCAACGAAGCGACAAAGTGCATTCCTGGTATCTAACAGAGTTACCGAACATTTTTTAATACAATAATTGTAGATAATGGTCAAGTGTAGAATTTAAAAATATTTTTATTATACAGAGTGTTCGAGAGCAACGAAGCAACACAAACTTATACTTTTTATTGAAATGTAACGTTATTTGCATTTCATTTTCTGATAGACTGTAATATATAATATAATGATTCTCTGTTGAAAATTGTGCAACGTTTGAACTTTCTTTGTAAAATAACGATTAACGATTGAAGTATTGTTATGGTTTCAACCAGTAGGTACATCATTCCACTACTTGAATTTAATATTTACCTATTTTGATATTTCAATATATGTTCTTTAGTATTATCTACCATTTGCTCATCATAAAAACTCGAACAAAATTAAATGGAACAAATTTATTTTTCAAAAACAATAAATCATGGTGTTCCATGCATGCTGTTATCTAACTCTTAAAACGTCCTTCTCTCACCCACGGACTCAAGGATAGATGTTTGCAAATTTTTGTGTGTCCTAAATTACTAATATTCATCATTATTCAATCAACTTTCGAACTAAATTTTAATTCACTACGGAAAAAGCTAAAAGCGCATATAGTGCTTAACCAATCCTATTTTGTGGTAATTATTATACTGCAGATTCTAGTAAGGAAATATTTTCACATATACGATATTAGCTTGACAAAGTTAAATAATCATTTTCTTGTAAATAAATAATAATTTGGGTGTCGCGACTTTATAATTGACTTGTGATTATACATTCTTATATACGAGAGAACAGGTAAAATAGAACAAGTGAAAGTGATTAGACAGCCATACATTTGTATAGTCAGTCAACAAGCTACTGATTAGTATTCTAGACCCAACAATTACTGAATCAATTATTTTCGCGAATGGTTATCTTAATAACACGATGTCGGTTTCCTTGAGTTTTCTATTGTATTAGGGCACGTGCAGTGCACGGGGATCATCTAAGTAAATAGTTCCAGTATAATATTTATGTACTTATATAGTTGTTTTATATACCTATATATTATTTGCGTTTAATTAGATGCATGTATATCTTTCTCACGGAACTTGTGCAATAATTATAAATCAGAAACATGCATCCACCTATGTATGTACAACATACATATACATAAATATAGGTTTAATAATATTTTCAAGACGACTCTTACTTCCTCTTGTTGCCTGTAATACCTATGAAAGTATATGTGTATTTGTGTTTTGTACTGATTAACGAGTATATTTCTATAATAAACATTAATGTAAACAGTTATTTATGCGTATACTTTTACGGTAAATTTAAGCAAGATCTACGAATAGGAAGTTTTTGTAAGTTAGAAATACATATTTTGTAGTGCAATTAAGAAATATAATTGACGCTTTGCAATTTTTGCATAATAGCTGTTTTGAATTTAGTTTATTATAGACTGCATCTTTGTTCGCTACTAAATTTGTAAAATAATTAGTTAACATCTGTAAATTTTAGGTTATAAGCATAAACTTATACCGACACGTTGTATCTAACTATTACGCATATACACACACTAAATTAATTCATACACACGTACACGTGTTTCTGCTTTCAAACGCTTCATCAGCATGCGACGCGTTATGATAATATTGGCAAAATTACATACTTTCTTAGCATTGTCAAATAGCCTATAACTGCGAATATAAATAATTAATATTTTTAAACAAAAATTTCAAACGCAAGTGTTAATTAACAACAACACAGGTGTTTGGTATATTAGTTTTATTGGTAGAATTCCAAAGCATAACCATATTTTTATATATTTATAAAACAAAAATTGGTAGTGGGATTCTAGAAAATTTGCTAGTATAACTTGATAAATCTGAGCAAATTAGATAAGAATAAATTCCTCATATTTGCCATGCGTAAGAATATAATAACTTAGTGGATCTACTTAAACCACAAAATCACTTTAATTTGAATGTATGATGTGATTTTGTAGGTTTACAATTATTGGTCTTATTTTTTATAGTAGCACCTTGACTGGGAAACGCTATGTTGAATGATTGGTGCCAATTCTTAAATATTTTGAAGAAAATATACCTTCAGTTGACTACTTGCACAAGATGGGGGTACCTTTTCATAATTATTTTTAAACTACAAATTTTTTGGGCAGGGTCTTCAAGAATAGGTTAATAGGAACAAACGAATCAATTCATATACCTGCACGAACTATCCCCAAAGCGACAAGATGCGTTATCAGGAGATGAGAGCAAAGGCAATACATTTGAAAATTTATTACTATAGAGTTAAATGAACATATGATACATTGAAGAAGCCTATATTAATAGCAAAAATTTGCTATTATTAGGTACAAATAAAGACCTCAAAAATTACTATTAACGGTTTCCATCTTTAACTCAAAATAAGCATTTTAGAGTTATTGTTTAATTTTAATAATTAATAATATTCCCTGGTATAATTCAGGTTAAATAAAGCCATGGAAATGGTCCCTTTATTATTTTAAAATAAAGAAAAAGCTTATACACATTTACGAATAAGTTGATGTTGATATAGTACTTGCTAAGTCTGTTAATTTATAATTTATTGCGAATTATGAAAGTTTAATGTTGCTATTTATGTAATTTTTCATTTCAAATTTGAAATAAATCATTCTCTAGTTAGATGCCTACACGAAGTGCTCAGCAATAAACGAAGTTTTTTTAACATGTTCATTACCATACATGAACATGACGATTAATTTAACTTGAATGTCATTATTAATCAACAAATACATAAATTAACGTCCAGTTTGACTTCCTGCATATTTCCTGTAAAATAAAATGATTAATGTATTGTTAGAAAGAGAATTAACTACATAGTTGGATAGAGTCCTTTAATTGAAATATTACATATTGACAAAAACATTTTCCACATTTAGTATAATTAGTATGTAGGAAAACATTTACGTAATACTTTAAGTAAATAATTTTCTTTTCAATTTCTTCGACACAATTCGGTTTATAGATATATATATATATATATATATATATATATATTAATATTGATTTTACTGGTTGTTGTAACTTACTTCCGGGATGTCAGTCCGTTTTTTGCGAATCTATGTAACTTTGCCACAACTTTTTCAAATATGATTGATGACAATATCTAGTAACAGCTGGAAGTTTATCGTTTTATTTTTGATTTACACAATTCCAAGTTATATGTATATATTACGTACCACGTTTCAACAAAAAATCACAATGAATTCTGCATTTTTTCATTTCTTTGCCATTATAGGACTGTTCATTCGCCCCCCCCCCCGCCCCCCCGTAAATTAAAGTTTTTATTCACAAGAAACCGAAAATTTTAATCCAATTTGATCACTCTTCTATCATTTTTTTTGTAATCGACTCACGTAATATGAAATATATAAACTTTTTAGTCGTAAACATCTTCAAATTTGTCAACTTTCTAACTTTTAAACTTGACAACTGGTCAATAAAAATGTCAATTTGTAATATTTTTTGGATAGTTTTTCGTTATCGAGGTCTCACTAGCACATCTCTGATATTCTCTAATCAGAGGATTTTTTGTGGAAAGAAGTGAAACGATTTTGTCCGTCAATTCTGACGTTTTCCGGCATCTGTTATCGCAAATTAAAAATGACTGATAGCATCGACTGTTCATAACCTGGAAACGAATTCTTTTATGACTTCGCAAATCAAACGTCAGATTTTTTATCCGTCAATTTTGACGTTTTCCGTACATTTAATTTAACATTACTTTAAATGCATGTGTCATCGTTTGCTGTCCTGGTCGACCTCTATACTGAATACCGACATTATGTGTAGGCTTTAGTGGAATTTGACAGAATACATGTCTTCCTTATGGGGAAAAATCGAAGCAGTGTCAATAAACCCAATCCGGCTAATGCTTTTTGCAGGCTTCGCCCTCTCTTTGAAGAGATAATATGTACCTAGCTTATGGCACGTGGAAACAGTAGCATGACAACACCGAATATTCGTTTCGACTGCAAATTCACTCGTTTCTCAGGTCATGCCCTCCGATTTCCCCATTTTTACTTCTTGTCCCTTGTTAATCCGTCGAGTGCGAGAAGGAGATATGCTCGCTTTTATTAATCTAAAAGAATAGTGGTTTAAGCCGTGGTTATTATTTAAGATTTTTTGCGAAGTATACGTTTCTTAGTGTAGTATGGGTCTTGAAATATGCGGTTTTGTATTTTTATTCGCTGCTAAAAGTTCATTACTTTATATTAGTTAGTTTATGGACACAAAGGAGACATGTCTCTAAGAAGAAACCTAAAGTTCGGAGTATGTTTTAAAGGAACTGGGGCTTTTCAAACAAAGAGAGGCGCGATTTCTGACTGGAGTTGCCCATAATTTACTCCGGTAATAATCTGGCAAACATAGAGACGATGCGCGAAGCGTGGAATGGACGCAAGAGGAAACCTCGGATGATCTATAACATCTCATTAAGTATGCAAATCCATTTTGCAGAAACATGTGCCTCTATCCTCAGTCCATTTTGTTAATTATTACGTGCTAAATATTTATTAAATCCAACACCAAAATTGTTTCCAGCGCGCGCATATGCATCTAAGTATACAGTACGCGTGAAATGTATGGAATAAAAACTGACAATTGCTAGATTTATAATAAAAATTCTCAAGATTCCAAACCTAGGCATACATTTTTTTAAAACAATTATAAAAATAATGAATGTAATAATAATATACATGGTTATAATATGTCCAGCCATGCATGATCTGAGTGAAGATTTTAACATATAAAAATTTTGTAGGAAATAGGTGACAGACATGGGATTGATCGCGAGCTGTTGTACATTCCATCGAGTCTTCTGCCATTTTGGCAATTTTTGACTAGATGATATAACTTAAAACAGTAACCAACAATTGATTACACGAGCGAATTTGGTAAAGCACTATAAAGCATAGAGTGAATTTGCTAAGTCTTCTTCGTCCTTAAAGGAGGGCAAAATGGCGCCTAATAATTATCAAATTTAATTATTTCCCAACTGACTAATTAAAGTTATTTAGATGTTTAAAAAAATATATTGAAAGTCCTACGGCCGCTCTGCTCTTTTGCGGAAGTGGTGTGGGTTTTTCCATACAATAACAAATTTTATTGAAACTCTGTATCCGGATTATATTTCCATAACAATTTCGAAACAATTAAAAAAAAAAACTAATAATCTTTTGAATCTCCAAATGAGGACTACCTCATGTGCATAAGTTTACCAACCCTTCACATATGTACGTTAAATATATGAAATTGCCATTGAAAAGAGGTACGTCAACCCAAAAAGAACCAAAACACTCGAAATGCTTCCTTCTATCGATGAGCAGTGGCAATATATTTTCTAAATTACTTTAACGAGTTGAGTCGTAAATCGAAAAGATTACTGCTTCGACAAACAAATTAGTTCTTTAAAATTGTGCATATCTGTACAAGAGAAGTGGAATTAGATTAACACATATGCATTTAACACTTTTATAATTACGGAATATCTCATACACATAACAAGAATATCTACATTAATTTTTGCACACAGGCATTTTTTCCTTAACTTTTGTGAAAATCTATCTTTAAATTTGTATCAGACAATAAATTCCTACAAACCATGACTGGCATACATAAAGTTGAAAATCTAAATAAGATTAAATGTATTTTGTTTATGTATATCGAGCGGTGCAAAATTTAGATGAAAATTTGATTGCTTCTTTCGGCCTGGGTGCTAAATTTAAAGCACCAAATTCATTTGCAAGTTGAGAAACTTCTAATCCATGGTATAAATAAATTACCCTGCATGGTTAGTGTTAGAATATTCTTTTTGTACTCGCTTATCAAAACCTGTCATTTCACGATTCGATTTGCGTGCGTAAAAAGTCACTTTAAACACGAGTGCGTAAAAGTAAAGTTGGTACTTCCTAGAACTTGATTAATTTAGTGACATTTTAAAATCATAAATCCCTAACCTTAAGAATATGCTACCCAGTTCGTTGTTTTTCTATGAAAATAAAAGGAAATGAAATAGATATTGTTATATTTGGAAGGTATGTAATTCAATGTCAGAACAGCAACAAATATTATATAAATTACCATTATTCATTCTTTTCAGAAATTGAAACGGAAAAATTATTAAAAATTTTGATTGGGCAATTTTGACAACCAGAGATTGATACCTCAGGGATTAACTGGTTTGTTTGAATTGATCTTGATTGCGAAGGTAGAGTAACGTTAATTGTATTATTACATATATCTTGTATTTCAGATGTCGAACAAGTTGCAGGCGGAGTCGATATCTCTAACGGGATCAGTGTTTTAGCCAATTGAATTCTACTTTGCAGAGAATTTTCGATATATCCTTCTGCAACCGTAGATAATTTCCATCCACCATGCCTTTTAATTGAAAGCAAGTCACCTCCTTGGTTTGCCAACAATGTCGCTTAACTCCTTCGGAAACAGTGACCTGTGAAGTCACTTGCGCTATCAAGCTGAAGGTACTCAGCTATTCGCATTGGAATTTTGCCAATTGTATTAAGACCAACAGGTGAACAAACACACTTGCCATTGCGATATGTCAAAAAGAATCGCTGCTGGCTGTCCGGTCTTAAATTTGCATATTGCCGACTTAATGCAATCCATTCGGGCTTAATGATTGCAAATGTACGGCTGTTACCTGTTTTAGTTTCTGGAATTGTTACGATAATTAAATTCGATTTAAATTCTATGTCTCGCAATAACATTTTGCAAAGTTCTTCACGTCGACACGCTCCAGAAATACCCAAAATTAATACAGCCTATAAATACATATAGTGTTGTATGGAATTTAAATATATGGAAATGACTTTACCTTCATTAGTAGGAACAAAGAATTTGGTGCTTCAACAATAAATTTAGTAATTTGTTCTTCGGTTAATACTGCTGATTTTTTAGGCTGATGTTGCTTCGTTATCTGTTTTAAATACGCTATGAGTTTTGCATATTTAGATATATCCGTATTATCATATATTATTATTAAGCATGATTTTAACATAGAATAAGTGGACCATAATGATTTACTTGATTGTAAATTTTGAAAATAAAGTAATAAACAATTTTCGGAGTATTTTTGTATATTTTTAGATCTAGCCCAAGTTACGAATTTGGTATAAGTGTTTTTGTATACGTTTTTTGATTTTATGGGTAATAAATTATCCACTGCAATATTGGCAGCTTCGCGAATTTCAGGCGGTGTACATTGCATTTCATTATCAGAATTCATGTTGTTGGTGAGGTTTTTATTTTGTATGGAATTGTTTGAATTTGATAATTTTAAATTAAATGTCGCTTCAAATAATCAATACTGCCAACTCAATTTTTTTTAATTAATATCAAGAGATTAGTAGTGTGTCATAAACGATAACGTATTTAACAATATGTATTATTATTATAGTTCTCGTACAAAAAATATTATACAAACTTCGTACGTGAAACATTTCACGAATTCGTGTCCATTGTTCGCGAAATATGATTTTACGCACTTGGTTCGTAAATAACTATTTCTGATTGTTTTATTTTATGCTAACTCAATTACGTCGTCAATCATATTTTAAGATATTGGTAGAAAGTTGAAAGCTAATTCATTTTCCTTTCTTATACGTTGTATGAGGAAGTATTGTGATGACGAAAATTTTCGACCTCAAGACTTTTGCAGACGTCCACGTTTTTGAAGACCCCTGATACCAAAAATGTGGTTTTCAAAAAATTCTCTATGTGTGTGTGACCACGATAGCGGTTAAACGGCTATAGCTAACTATTACAAATTTTATATTTGCGTGTATACTTTTTCTCTTGAGATCTGATTAGATTTTCAGTAAAATCGATAGACCAGATGTATATTTATCGAGAGTACAAAAGTATTTAGAGCTGGATTTGTAATATTTTTTGTTTAAATGAAATTTCAAAATTCGGACCGGAAGTAACAATTTTACTCTTAGCGAGTCGCACTTATTTTCGAATATCTCCCAAAGAGATTTATTGGGAGAATAGAAGTACTTAGAATAGGATTTGAAATAAGTTTTATACAAAAAAGCAAAACAAAATTTGTATTTAAAACAATTTAAAACAATTTAGAACAACTTTTGCATAATTTCGAACGCTCACACGTATAAGAAAGTCGTGGGGTATCCACACCTCATTATTTTATTTTATTTTGAGCATAGCATATCGCTGAAATATATTTAAATACTAAATACATTTATATTCCTAAATAGCGTGCTATCTATGGTGCATTGCGGTTAATCTCTTTAATATTTCGTACGTTGTACCTATTTGTCCGATAAGTCACAATGTTCGAAAGCGTGTTTCGCTTCCGCCTGCCTCTGTGTAAAGTCTTGATTTATCGTTGTACATGATTCTCAAACTATTGCGTCCCCGATGGACGTGGAAATTGGGGTTAAGGCAGATTGAGAGGGTGATATCAATGTAAGGGATGCGGTTAAAGTAGATCAAGTTCCAACTACGGTCGAAATATACATCCCCTACATCGATTTCTTTTTCCAAGTACGATATTGTTTATCTGCTATAACATCTAATACTAGTAGAGCATGACACTTAACTAAACAATTTATGTATCAGTATTAAATTGAAAATATCTGAAGCAATTCGTAGTATTTCGTTAAATATCGATTACTCGTTCTTGTTTTGCAGGTCAAATTAGTCGCAATAATGTAATGATTTATATAAATGTAAGAACAGATGATCATATACATATTTTAGTAAAGTGGGGGAGAGAGATAGAGTTTGGAAAAGATGAAATAGTAAAAAGAGCAGTTTTCTGAAATTAATTAAATTGAGTGGTAATATAAAGTAGTTTTTTTTTCTAATAATATAAAACATTAATATAATAAAGATAATATAGAATACTAGCTGGCCCGGCGGATGTTTTTCTGTTCTCTCCGAGACGTGGCGCGATGATATTAATAGCTCGACCACAGCACCACTAATCGGCTCCAGGTTTTGTGGTTTCCTCTATTGACACTGTACCATATAAGATGAATGTAAGTCATTTTGGTTCATAAATGTAAAATTTGTTAAAAACTGAATTACAGCACCACCTATAGGATCCTACCATAGCTATAAACCATCGTTTCGACAAACCAAATATATTGTATGAATATGACCTTCGTCTTTCAGAAGTTATACGATCACTAAGACACGCACCAACGATTATAAATATAAAGGGTGTTTAATAAATATGCGGCAAAAATACAAGGGGTTATTCCATGGACTATTCTAAGAATTTTTTGTCTTTTGATGATTTTTGAAAAGCCGCATTGTTTCGAAGTCATATTATAGGGCAACCAAAATGTTCGACAAAAACATTTTATTATCAAAAATTACATATAAAGCTTCCGAATCTACAAGAACTGTTGAGAAAACTGCAGTTCTTCCCAATGTGTTTATTAACTAGATTATTTATATTAATTAATTTCGGATTGTTAATCTATTGAAGATCATTGTTTGCTTAATCAGCGTTATTCATTTTTGTCTGTCTTCCTTCTTTGAATGTTTGCAAATCGTTACAATAATGAAGTTTTCTACCCCTCCACCGTAAGGCAAGTATGAGGCTTGGCAAATCGATCGTCTTGTATATCTAAAACTCTTGTGCCACGATCATTATATGTCTTATTTGTCTAACGTACTCAATTCTCATTTTTGTCAAAACACTTTTGTCGATTTAAGATATAAGATAGCTCGCCGCCGCATGTCGGTTGCGAAGGAGGAGTGGATCGCAGTTATTTTTTAAAACGTTGATCAAAAATAGCGCCATCTTTTATTCAGTTAATTAACCCGAGAGGAAGGAAAAGAAGTTTTAATGGTATTCAAATAGAAACGAGAATCATAACAATAACGAGATTAATTTTAAAATTAAAAATGGAACAATGTATGTTTTCCAGTAAACGAAAGAGATTAAATGACACCAGTTTATGATTATATCAGTGGTTCCCAAACTTTTCCGAGTCGCGGCGTCCTTTTTCAATTAAAAGTTTTCCATGGCGCCCTACCCTAAGTTAAAGTATGACTGGTCGTAAGTAAAAAATAAATATAAATAAAACTCTTCATAGTTTAACATTCTTTTTACTTTGTTAGTATTAAACTAATAATTAATGTGATGGATGCACCATTTCCTGAAATTGTGGAATTAAACTGGACACTTACTTTTTCCGAGTTAATTTTTGCTCTATACTTGCTTTTTATCACAGCGACCGCTGAAAACCCAGCTTCGCACAAATACGACGTCGAAAATGGAATCCGCAGAGCCTTATTATCTAGAGGGGTATATTCATCTTTTATTGAAATCCAACATTCTGTCAATTCCATACTGCCACATTTTGCTTCCAAACTGTTGTCACAAGATAACTCCATAAAATTCTCTTCTTCCGCAGAAGTAAATCAGACGGAGTGTTAAATGGATCTTGAATCCATGCAAACCTACCGAAATTTTCATTTTGAAAGTATTTCTCAAACCACATAATTAGTTGTGATAAGGGCCCTTCAAACATGTTTTTTATATCTTGAGAAAGATCAAATTCATTAGACCTTAAAAAATGCTGCAAAATTAAAAAACAATCTTTGCCTGCATTTTCATTCAATTTTCTTCTCCATAGTTTGAGTTTTGTTTATAAAAGCTGATATTTTTTCTCTTGACTTCAAAAGGTGCATGTTTTTCCCTGCAGAGAGGGATAAGAGAATTCAGCTTTTCAAAATAGTCGCATAAATATGCTAGTTTTATTAAAAAAATCGTCATCAGCAAAATCTTCTGCATCTCTGTACCCTTCCTCTTTACGGAAAATAAAAATTTCTTGTCGCAATTTCATCGTGCACTGCGATAGAACAGCAAAGACGAGTGTTTGGATTCTATATCCTCACACAGCTTTTTAAAAAAACCTCGCTTTCAATAGACGAGATTTTATAAAATTTACCACATTCACGACACATTCTAACACCTAATTCAGTGCAGGACTCAGATGCTTTGACGCAAGCGCTTGTCTATGAATACAATTGACCCACAGTGCATTTGATGATTTGCTTCGAATATGTGCCTGTAATCCTCCATAGCAGCCAGACATGGACATCAGACACCAAAGCACTTAGGCCAATTCAAATTATTTTCAGATATAAATGTATCAAGAGTCCTGAGCCTCCGCTCCAGCAAGTGTCTTCTTTAGTGTTCTTACCATCTATAAACCGTACATGGCATATCAAATGAGCATCTTGATTATTATCCGTAGCTTCGTCTAGCTGTAATCCCAGTTCCCCTCCTAAAATTTTTTCAATCAATTGATGGTTGATATCTTCCGCCATGTGTTGTATTCTCCGATCAATTGTGTTATTGGAAAAAGGCACTTTTAAAAACAGCTTCCCAGCAGGTTGACCAACCATGATGTTCACCATATTTACAGCAGCCGGAAGAATAAGTTTTCTGCGATAGTATGAGCCTTCTTACATTTCGCGATTCTGTAAGCCACCTTGTAAGATGCTAGTAACGCTTTTTTAGTATAGATTTTGTCTTCCAAAATGTATTTTGTTGCTTCTGTTTTTTTAACTTCTTGGCAAAAAAATAATGAGGTTTGCTAATCTAGATAATATTAGTTTCTTATTTTGTTTTTTGTTTAGTTAGATTGGTTGAATTAATTATGAAGCTTTTACAATATTTCGCGGCGCCCCTGTAAAGAGGTCACGGCGCCCCGGGGCGCCGCGGCGCACAGTTTGGGAACCACTGGATTATATAATATGTGCGAAATTTAAGATCCTCCAGTATATAAACTATTTTAAAATTTGCTTGAGAAATAATTTAAATATTACTAATGAAGAAGGATATTACATGCAGTAATATAACATCCAAATAAAAAGAACGAAAATTGTCGTGCACAAAAATCGGTACAAGATGCCAAACGGCAGAGATGTTCAATGATGGATCTCCCAAAAATGTGTTCTTATTATAAATTAAAGTATTTAAACATCAACGTGCAAAGTTCTATCTGTGTATATAGTTTAAACCAGCGTTTAGAAGCACAAAACAGAACGCAAGCATTAATTGAATTTAAAGTTTAATATTAAATAAATATGAATAAATGCAAAATTTAAGTTTAAAATGGAGATAATATATGTATATATATATATGAACTCACTATAATCTATTTATTAGAGAAGAATCAAAAATTTAATAATAGTTGGAGAATATAATAAAAATGAACTTGGTTAAAAATGGGGCTATCTTAACCTAAAAAGAAGAAACAAATATTTATGAAGAATATTAGGAAGAAGAAATATATTTTATGATAATTTAATAATAGTACTTTAAAGTAAAATATAATAGAAGTTCTTTTCATTCTGATATAAGATATTCATATATCTTACTTCAAATTGAAATATACATTTTGGCACAAGTTAACGTGTAGCATTTTACTATTATATATTCGTCTTATTATTATAATATAAAGACAATGTCCCATAAAGTACTGAAAGGTTGCCTTCTTGCAAACGATTTATAAAATGTGTTTCTAATTTTCTGTGCGCATGAGATATTTTAGTTTAGTTTAGTCACATTTTTTCTCTGCGTCTCTAATAAGCACAGCATTTATCAATTTTTTGTTACTCTCTATTCCCAGTAATGAAGAATCTCCACTGTAATTACGAAAAATGAATCAGCCTGTATGTTGTGTCAGTATGTAATTTCTTTTGACTGACTTTTGATAATGAATGCTTATTCTTATTATCCGTATTACATTAATGGAATATCTAGATATATACACATATTTTTTTAATTATCATAATAAATGGAAGTGTTACCTCGAATGATATAACATCATGAATATTAAAAATGAATAATTTCATACATTTCGAATTTAAAATTATGAACTAATCAAGCATATTATTATGATATCCGGTCGGTGATGTTTTTCTACAAAATTAGTTCACTGATTTGCAGTATTTATCGCCAATAATACACACATTATGAACGTACGCGATCCAGCATTCAATTTAAACTTAAAATGAATCGTAAAAGTTTAATTTCCTATTCCGTTTTGCCATTCAATATGATTCGATGTCAAATTTATTCACTTTTGATGATAATAGGACTCACACAAACAATGATTTATTCCGTGTAATCCCAAATATTCTGCTGTTCATCACAAACATAAATTATCTTTGCGGTCAATTGGTTACTGTCGATTTGTTATTATTATGTGTTCGATTTTCAATGTATAAATCCAATTTGCAAATTGACAGAAACGGAAAAAACTCACCCTGGACAATCAACCTGCGTAAAATTGGTATTTTATGAAAACAGGTGCTGTAAGGCTTCTTGCTTTATTATAAAGCATTGTGTACACAGACAGATTTTTTAGTCAGTCTTGCCAGTACATGTACACAGTAGTGAAGATAGCTCTGACATAACGTAATCAGTGAACTGGTCAATACTGGTATCCAATTTTTCTGGTGATGTGTAAACACCCCAAGCTGTCATCGAGTCGGAGAAGAAATTGGCCGCATTCAGCAGGCACAATAGTTGCGCGACTATTCAGTGATCGTACTCAGATGATGTACGTTCACTCTGAACAAGTTGCATGTACGCATGCGTCCTTAACACATTCCAATTCCAACGTAACACACATTTTGAAGAAAGTTAATACAAAAGCAAGATAAACAAATTAAAGGTATTGTGCAGAAATAAATGTATTATAATATTGAAGTTAACCGAATATTTAAAGCGGTGTTAGAAAAACCGGCCCCTATACTAAAAACTACGCCAAAACTTAATACAGAAAAACAATTTATTATTATTGTTTATTGGACTTAATCTGTATAATTCATAAACACATGGCAGCAGAGAAAAGTACCAAACGGAAGGTGATCACATAAAGGTGAACGGTCCTGTTGTCCAGCGAACACTGATGTCAAGTACACAGTTGGAGCGGGAACGGTTCCCGATCCGTCTGCTGAATGCGACCATTGTCAGAAAAATTTTTTTTCAAAGGGTTTTGTGAAGTTTTTGGCACTGGCATTATTTTGTGAAATTGTGTATCGATGATTAGACGCAATACATGCAACCATCGTCTTATTTCTTTTCTATAACCTAATCTAACTTTTTATTAACAGTTTAGTAGTAAATGGAAATAGCTGAAATGGGTGACAGTGGAGAAAAAGAAAAACAAAAAAAACTACAAATAGAAAAACATCAGAATGGGTGAAGGATGATACAATTTTATTGATAGAATTATGTGAAATGAGACCTGCAATTTGGAATAGTAACCTGACAGATTACAAACATCGACAAATAAGATCTAAGATAAAACTTTACTGAAATTTTACAGAGAAGTTAAAAATGACATAAATCACAAATGGCAGATTCTCAGAAGTCAGTTTAACGTAGAAGTAAGAAAATGTAGGAAAGAGAAATCTGGAGAAGCCACAGATGAATTATATTAGAATACACATAAAACATTCTTAAATATTTATTCTAAAATATACATTAACAACAGGAGACGATATTATAATTGTTTATATAGCCATTCCTGCCTTTATTTTTTAGATTCATTTGTTGCATTTCTAAATTGATCTGTTTGCAATGGCAACAAGGAATTACCAATTACAAAATTCTCCTTGCGGCACCAATTACCCTCTGTTAGAGTGCCATCAGTTTCACTAACTCAATAACTGGTATTTGTATATAGAGGGTTGCTTATTAGTGCGTCAAAGTCCAATATAGGTGGTATTAAATAGTACTGAAGAAATTTATTTTATAAAAAGTGGCACAGTAACAAAAAACACACATTTTGAAAATAATTTGAATTATACAGGGTGATGCGTTAAAATGGCTCACATTCGATTTTTTTTTATTTAAATGAAACACCCTGTATATCTTTTGTTTTTCCTTATCTACTTTAATTTGTGTTTTCATCGATATCTGGGGTTTTGGTTTTGGATGGCGCATTGTTGAGTTATTAACGAAAATTGAAAAAAAAATGGTCGCGACAATGTTTACCATAATAATTCTATGCGGTAGTATTACGATTATCTAAGACAAAATTATTTAGTAAGTATGCAGCCAAGGGATGTGTTGAACCTACAAAATAATCAAACATTCATTTTATTATACAGGGTGTTTGTTACGATGCAATCAATTTGGCTATCGTCAAAGAGCGTTTACTGATTTTTACTTTCTTATACGTAGTATAAGGAAGTATTGTGATGATGAAAATTTTCGACCTCGAGATTTTTGCAGATGTCCACGTTTTGAGGTCCCCTGATACCAAAAAAGTGGTTTTTAAAAAATCTCTCTCTCTCTCTCTCTCTCTCTCTGTGTGTGTGTGTGTGTCTGTCTGCGTCTGTGTGTGTGACCACGATAGCGATCAAACCGCTACAGATATCAATTTCAAATTTTGTATTTACGAATATAATCTTCCTCTTGAGAACTGATTAGATTTTGAGCAAAATCGGCAGACCGGAAGTAGTAGTTTACTTCAGTGAAAAAATCGAATTTTGCAAATATTTCGTCAATTACTAAGTTTAAACAAATTTATAAGGAATTCAAATGTACTCAAAATTAAATTTGAGAAAAATTGTATTAATAAAGTTTTTCGAAATACCGACCAGAAGTAGGTCTTTTACTCTTATCGAAAATCAGTTTTTTGCGAATATCACGCAAGTCATGCTTTCTAGGCAGGTAAATTATCAGTATAAAAGTATTTAGAACGTATTTTTAAATATCTTTTGTATAAAAAAAAATTCAAAATTCGGACCGGAAGTAACACTTTTACTCTTACCGAATAACGATTTTTTGCAAATATGTCGTAAATTATGCATTCTATATATATTTATGAAGAGTATAAAAGTATTTAGAGTTGGATTTGGAATATTTTTTGTATAAATGAAATTTCAAAATTCGGACCGGAAGTAACACTTTCATACGTATAAGGAAGTCGTGTGGAGGCCACACCTCATTTTTTTCAAATGGAACACCCGTATATTATTAAATTATTGGAATGATGCGTTAATTGCGCTTAATTTTTGTTAATAATGTCCTATACCCAAACCCAATAATTCCGGAGTTATTTTTAATTTCTCATTACAAACCGCAATTATTTGTTTTCGGTTTGATTTAGTGTACTGGGTAAACGATTTGACAAACAAATACAAATAAACGTCAACAAACGTCAAAAATTAAAATCTTATTGTTGCTGTTAATTAGTGATATTAGTGATTTCTTAAATTTCTGCGTTTAATATTGTCGTTGTGTTATTTATTGATTGGATTAGTGGATAGGTACGAACTTTTCTTGTATATTTGTTGTTTGCCACATATTATTATTACGGTTTTTAGTTAAGTCAATATTATGCAGTTTGAAAGCAACGAACTCGTTGACATGATTTTCATTATGGGATCTGCCCAAAAGAATTGTCTGTTAACCAAGCGAATTTATGCGCAAAGATATCCTGACAGAAGACAACCTTCAGTTACAAGTTTGGTAAGACTTAAGGAAAGATTCATTAGAACAGGAAATGTGAGTTATGAAAAGCTTGAAAGAGGTCAAGTGACGAAGATAAATTGAAAGTCTTGTTATCAGTAATTGAGGAGCCCTCTACTAGTTCGACCAAAATAACAACAGAAACTAATATACCAAGATCTAATGTTAGCAATATTTAAAAAAATATATCATCACTACAGTATTTCCTTTCATTAAGAACCGTTGGGGCCTGATTTAGAGACTAGAAGGATGTTTTGCGAATGGGGATTAGAAATTGAAAGGATAACACCTAACTTCTTCCAAAAGGTATTATTTACTGACGAATCGACCTTTACTCAGAATGTGTCATTAAATAACTTTTTCAAAACCGTTTGGTAATTCACGATTAGGTCTTTCTTCCAGAGATTTTGTCAAATCTACAATTATTATAAACACTTCTGTCAGAATTTCTTCCACTGCATCCCACGTCAATATATGTAAAATTATATTCAGCATTTACAAGTGCTTTAATTATATGTAATGTGCTTCCCATCTACTACACCAATAAAATTCGGAAAGATCCAGTGATGCTCAAATAATTCTGCAATTATTTGCCATTCCATGCATGTTTTAGGGACCTAAAAAACAAATGATGAATGAAATATTCACTATTACATTAAATCCTTGATTTTTTTTATGAATATGAATGCATAATAAATGAAAGTATTGTTTCAAATAAAAATCTTTTTGAAGATATTGAAAATGAGAGTCAGAAATCGTCACCGAAGTAAGTACATTAGGAAGTGATAGCTATCGCCTGCAAAACATATTGCAATAATTAACAAGACTAATTGGATACAATTTATTACCTGTTCCCAAAAATCATAGAGTTATTGCTAATCTTTCAGCAGATAAACTCGATTTTCATATTAACTATACCTAGTAGAAGTTACTTTGTTCAACAAGGTATCAAAATTATTTAAAGACTGCGAAAAAAGCTTTATGGGCCGCTAAATCATCGCATTTTATTTCTTTTAACAAATTTGACCAAAGGCTATTTCTCTATTTTTTATCCATTTGCGAATCCATAACCTTCTTTTACGTTTCGAACGTTGTTGATGGTGTTGCTCTTCGTCCAGTAACATATATGCTACAATTGCAACAGCACAATGTGCTTGAGCTGCCATTGTCCAATTCTGGTAACTAGTACTATTAACAAAATTATTTTTTTAAATAAATACATAACCTCTCAACCTTGCTGACCATGGCACTGATATCCTCGAGAATATGACATATTGTGTTTACAGAGGCTCACTGGTAGGGATGGCAAAAAATATAAATATATCGATATAATCATCATATGATATATCGAAAGCTATATATCGATACATGCGATACATCGGAACAAATATATCGATACATACGATATATCAGAACAAATACATCAATATATGAAAAAATCGAATATATGTACGTGTGTAGGTACATATTTTTTTTTTATTTCCAAAATTCAAGTTTTCTTAATAGCTACCGAGAAAATACTCAAGAATAATGTAATAAAAAAAGTAATTTTTATTACTATAACTTACAAGTAGGTAAAATATCCAGTTCTACAAAATTGAATTTTTTTATGAAAAATAAAATGTTTTACTTTCTTATACGTAGTATAAGGAAGTATTGTGATGATGAAAATTTTCGACCTCGAGATTTTTGCAGATATCCACGTTTTGAGGTCCCCTGATACCAAAAAAGTGGTTTTTAAAAAATGTCTGTGTGTCTCTGTGTGTGTGTGTGTCTGTGTGTGTGTGTGTGACCACGATAGCGGTCAAACCGCTGTAGATATCAATTCCAAATTTTGTATTTACGAATATAATCTCCCTCTTGAGAACTGATTAGATTTTGAGCAAAATCGGCAGACCGGAAGTAGTAGTTTACTTCAGTGAAGAAATCGAATTTTGCAAATATTTCGTCAATTACTAAGTTTAAACAAATTTATAAAGAATTGAAATGTACTCAAAATTAAATTTGAGAAAAATTGTTTTAATAAAGTTTTTCGAAATTCCTACCGGAAGTAGGTCTTTTACTCTTATCGAAAATCAGTTTTTTGCGAATATCTCGCAAGTCATGCTTTCTAGGCAGGTACATTACGAGTATAAAAGTATTTAGAACATACTTTTAAATATCTTTTGTATAAAAAAAATTTCCAAATTCAGACCGGAAGTACTACTTTTACTCTTATCGAATAGCGATTTTTTGCAAATATGTCGTAAGTTATGCATTCTATGTATATTTATGAAGAGTACAAAAGTATTTAGAGTTGGATTTGGAATATTTTTTGTATAAATGAAATTTCAAAATTCGGACCGGAAGTAACACTTTCATACGTATAAGGAAGTCGTGTGGTGGCCACACCTCATTTTTTTTGTTTACAAATCATAACTGTCTCATAGCCACAGGACAATAAGTAAGCTGTTTGCCTGCATTTGTGGGTACATCAGTTCCATAAATGCAAGCTATCAGGCAAAGAGCTCAGAAATAATAATTTGGAAAGTCTACTTCCCTTGAGACGGTTACGACTTTTTGTAGCGGTTGCTCCAGCTTTTGAAAATAACCTCTCACTGGGGACCGACGTTGCCACAACAGTTGGGATATACCACATTCATTTCATTCCAGGTATCCAAGAGATCATCATTTAGGTTTCTAACTGGCACGTTTAAATATTGATTAAGTTCACTATCCTTATTTGATCTGCCTTGTCCACTTTTTTTAGTCCTAGATGATGGGCCCATAAATCAAATTCAGGACCTTCAGCAGACGAATCAGAAGATTCGGATGAAGAAGAGGTTTTTTGCAAACTCGTGATCTCACTTTTTATGTGTCTCATCACAGTACCTAGGGCTTGAGGATCTCTGAAGTGTATTTGTTTGAATCGAGGATCTAATATTGTGGAAACTGGTGGTATATAAGATTTTTCGATAGCGCCAAACTTCTTTTCAATTTCTTTTAATAAGGTTGTTTTCAATTCTTTACCTATTTCATACCGGGGCACATAATTGTTGTACTGATCCATCAGACAACGAATCATAGGTATTACTTTGCCTATTGTTGGGTGATTTTCACCACTTATCTCTACTGTCATCCTTTCTAATGGCTTTAGATATTTGCATACTTCGCGTAAATGCTCAACTTCGGCTGCAGTAATCATATTTGGAGCATTAACATCGGAAAGTAAAATATTGCTGACCATTGGTGACATTTGTAAAAATCTCTCTAACATGTAATATTTGGAGTTCCAACGAGTTTTGACATCCAAAATCAGTTTTTTTGTTTCCTTCTAGCGTTTCTGCATCGATTTGTGCTTTTCTTAACTGATCACTAGCCTTAACACTTCTTTTGAATCATACTACTATGGATCGCACCTTGTCAATAATATTATTCAAACCCACGGTGTTTGTTAGCGAATTGTCACATACCAAATTGAGAGTATGTGCGAAGCATGGGATGTGTCGGTTTTTCCCAAATTTGTCATGTATAGCTTTGACCATATTGGCGGCATTGTCCGTCACTACAGCAACAACATTATTAGGATCAATTCCCCAAATTTCGAGAGCTTTGCCCAATTCTAAAGCAATATAGTCCGCAATAATACCTATTGTCGCTGATGTTAACTTCATATCATGTACAAAGTGGATAGTGAGGCCCATCAAACTCTTGGTCTGCATATCGGCAGTCCATATGTCCGTTGTAAGTGTTAAATGCTTTGATTGTTTTAACATATTTTTGAACGCGGCTGAAACCACCTCGTACTTTCTATCAATATTATTTTTGATGGTGTTTCTGGTTGGTACTTTGTATAAAGGTGCCACTTCTTTCATCAAAGACAGAAAACCCTTACCTTCTACAATATTAAATGGCAAATTATCCTGAACAACAAATTTTACTAATGCTTCCGTTAGTTTCATATTCTTAGAGCCATCATCTAAAAATAGAAATAAACGGTGAAATTCATGCCGATTATTAAAAATGTCAGCTTTACCTTTGAAGGATGAAATTGTTTTGAAGGCAGATACAATTGTAGCTTGCTTGAATAACGAGCTTGTTATTTCTCTACTTGTGCTTGGTTCAGCCTCATATTCAGAAACTGTCATTGTTGAAGTTGATGAATGATCATCACTTTCTTGTGAAACAATAAGATTTTCCTATAAATATTTAATAATAATTTATTAAAAATTAGGGGTATATTGGTCTTACCTCATCTTGAGGTAGTGAACTACTAGTTCCAGCCGTTTCTACATCCATTCGGCTTTCGGGTTGGAATGGACCTTTTCTCTTTTTTGGTTCATCAGCCTTCTTTTCCTCCTCAGTTAAATGTTGTAGAACGGAGGAATGTTTTTGTTTGAAATGTGTTTTTAAATTTGTTGTATTGCCCGAAGTTTTCAGTACCTTAGCACACAGACTGCATTTAGCAGTATTTGGAGCAATTTTTTCAAAAAGGTTCCAAATGTTACTTCTCGGAGGAGCCATATTTTCAAGACTAATAATCGGTCACTTAGTATTTAATAAATAAAGTTGATTTCAATTTCCACTTCATTAAACTTTTGAACAATCGCACTATACTCTTTCACAGTGAACACTTTTGTAGCTCTTTGGAGACTGCGGAAAAAGTCGAGCTTTATTTATAAACTTTGTACTTTGTATGGTAATTCTCCGAGAAAAATGTTCGGGGAAGAACTTGATTTTGTTGCAATAGTTCAAAGGAATCCCGATTATAGCCGATAATTCTGATACCTATCGTATGAAATGTAGGTAACTAAGTTACTTTCGCTCCTCGACGCTAGAGGGTACTACTATTAAGTAACTTAACAAATGTTGGTTTTAAAACAAACTAAATTGAAGTTTCATTGAGTTTCACACTTTCTTAATTTTTCGATATATTTCAACAAAAATATCGATATATTTTGCGATATATCGAAACTATTATATCGATATTTATTTATCGATATATTTGAAAACACATCGATATATTAAATATATCGATATATCGTTGCCATCCCTACTCACTGGCTCACTGACATATAAACATCACCAGCATTCTCTTTGACAGCGCAATATATGGCAAAATTTGGGAAACGTGTCAGTACAATGAGCAGATGTTAGTTAATGCACTGACTAAAATTTTGACCGTGTACACTTAGTTTAAGAATAGAAGGCAGGAGTATGAATTTTTATATTACACATTTTTTTAAAATAAAAATTCATTGGCAATTAAATTAAGAAAAGTAAATTAATTAGTCTATATTCTATAATAGTCTGCCTAGTTCCGAGCATTCACTTTCAACTTTTTAATCGCACAGCATACATATTTATTTACGCCAAGGATGTAACGAAACGAGATTATATAAAAAAATAATTAAGATATTAAAATGATTTAACAAGGTTAGTTTCTGTAAAAAGTATTACATACTTAACATACTCCTATACATACAGATACACATCATTTGTGTCATTCTATTACACGCTAATAGCTTGCAAACATTATTTACATACTTGGTGTAATTAACTATTTAAATATTAGACGTCTATATATGATAATTATCTTTTAACACCTGGTGACTGCCGAAAGTACCATCTCTAATTTAACAGCACGAGAACCATACACATACATACATATAGGTATTACCTGTAGTACATAGATATACGTATGTTATATCTAGTGTACCTACATATTTATTTAGATCATGCTTTCTATCTCTTACACTTTGTTTCTTACTAATGCATGATAGCAGTAAGTAATGGTTTTGCAATCGTCAGTTAAAAACAAAAAAATTCTTATATTATTGTACATATTGTAACCGGGTATATGAGAGTAATAATTACATATTTATTAGTTAACAAACACAAATAAATTAAAATTCTACCATAATTAATAGGGAGCGGACACGAAAGGTTGATGACTCTTCGCCCATGGGTGAACTATTGCAATGTTGTACTTTTAAAGAGGTATTAATTTTATTTATATAATTGGATAACAAGTGGCTGGTGATATATAAAATACAAAATACCTTATTATTTGTTCATTTTGTAGTTCAAGTCGAGTAATGGAGTATTAATATTTACTAGCAATACTTTCTCAAGGTTCTCTTCTGTAAGGTTTGTTCTCTTTGAATGAAGTACATCCTTGTAGATAGAAAACGTCCTTTCTACATCGCAACTGGTTATAGGTGCGTACTGGAAATATTCTTTTATTTCAGCGTATTTAGCAGTTAGATTTTGTGTCATTGTCCCCACACACAATTGCCGCAATGTTATTAAATCTGGATTTCTATTAAAAACTGCGTCTAACTTTTGCCGAAGGCTATATCCGATGTCACTTGGAATAAAATTATTAATAGCCACATCTAGTGTGGTTACTCCGTCTTTCAATTTGAGATTGAGATTTTCAAAGTATGTGATTAGTTTAGGCAAATTTCCAAAGTGTTCCTGAAGGAATAACAACTGATTTTTTAAATTTGGGATTTGTGTTGGTTCCTTGCACTCAGAAATACTTCGAGCATCCTCATTTAAACATGTAACGCAATTTTGTAAATTATGGAAATTCTCTGCATAAAAACTAGTAGCTCCCAAACATGTTTCCCATCTAGTTATTACTGGCTAGGAAGGCAGTGAAAAAGATGGATGTTTTTCCTTGTAAAGAGCTACTCTCAGTGGTGCTTTTCTAAAAACTTCTTTTAAAGTGGATACAAGTCTATCAACTTCCGGATAGGCGTCTCTGATATATTCACAGATTCTGTGCAGAGTATGTGCTACACAAGTAATATGCAGCATTCAAGGATATGTTTCCTTTAAAAGTCTGCCTGTTTTTAACATATATGCGACACTGTCACTAACAAAAGTATTTTTTCCTTGTACCTGTCGTCTGAATGAGCATTTTGTGCAAATTCTCGTGACACCTTAAACTTCTTGGGTGGTGGTTTGCCTTGCTTATGCCGCTGCATGAAATCTTGCTTGCACGCAGGTTCATAATGAAGAGCCCAAGTTTCATCTTCAGTAAAAATTCGACTCAATACGCCTTCATTGCAGAGGTTCAAAAACGCACGGGAACATTCCATGCGCTGTTGCTCTTGCGGCAGCTTGAGCATTCTCGACACCCATCTTGCGCTTACTTTAGTAGTCATGCCAAGATGATCATGTAGAATTTAAAAATGGTTAGGTGTGTCAACCTATAATCATTTTAATCTAGTTTGCTCATCATTAGTAGATTTGTAATTTTATTTAAGAAAACCTTGTTGATTTTCTTGAACGAGGGTAAACTTTTTAAAAGTAATTTTAAAGTTGTCCGGTAGATGGCGCGATGAGTTTGATTTGGTTAAAGTTCCAGTATAAGAAAGTCTTAACAGAAGAGGTCATTAGTGCGATTGCGAGATAGGCATGGGAACAAAAAAATTATGTTTATATGTCAAAATTCAATTCTACCACAAAAAAAAATAGTGCCATCTATCGAAAGCCAGCATATACCAAAACAATTTTGTTGACCACGCAAACATATTGTGTAAGTACACATAAATAATTTTTGTTTATATAAATATAAAATGTATTAATAGGTCGACCACAGCGCCACCTATCGTGTCCAGATAGTAATTTTCCTTTTTGTCGCTAAACCAACATACCGGGTCGTCCAAAAGTCTGGATTCACGTGGATTTTGAGTAAACTATTCACTTTTTTGGAAAACTGAATTCTGTATCTTGAATGGGAATAAAATTGCAACTCAATAGTATTTTTTATTTCAAAAAAATTGTTTATAATTTTGAGATAAAGTTAATAACAATGTTTTTTTAAATGAAAACCTACCGTGATTTTTATTTCAGAGAGAGTACTTTCGATAAGAATTGCATTGGCATAGAAATTTTGGCTATAAACCTTACGATTATTGTTTAAATTAATATTAAATTTTCGATCCGAACACTCGTTCGCGCTTGTTCGGAAAATACACGAACGTGTCTTCTCTTACCACGTTTCCAACTGTAGGCATGGGTCCACCCCCTAATAAAGCATTCTATTGAAGGCGTTACGTTTATCTTGAATGAAAGCATTTTTTTTTTATAAAATGGAGATCTACCGCGATTACGATATTTAAACGTTATGAGAAAGTACAACGTAGTTTAATAAAAATTAGATCCGAAACGTAATTGGCAAACGTAAGGAAAGAAGCGTAAAAATTAGTAAATATCTCAGAATAAAATATTAGATTAATGATTAAAAACGCAACGTCATAGTTTTCGGCGTCCTAATTAGACATCAATCCACGGAACTGCGGATGTGCAGTTTCTCTTTCATTATGTCAATTTAAATAACAGCAGTGTCAAGAAGACGAAAAATAAAAATACCAATTATAACAAAAATCCCTCAATCGATGAAATCAGTTTGTCTTTTAATTAAAAAACGCCATAAGAATGGCAAATTGCAAAGCGAGTTATTTTAAACAATGAGTGCCTCAAGTTCTATAAAATGATTTTTTATAATAATATAAAAAAACCATTTTATAAGACCTTAAGGCACACATTTTTAAAAATGATTTGTGACCACTCGTTTTTTAAACTTTTTTTATACTAATTTTTCTTACTTTAGTAATAAGCAAAAATTTTTCTTACTGAATGCGAATTTGATTTTAAAAATATTTTACAGATATTTTTATTTATTAAAAAATGGGGTAATACAGGAAAATAACAAACACAAAATATAAATAAAAATTGTAATTAAAATTTCGTGTAAAAAAAAATACTCCTAATATAAAATTAAAACAAACAAAACAATGAAATTAAACTAGATATTACCAAAATCATATTAAATGTTCAAAATGTTCGCCATTAACTTCCTGGCAGAATCCAACTCGATGAACTACACCTTGGACAGCATTATTCAACATTTCCTGAGGTATATTCGCCATGGTCTCTTCAATTCTCTCTCTCAGATCCTCTAGATTTCTTGGTCTACTTTTATAGACCAAACCTTTTACGTATCCCCATAAAAAGAAATCTAATGGGGTGAGATCTGGAGATCGTGGTGGCCATTCCACGGCTCCCCTCCTTCCAATCCACCTTTCGGGAAAGATTTCATTTAGGTAATTTCTTACAGCAATACCAAAATGAGGCGGTGCACCATCTTGCTGGAACCAAACTTGATTCGGAATTGCATTTCGAAATATTCTTCGAATCGCTGGAATTATCTGGTTCCTTAGCAAATCCAAATACAATACAGCAGTTAAGTTGCCCTGGATGAAGAAAGGACCAATAATTGTCCCATTAACAATACCTGCCCATACATTAAGTTTCTCGGGATGTTGGGTATGGTGCTCCTGCATCCAGTGGGGGTTCTCCAGCGCCCAATATCGACAATTGTGACGATTGACTATTCCATTTAGGCAGAATGTTGCTTCGTCCGAAAATATGATGTTATTTGTAAAATTCAAATTTTGTTCTTGCTGGAAGAATAACCATTCACAGAATTGGAGGCGACGATCGTAATCTTCTGCGGTCAGCTCTTGCTGAAGTTGCAGTTTATATGGTTTGGCACTTTGGTTTTTCAATATCCTCTTGACAGAAGTGGCACTTACATCATAATCTAGTGCCAACTGCTCGGTTGAAATGATTGGCTCCTCATAATCCTTTCCATTACAAGCTGTGCGACATGGTCGTTCGTTGCTGTCTTGGTTCTGCCAGATCTTGGGAGACTCTTGACGGTTCCGTTTTCAAAAAATCTTCTGTATGTTTTTGCAACAGTCGATTTTGAAATTGGGTTTCGCTCGGGGTGAAGTTGATTGAAGAGATCACAAGCTTCTTGATGTGATCGCTTTTTGTCGCCGTATCCCACCATAATTAGAATTTCTATCCGTTCTCTCTCTACCAGTTCCATATTTACGCAAATTGTTCAAAATCACAGATCACAAAAATAATAGATAAAGTCAATACCAAAACAACACAATTAACAACAAACAAAACGTTCAAGAAAACAGAAAATAAAAATTCAAATTCGCTCCGTAAACGTACACTAGTAATACCAAAAACAGAATGAGATAAGATTTGGACCTTCCAAGTGTCTAAAAACGGAAAAAGACCATAAAATTATTTTTTATTAAACTACGTTGTACTTTCTCATAACGTTTAAATATCGTAATCGCGGTAGATCCCCATTTTATAAAAAAAAAATGCTATCATTCAAGATAAACGTAACGCCTTCAATAGAATGCTTTATTAGGGGGTGGACCCATGCCTACAGTTGGAAACGTGGTAAGAGAAGACACGTTCGTGTATTTTCCGAACAAGCGCGAACGAGTGTTCGGATCGAAAATTTAATATTAATTTAAACAATAATCGTAAGGTTTATAGCCAAAATTTCTATGCCAATGCAATTCTTATCGAAAGTACTCTCTCTGAAATAAAAATCACGGTAGGTTTCCATTTAAAAAAACATTGTTATTAACTTTATCTCAAAATTATAAACAATTTTTTTGAAATAAAAAATACTATTGAGTTGCAATTTTATTCCCATTCAAGATACAGAATTCAGTTTTCCAAAAAAGTGAATAGTTTACTCAAAATCCACGTGAATCCAGACTTTTGGACGACCCGGTATATTGTGAATATGAGTCATGTTGGTCCGTAAATACAGATTTTGTTAATAACTTGACTTCAGCGCCATCTATTGGATGTTTATATATAGCCTATTTTACGCGCATTGACAATATAAATATAGTCTGATAATATCAAGAAAATTGGTTTAGCCTTTAAAAAGTTATGGAATAATATACAGACACATCAGTGATTATACATATAAAAAAGATTATAATTATCAATTTAAAATACATTTGATTTTTATTTTAGATAATAATAATGATAGAAAGGCCTCTTTATAAATGGTGACCTACCCGCAAGTTGTTATAACGTTATTGATCCTTAAAAAATAAAGAACAATCTAGATAATTACAAAAGATAATTCCGTTTTGACCGAACGAATATATAGGAATACTTTGCACTCGTTTTTAGAAAGAGGAATTTCATTCTCTCCTTCGGTAATGAAAATCGAGCAGCCCTTCCTCGTTATTCCGCAAACGGCAATGATATTTACGTAGTGTTGGATAACGACGGTGAAGCGACGCACGCGGCATGGGCCCAGTTTCACCAGTTCAATTTACCCGACACACGAGCTAGATAGATTTAAAATTAATAATCTTTGCATGCCACGGCCTCATTAGAATAAATACTACAGTACAACAGAGTAACAACGACCATACACATACTACATGCATATATTATAGGTTATGTGTGTGTCTGACTATTTAATAAATTAAAACCGGCTAATGTAAGTTCACTCGATTCAATCAATTTCGAGTACCTACGTTATATACTCATTAAGCGAGCTGGGGGTCCATGTTGACGTTCTTTTATAGTGCATACTGTTAACTACGAGGCGCAAGATTGCGCTCAAACGAACATCGTGTTCATAAAACGATATTTTATACTTCTTAGCACTAGCTCGCGTATGTAGGTATATGTGTGTGTATTTTTCATTGTCGGTTGGGAAAGCTGAGTGTTCTTCTATAATACACACCATACATAACAGCTGTAGTAATGTCATTTTAGAATTATATTAAAGACATACATATGTAGTGATATACTATACTCAAATGCACGTTCATTTTGTAGGAATATTAAAATATTGTCGTGAACAAATTTCTGCTGCTCAGTGGAAATTTTATATTGAAATTTACATGATCGAACTTGAGGTTATAGATACATGCGGTAATTTAATTTTTCTGGCACTCTCGCGGCGAATGATTTGTTTTTGTTCTGACATTGACAGATGATGCTCAATTTGTTATTTGTATGTTGGTAATTCTGAATTATATATTGTAAAATTACCAACTTACGAGTAATAAACTACACCTCATCCGTCAATGTCAAAATAAAGCAGTTTATTAAGCACGGAATAGAATCAATGTGAATTATTTATATGTGAAGGAAAGGTGCAGAATTTACAAAGCAAATTTTATGTTTGAATCCAATCTTCGCACGGAAAACGTAAACGTAAATTTATAGTTTTATGAAACTTATTCAAAGTATCAGGGAGATTTTCAAAAACGGCGTGAAAAGGCATAAGAGGGCAAAGTTAGATAGATGATGAAAAAGTATTTGTTAATGTAGTTCCCTTATATTTTAATGCAAGTATTACAGGGTTTCAATAATTAATCTATCCTAAACATATACTTTTGATTGCTCACCGTGCACTATGCAACTTGTAGTTCAGTCTAGTTTAGCCTGGCAATAACTTCTACGTAGATAAAATTTGACTCACTTAAACATCAGTTCGAATGAATTATTTGTAAAAACGAAAAAATTCTACTGGTATGAATCGTTAATAACAATAATTCTTTTTAAAATGTTGTTTCATATCCAGAGCCAATCGCATAATTTTTAATTAATCGCATATTTTCATCTAAATTGATAACATTTATATATGGCGCGACACGACTCCATCTGTTTCATCTGTTTGCTTAACGCTTTTGGAACAATTCAGTAATTGAAATTCAGACTAATATCACTTTTTTCACAACCCTTTGCTTATTACTCCGATCGCTGCGTATAAGGCGTAGCGCTGCTTACAGTACAATACGTAATGGCCTATAAATTGCAACATTTATTCGAGATACATCAACTTGAACGTACACGAAAAGGGTATTTTTAACCGTGTACTAGGATGCTTGCAGGAGGAGAAAACACATATTAACAAGAATAAACTAACGTTATCCACAACTACACTAAACAAAACTCACCGAGATTATCATTTTCAAGTCAACAGCATTGAATCTTTGTCCATCCACAAGGACGATAACCAAAAACCAACTATTTCTTAATTAAACTCAATAAAATATTAAGCAGTGCATTTTCATCCTTGAATTTTCAAGCCAAATCCCATACGTAGTTTTAAGAATGAGAATCAAATCTGGAACTATCAATTTAATTAAACACGACGCTAATTAAGAAAAGTTTCAATCAAGGGAACAAAATCTTTAATTTAAAGTATATCTGTAACCAAATTACAGATAGCGCTAAAAGTCACAAATGAATTTTAAAACGTAACAGACGTCATGACATATGCACCATAAAAGTAGTTTAAATCTTTTAATATGAATAAATTATGAATTTTACTTTGATTAATATGACTCATATTCGTTAATTAATTTCTTACAATTTTTAAAAAATACAATAAATAACTGACGTGTTTATATTTCTCCACAGGTACAACCTTCACGAATTTAAATTTATTTTAAGATTTATATGTTCTATATTTTAATCTACTATCTCTGTAATATTTAGGCTTCAATTAATATCGACTGTATTTTTGTACGTTACATTTATTCTATGTAATATAAGTATGTTTTTCTACTCCCATACTTTAATTATATTATTAGATATGCCGAACCTGTACTTTAATGCTGTTCATTTCGATACAGATTTTCATTATGATACAAGTTTATATCCAATAGGAATACAGATTTTTCATTACGATACAAGTTTATATCCAATAGGAATGCGACATTCCAATATTCAAACAATATTCAATATGGCGACTGCATATCTGACAGATATACAAATTAAATAAATGTGACAGTTCTCTGCACTTTTCAAGTAAGTACTTAAAATTTGTACTTTTTTGAAAATATGAACAGTAAAAATGAGGGATAATGACAGTGAAATGTAAAATTTGAGTCCACCTGAAATTATGGAACAAGCCTTAGTAACCACGAACAATTTATTACCAGTTAAATTCGCAAAGGTGCATGGGAAATTTTAACCTCAATTTATGAAATGGAATGTTCAAAAAATAATGTTTTATTATGGGGTCGTAGAAAAAATAGTGTATGGAACTCGCATTTAATGGCTATTAAGACACTCGTATTCATTACAATACTCGGCTTCGCCTCGTATTGTAATTTTCTTACTCATGTCTTAATAGCTATCATTAAATGCTCATTGCATAATATACTATTTCACATCATTAATTCTTATTTTATGTTCAATTTAAATTATGCCAATTTTAGATTTTATTATTAATTAAGTATGTATATTGGCCAATATATTGGCTTGCCATATATATGCTCATTCCAGCATTTATTATAATTTCGATTATTAGAAATGCCCACAAAACGTTTATTTTGTCTGTCAAATCTGTTATAGTGCAAGATTCAAAAGTTAATATATTGTATTCTTCTACTATTGACGCAAAATATAAACCTATTACTAATCAAGTTAATAATTTTCCACAAATTCTATATACATAAGAAATTCTTACAGACAATATTGGTACGCATAAAATAAAATAAAGCAGGGTGATGAAATCGAATTCGATTATTTTAAACATCGCAAGTTTAGCGTGTTAACAGTTTAGAAGCAGCGTACAATTGTGAAAGTGATTGTCTTTTAAAACAGTCTCGGTGTAAAATATGCACGATAATAAATTTATACATACTTTTCAATGTTGTATAATAACTGAAATGTGTTTCAAATGTCATTGAAAGAGAATATTTCTTAGTAGATTATATATAATAATGAAATTATAGCTATAATAAATAGGTATGATCAAGTTGAGATTTCATATTTGCAATATACATCAAAATTAGGTCACGGTGGCGGGAAAATTTGAAAAAAGTTGCCAATATTAAAATCAAAATGTTTTATTTAAAACTAGGAAACGTTTTTAATTATTTCATTATTTGTATCTAAAATAATTCTCTTAACTGTTAAGAAACATACAAGCTGTACACAACATATCCAGTTAGTGAACATAAAAACTATTTTCAATGTTTGGTTGAAAAGCCAATGAATATTTCACGAAGTATCCATAAAACTATTAGAGATATGTGTAAGCAAAACGGCCAAGTTTTCTTTTCAGAAATAGTTTGAAATCCTGATGATCCGAACATTCTAAAATTGAAATTTTAATCAAAAGGTGCTATTAAGAATACATAGACACAGAGAATATGGATACACTCTGTATGGTGAAATATTTATTCGTGCGGTTATACGTAGGACAAAAGTGCTCAAAAACAGTGTTAATTTCAAGAATATTTATATTTCTACTTATAGCAAAATCCAGTACTACAAGAACCTACAGAGAGAATTGCAGGCGCGAAAGGCAGCTCGTGAAGCTTTGATAATGCAATACATTAATGCCACACCGACATTAATTTCCTTCAATTAAATAAATCTTGCAAATAGCTTATGTTTTTCTACTACTAAAACGTGGCCATTTGCGAACCAAGAGATTTTTCCAACTATTACTTCGCCATTATTTGATTTTTTATGTTTATGTAAAATCTAGTTGAACTCCGATGTCTCCAGCTCAGAATACTTTCCGAAAATTTACACGGTCTTACAGGGCTGACACAAAAGTTTGTCTGCCTGCTGGTGGTATTGCTACCATGATGGTTTCACTTTGTATACGTGGATATTATTAGTTTCAAACGTGTGATATCGTGTTATGGTTTGTACATTCTTGTTCTGTAAACTCTGCCTTTTTTTGAGCAACAATTTATCTATAATTTTGTGAATTATTTGAACGTGTTTTATGAAGAACCAAACATCGTTAGCTTGCAGGTTGATGTTTTGTAAGCTGCCTTCTCAAAGGCTTTCAAACATTTTGACCACTCTGTTATCCCTTCCAAATTAAAGGCTTTGGTTTTAATTATAACTTAATTTTTTTGTTTATATCTCACCTCTCTAAGAGACAACGAGATGTCTCTTTCACAATGGCTTTTTTACTTTCTTATATGTAGTATAAGGAAGTACTGTGATGACGAAAATTTTCGACCTCGAGATTTGTGCAGATGTCCACGTTTTGAAGTCCCCTGATACCCTCTTGAGATCTGATTAGTTTTTCAGTAAAATCAGTAGACCGGAAGTAGCAGTTTACTTCAGTGAAAAATTCGAATTTTGCCAATATTTCGTCAACTACTATGTTTAAACAGATATATAAAGAATTCATATGTACTTAAAATTAAATTTGAGAACAATTTTATTTAAAAAGTTTTTCGAAATTCCTACCGGAAGTAGGTCTTTTACTCTTATCAAAAATGTTTTTTTGCGAATATTTCGCAAACCATGCTTTTTAGACAGGTACGTTACGAGTATAAAAGTATTTAGAACTTAATTTTCAATACCTTTTGTATAAAAAAATTTCAAAATTCAGACCAAAAGTGCCACTTTTACTCTTATCGAATAGCGATTTTTTGCAAATATGTCGTAAGTTATGCATTCTATATACATTTGTCAAGAGTACAAAAGTATTTAGAACTAGATTTGCAACATTTTTTGTATAAATGAAATTTCAAAATTAGGACCGGAGGTAACACTTTTACTCTTAGTGAGTATACTTTCTTTCGAATATCTCGCAAAGTATGTATTCTATAGAGATTTATTAAGAGAATAGAAGTGCTTAGAATAGGATTTTGAATAATTTATCTATAAAAAAAATCAAAAAACTGTGTAATTTTAAACGCTCATACGTATAAGTAAGTCGTGTGGTGGCCACACCTTATTATTATGCGTTTCTTGGCGCCACCTCACAGTTAAAAGAAAAGAGGATGATATTCTCACCCTAGAGAAAGGTAAGGAAGTTTCAAGGGTATAGAACCACATATTAGAATCAAACAATAACAAGACATTTGTAAAATTTTAAAAATGGAGCAAGTAGCAGAATGAATCGTGAAATACTTAACCAGTAATTATAAACAATTAAATGAATGAAACCAATTTATGATTATAAAATATAAGCAAACTTAAGATCCTCCAGTATATTAACTAAATAAATTTGTTAAATGATAAATTTAAAATTTAAAAATTTTAAGATTGCCACTATTTAAAATTTGATCGTGAAAATAATTTAAATTTAATTAATTAAGGAGAAACAGAGATATTACATCCACTGCTTAGGTAATAGAGCACACACAAAAAAGTACGACAGCTTTCGTGTAAATCAATTGTTGCTAATCGACCGACTTGTTCAATCGAACGCCTCTACAATCTGTTTTACTTTCTTATACGTAGTATAAGGAAGTATTGTGATGATGAAAATTTTCGACCTCGAGATTTTTGCAGATGTCCACGTTTTGAGGTCCCCTGATACCAAAAAAGTGGTTTTAAAAAAAATGTCTCTCTGTGTGTGTGTCTGTGTGTCTGTCTGTGACCACGATAGCGGTCAAACCGCTGTAGATATCAATTCCAAATTTTGTATTTACATGTATAATCTGCTTCTTGAGAACTGATTAGATTTTGAGCAAAATCGGCAGACCGGAAGTAGTAGTTTACTTCAGGGAAAAAATCGAAATTTGCAAATATTTCGTCAATTACTAAGTTTAAACAAATTTATAAAGAATTCATATATACTTAGAATTAAGTTTGAAACAAATTGTCTTAAAAAAGTTTTTCGAAATTCCAACCGGAAGTAGGTCTTTTACTCTTATCGAAAATCAGTTTTTTGCGAATATCTCGCAAGTCATGCTTTTAAGACAAATACGTTACGAGTATAAAAGTATTTAAAACATCATTTTCAATATCTTTTATATAAAAAAAATTTCAAAATTCAGACCGGAAGTACCACTTTTACTCTTATCGAATAGCGATTTTCAAATATGTCGTAAGTTATGCATTCTATATATATTTATCAAGAGTACAAAAGTATTTAGAGTTAGATATGGAATAATTTTTGTATAAATGAAATTTCAAAATTCGGACCGGAAGTAACACTTTCATACGTATAAGAAAGTCGTGTGGTGGCCACACCTCATTTTTTATTTTACTATGTAGTATTCAAGCTCCAAATATGAGAGTTCTATCTAAGTACAGTAGAACTCCAATTATCAGGATTAATTGATACCGCCCCCAAATCGGATAACCAAATAACCAAATATCCGGATAATTGGATAATAAATGAAAATTGATAGTATTTTTTAAAAAAACAAAAATAATTGTACGGAATATGTACAGTTTTATTTTAATAATAAAAAAATGTTACATATTTACATTTCCTAAATTATATTTCTTAATATACTATACAATCATTATATTATTATATTATATATAATTGGCGATGATCAAATTTATATAGCCATCGTTACAGCTCATGCATTCCTAATAATTTTTTGGAAATTGATTAGTCCCCTCAATACTCAATACTTGGAGCCCCTGATATAGCATTCCCTCGAATAAATAGCATACGATTTTGATTACTTCCCCTCTTCCTTAACACGTTTAGTTATAAGAACACTTGTAGAAAGAGGTGCAGGAACAGGAGGAACTGCCCCCCCCCCCCCTTATCATCCAACATTTCCCACAGAGAAGTCTCAGTTGACTTCGCTATTTTTATATTACACTTAGCAGCAATCTCCTCCTTCTTATAATTCCTTGAAAATGTCGGTAAAAGTCAGCTGTGTAGACGTCTTAAATCGTTTTCGTGCTGACAAGTACCGTATCCGCTTGACGGTGAGCAGCTGGATGTGGTAACATTCAGACATTCAGACTGCCGCTCGATCTATGATAATGCAGTTTCTAGACACGCAAACACCTCACTAGCTGATGGTCCCGCGTCTGGTTCAGCAGCCACGTCATCCTCTTGGTCATCAGTTTCTTCCATCCGAGTTAAATTTTGAATTAGCTCATCGTTTAGAATTTGATACCCAGGGTCTGAATAACCACAAGCAAGCCAATCACCTACGTCTTCTGCACTTTATTAGAAGCAACCAGGAATTCTTAAGAGAACGTCTCTTATGTGCTCAAGCGAAACGTAGTTCTTATCTTCTTCTACTTGTCTTTCTTTATCTTGAATTTTACGTTTCTTTTTTCTATCTTTCTATACTTCCTCCTTAGTTGAAATGCCTTTCAATTTGCTCCAGGCTCTTTTTAATGTGCGTGTTTTTACCAAATCCGTGCTTCCGCCGCAATATAAGAGCTATCTTTAAATTAATTCTTTGGTAATGAGTGACAACGCTCTTCTTCATGTTCGTCTTCTATTAAAAGCTTCGTCAAGAGTAGTCTTTTCTAGTTCACCACATAGTTTCAGCAACGGATTGGTTCATTGGCTGTAGTAAACTGGCAACCTTTGGCGACAGGAAAAAGCTTTAAAACGTCATTTTTCTCTGTCAAGAAGACTTTCTGTGAGGTAGATGGGTGCAATATCTAGAATCGCGTTCTGATATTTTTTACTTCAGGTATGAAGATTAAATCATGCCATTCGGTAAACAAAACAGCGGTCATCGAGGCGAGGGGTTTTTTGATTTTCTTATCAAGAGAAAAGGAATGCTGTGTTTCCTGTAGAATTGGCACAATTCAGCACAGTAACACGGTCTTTGTTAGCCTTATGGCCAGGCGTATTACTTTCCCTTTTAGAAGCTGGAGTGGATTTAGGAAAAGCCTTCCAAATAAGGCCAATCTCGTCTGCATTATACACAAACTCTGGATCACATAATCCTGCATCCTTAATAACTATCGAATGAAGCTACATAACTCGTTGGTCCGGATAATTGGTGATTCGGATAGATGGAGTGCGGATAGTTGGAGTTCTACTGTATATTAAAACAAGAAAGTGTAGCAAATACATATGCAAGAATTAAAGAGACTGATATTTTAAAATTTTGAGACTGTAAGTAAATGCAGGATTTACATTAAAAATTGGTCTTTAGAAGATACCCAGGTACAGCTTGCATATCACAATGCACATAAAATTAATTTGAGAGGTAAGAATTGAATCATCCACAATTCGCAACAAATAAACAAAGAAAACTGAAATTTAATATAATCAGCACATTGAAGGAACATCTAAATACATAGAATATCATCCTAGATACCTAAAATTTAAATTAGAATAAAAATCCCCAATGTTAAATTAATCGAAATTTCCGTTATGTAAATTACTAAAAGGAAGACAGGACAAACACATCTTACATAATGTAAAATAAACGGGTTTTAGGTCGACTGAATAGTATTCTTTTTGTATAAGGGCACTTTTAACTCCTATTGAAAATTTCTTTTTTATGCTGTTGGGCAAATGACTCCCCCCCCCCCCCCCCCCAGTTGTGCATGTTGCTCTGAGTTGTTGCAATTCGATGCTTTAGGAAGCAGCAAAACTCCATTACGGTGTTCCTTAAAGAAAATCCTAGGAAATCTATCGGGTAGTTGCGGAAAAGGAAAATGTCTGACAATGGCGTCATGGTCACGCGACAGCATATGTCCACCAAATTATATCCGTCCCGTACTGATGACCAGGCATCAGCAAATATAGTCAAAACCTCATTCAGTCCTAGTCGAATACAATTAATAGTCGGGAATAAATCCAGGAATTTCTTCTAACAAAATTAGTACCAATCCGATAAAAGTTTACTTCCGCTTCAAATTCCATTTAGGTACTATGTCATTGGCTTGCCGCTTAAAATGAACTTTGCAAGAAGTAAAGGAGTGAAGAGCACGCAAAATTGGTGTACATACGAAAATATCTAACGACAAAATGCCTATAGCGCACACGACTTATCAGTCATGTATAGACACATATTGCCGTGAACTTTACCTTAGAAATTAAAACAATATTGTATATAATCATAAAATGTTAGAAGTAGATATAATTAACGTTGACACTAAGATATACTCGTGTATTTAAATCAATATTAGCAATAAGAAAACTCACTTATAGTTTAAGAAATATTTATTTTAAAATAAATATTTATTTGATCACACGATAATACAGGTATGCACTTAGAATATAAGTATTTTAATAGAGAATAAAATAAGATATGCTCGTAATGTATATGAAGAGGCTTAATGCACTCAAGTAACTTAAAAGTAAAATACATACACTTGCGTTGAAAAGGATATTAAGATAAAGTATATCATTAAGAACATCACAAAAATCGTATAATATTTTTAATATATGCAACAAAGGTATCAATTCTCATTGTAATGCGAGTAATTGCAATCCTCTTCATGGTTCCAAACTTAGTGCACATACAAACGAACATCTGTAACCAAAGGAATAAGCAGCATTAATATAAAAAAGCAATGATTTATTACAGCATATTAGACATACAAAACTCTCCACGAACGGTGAGATGGTCAAGGAGAGAACGGAGCAGACGGAGAAGCCGCAGACGGAGGGACTGGCGATCGAAACAATATCCAATTTCTTTCCATTCTTTCCGATTAAAAGCACCAGAACAAAAATACGAGTAAGGTTAGCGCTTGGTCGAAGAATGTACCTACGAAACAACGAAAGTAGCAATGAATATATTTATAAGTACAATGAATGTTTACGATAGCAATAAACGAATAAAATAACGTAACAAAAACATCAATATAAATATCAATATACTTACTGCACATTAGATATAAATATATGGAACAACAACAAAGACTGTCGTTGGTGAATGTAGAAGACATCAAATGTCAAGATCGAACATACTAAAATAAATACCAACCTAAAATACGACAAGAGGAAGAAGAGACAAGGCATAAATGTCGAGAGATCCGCTAGAGGCGCTACAACGAACAATTCAAAAATAAAAGTCCGCAAAACAATCAAATAGCGAGTGGAATTTATTTTCAACTATAAAAAGCGCGTCGGAACAGAAAATTAGTTAGTTGTTAGCTGGTTCCTGTGACATTAAAAACTTCTAACTCACAACAAAGTAATAGCGTCTCTTGAAGTAAATAATACATCTACGTGTTGAGCAAATAATGGTTAAGTGGGGTCGTTACACGCTTACCATTATTACCGCAGAACAAATATAAAAGAATTACCTAACAATTCACAAACAAACAAGAAGCCTATACGCTTCTATAGGAATAATTTCCAATTGTTTTCTGGTCGCCATATTTGCAAAAAGTGAGCGTCATCATTTAATTTATAGAAGATTCCAATGAGAGAAGAATCCACAAAAATGGAAAACCAATTTCAACAAGAATTCGAGGAATTATATGAATCTACGCAGTGAGTAGTAAATAATATTGTTATAACTATTAAATTCAATCAAAAATATACAGGTTCTCTCTAATCACTCCATTTCTTTTAATACTTAGTTATTTAAATAATAGAACGTAAATATAGGGACACAATTTTTAATTAAAAATTAAGAACATTAGTCTTAATAGTGTACTGTGTGCGAATACTTGCACAACGGACCAGTGTTCATTAAGAAAGACCTTAGTAAGTACTGCTTTGAACAATATTCAAACTTTTATAAACAGGAACTCCTAAACGCTTCGCACTAAGAATCTAAAGTCTCCGTGAGAGAGGTTTATACAATTAGTTTGTGATGCATTAGGAATGTATCTGGGGTGGTGATTGATCCAAGCTTTATGTAGTACGTGTGAATGTTTGCATAAAGCAGACTAGTCAGTACCTTCATTATCAAGTCAATATAATTTGGCCCAAATATACAGGCCTTCGTAAGAAAAGAGTGAAAGCGGAGAGACCCTGTATTGATTGAATACATATTTAAATGAACAAACACGATATTATTGTGAAAACTGTTACTTGTAAGAATTGTAAATAAATAAATAAAATAAATAATATACAGTCAATAATAAATTTTACCTATTGTAATCAATAAGTATATAATACATTTTTCACATGAGTAATCTGGTGTCATAATTATTTATAACCCTATCCCACACATCACAATAATAACGAAAGTGAAACAAGTAAGGAAAGAAGTAAATCACAGTAGAACCCACGAGAGATAATGAATTATGCTGTTTTGCCTATAGAGCTAGCACAAACTTTAATTTTATTTATTTATGTAACAAATAAATAAATAAATTATATAAATTTTATTTAAACGCAAGGTTCACAGCAATATGTCTAGAGCAAGACTGTAATTACAGGTTCAAAATTACACATTTAAACCAAAAATAGAATGAAGAGAAACATACAGTATTTAAAAATTAGTCAAATAAATTTAGAACCAAATTCCGTAATAAAGCAATTAAATAAGGAAGTACAGATATAAGATATAAATCGACTATGTGTCGCTAATAAAGAAAATTAACTATAGGGTATCAGGGAAGATGGCGCTATATGTCCAAAGAGATAAGTAAATAAAAATTCAAGAAGTAATACGGAATTTTAAATAAAAATTTGGTTTCTAAATTCAAATCATCACACACGGACTTGTAAAAATAAAAGAATAAGAAATTACGCTCTAAATATAACAAATAAAAATTTAAAATCTAACAAATTGCTGTAATTCCTTAATTAAAGTTGCGCTTACGAAATAAAATGTGCGCTGAAACAAGCAGTTCTAGCACTTATACATTTATTGCAAGCGGCAAGGTCGAAAAAGAAATGGTATTCCCTAACACAATACAAGTCTAACTTATATTAGAGTACATGTCAAAGTAAAAAACCAATCAGCATCTTACAAAAAGTATTTACATATGCAAATCATCACGAACGAAAACGAAATGTTTTTAGAACGTACGACCTGTTTTGCCTGTGGTTGTATTTGGTCGGTGAAAGTGTTTGTTGAACTCGTTATCATTAATTGTTTTGTTTCGTTATAAGATTTAAGAATGCACGTACCTCTTTGTGTGTCATTAGTCTATGTAACTGTTACTGATAGATTCTTTACGAAGATGCTTTTGAATTGTTACACAGCCCGTCATGCTTTTAATATACGTAAATATGTGGTGGATGGTAAATTAACGCAAATCGTCTTCATATGATAAGTAACTTTTACAACGTCAATGTTGTTGTAGATAGTCTAGTTTATTCTTCCAAACATTTGTGAATTTATCATGGATTTTAAAATAGCTCACTTCGTAAACTTTCCATATAAAAATAGAACACATTCGATATGTATTGGAATCTTTATTTGTGTGTATGTTGGTTATATACACGCCTGTAATAAGATTCGTTGAATATGAATAAAGATAAATACATGCATATCCATGTATTGTAGACGTACCTATATTTATACTTATGTTAAATCTTTTGATACTACAAATTGATATTATATATTGATATAATACGCACTACGTTAAATCATTGCTATTAAAATGCACCACATGTTAGTGATCAAAATGTTATATAATTTCATAAAATTGCCCCAACTGTTGGGCGACAAAATATTATAATAATTAGGCTTTGCTATTTGTAAACAAAACAAACATAGAAATGAATTAGATTTAATCTAATTGTAACTCTTTAAACATTTATGCTTTATTGAATCCTTATTACCACAGTAGATAATCGTCTTACTACAATTTTTCCATTGCCTTTATCATACTTTGATACTTAGCAATATAGCAGCTATGTTTGTAGTGTCGTGTATCACAACTGAGTTGGTTATTATTTAGGGCTGGTTTGTGGCAAATCAGCTAAAAGTGTACTCAAACAAAGTACAAAACATTGGATATACGTCAAGAACAACGACTGTGTTAGAACCGTAATGCCTTTGCATGTATTGTACGTAGTTTTTGCAGATCGATGCAAACAATTCGTTGCGATGTCGATTCTATGTAGCAGATATCCACCATCTATGACATAACTGCAAATTCCGGATTTAGTATCGTCTGAAACAGGCATAAAAGCTTTGAAGAATTGAGATTTTGTCATCTTGCGCATTCCCTCTTCGATAAACAGACCTAAAGGAAATGGATAATACGTATTAGGTAATCGGCATTTAGTATTTTATAGCGATTTTGCGTATTGTAGACACTTGCTGAACTTGCCTCTCCTGTAACTCGTGAACTTTTATCTGGTTGGAAGGTGTTTCTTATAGAAGTTGCAGGAAATTGTATGCTCTATAATTTTTGTAATAGCTATTTTTAACCTAGGTGGCGCTAGAGGGAATATAATCTCGTAAATCTGGTTTTTGATTCCATTTTTTTGGCAGAGCGAGCGGCGGTCGGCCAGGGTCGCAAACTCAGAATATTAATTAGGACACCGAACTGTATAAATCTACTAAAGAAGAAATCTGCTTGACCTTTTGTAATGAAAGCCCATTTTTATGTCTTCATTGCCTGGGCTGTAGTCCGGGAATATAAAAACGACCGTATATACGGTCAAAGTACTGTTTTGCAACAATATTTACATAGATATTTATTTATTTGTGTTTTATAACTGCTTTGTAAAATACTTAACACTTGTAATTCAAAAATGTTCCGGGAATGTGGGTAGTAAAAAGGGATCAGTGCCTGTGGGGGCGCAAAGACGTCGGAGGCGGCTGTCGCACGAACAGCAAAAGAGGCGCATGACCGCCCGCGATGTCGTCGACAGGGCCCGAGTTTTTCGATAGCGAGAAAGAGTAGGTCGCGCTCAACACTGCGCAGGTTCAGTATTTCCGCTATTATATCCGCGGTCGACACGCCGCTATATTTTTATGCTTGTTGCAAGCAACGACGGCAAGCGAGTAGGAGAATGAGATTAGCCAACCTGACCGTGTGACAGCACTCATGTTTGATTACATAAACATATCAATATAGTTAATAGGTACCTGCATTTGAGATGTTCACGCCTACTATCCTGCCGTAGGTAACCGGAAAAGACGTATTAATCGATTTATATTAATTATCTTATATAGGAAATGCATTAAGTAAATTATCTGGTGATTTCCTTAGTTTTCTTCTGGACGGCATTGGCTTTGGAATTCATTGTGGTAATGAAGTTAGTTCCTTTCAATAAATACAAACTAGCTGATATATATTTATGCACATTGTACAAAATTAAGTATGTACAAGGCGTTTTTTTAAGTGATTACCATTTTAATATAAACAGAAAGAATAATAATAATGATTTATTAATTACCCAAAAGAAAATTCCAAAGGGGGGCAATAGAATTACAAGAATGCTAGATAATACAATGTAGATTATGAAATTATGTATATTACATAATTATGATAACACTCGCAACAACCACAGCATGTTATAGTTATTTACGAACCAAGTGCGTGAAATCATATTTCGCGAATGAGCGACCACGAATTCGCGAAATGTTTCACGCACGAAGTTTGTACAATATTTTTTGTACGAGAACTATAATAATAATACATATTGTTAAATACGTTATCGTTTATGACACACTACTAATCTCTTGATATTAATTAAAAAAATTTGAGTTGGCAGTATTGATTATTTGAAGTGACATTTAATTTAAAATTATCAAATTCAAAAAATTCCATACAAAATAAAAACCTCACCAACAACATGAATTCTGATAATGAAATGCAATGTATACCGCCTGAAATTCGCGAAGCTGCCAATATTGCAGTGGATAATTAATTACCCATAAAATCAAAAAACGCATACAAAAACACTTATACTAAATTCGTAACTTGGACTAGATCCAAAAATATACAAAAATACTCCGAAAATTGTTTATTAGTTTATTTTCAAAATTTACAATGAAATAAATCATTATGGTTCACTTATTCTATGTTAAAATCATGCTTAATAATATATGATAATACGGATATATCTAAATATGCAAAACTTATAGCGTATTTAAAACAGATAACGAACCAACATCAACCTAAAAAATCAGCAGTATTAACCGAAGAACAAATTACTAAATTTATTGTTGAAGCACCAAATTCTTTGTTTCTACTAATGAAGGTAAAGTCATTTCCGTATATTTAAATTCCATAGAACACTATATGTATTTATAGGCTGTATTAATATTGGGTATTTCTGGAGCGTGTCGACGTGAAGAACTTTGCAACATGTTATTGCGAGACATAGAATTTAAATCGAATTTAATTATCGTAACAATTCCAGAAACTAAAACAGATAACAGCCGTACATTTGCAATCATTAAGCCCGAATGGATTGCATTAATTCGGCAATATGCAAATTTAAGACCGGACAGCCAGCAGCGATTCTTTTTAACATATCGCAATGGCAAGTGTGTTTGTTCACCTGTTGGTCTTAATACAATTGGCAAAATTCCAATGCGAATAGCTGAGTACCTTCAGCTTGATAGCGCAAGTAACTTCACAGGTCACTGTTTCCGAAGGAGTTCAGCGACATTGTTGGCAAACTAAGGAGGTGACTTGCTTTCAATTAAAAGGCATGGTGGGTGGAAATCATCTACGGTTGCAGAAGGATATATCGAAAATTCTCTGCATAGAATTCAATTGGCTAAAACAATGACCCCGTTAGAGATATCGACTCCGCCTGCAACTTGTTCGACATCTGAAATACAAGATATATGTAATAATACAATCAAAGTTACTCTACCTTCGCAATCAAGATCAATTCAAACAAACCAGTTAATCCCTGGGGTATCAATCTCTGGTTGTCAAAATTGCCCAATCAAAATTTTTAATAATTGTTCCGTTTCAATTTCTGAAAAGAATCAATAATGGTAATTTATATAATATTTGTTGCTGTTCTGACATTGACTTACATAACTTCCAAATATAACAATTTCTATTTCATTCCCTTTTATTTTCATAGAAAAACAACGAACTGGGTAGCATATTATTAAGGTTAGGGATTTATGATTTTAAAATGTCACTAAATTAATCAAGTTCTAGGAAGTACCAACTTTACTTATACGCACTCGTGTTTAAAGTGACTTTTTACGCACGCAAATCGAATCGTGAAATGACAGGTTTTGATAAGCGAGTACAAAAAATAATTTGAAAGGTTGACAATAAAATCGCAATAATTACTCATGTGGATTTTTAAAATCTATAGCAGCATGGTATAACGGTGCTTCGTACAAGATATTCTTCCCGGGCGTCGGAACGTTAATTGACTTGCTTGCTCTAGATTGAAGACGTGGCACTAGGATATTCACTCTAGAAAGCAACTCCGGAGCATCCAATACACTGAAAAGCAGGTTATCCATAAAAGAGGCGCTGATGTCAGTTCTTCTTTCAGGTAGTGCTCTAAAATTACGTCTCAAGAAGTAACTATTCTATAATTTTTTAAGTCGTCAGCATAAGTCAAAACAGGACATTGAATCGCGTTGATTAGATCACACAGAAATAGCTTAAATAAAAGGATCAAGATTTGAACCCTGTGGTACACCAGACGATGACACATATTGAACGGGTTTAAAGCCATTATATTAGCCGCAATTCTGGCAGTTTGTCAAGTAGGACTTAAGAAAGCAGAGTAGTGCGATATCGAAACCCATGCAGATAACTCAGTCTGTGGAAGAATATTGAATGGTCAAAGGCCTTTGAAAAATCAGTATACAGGGTGAGTTTCTTTTTCATTATTTGTATGGGGATCTCGAAAACCATACGAGATGCGCATTAGGTTAAATGGAGAATGATTTGCATCTTTATAAGCTTCATCCAGATACGTTTTTGTCACTTTAAGAAAATGCATGGTTTACTAGATATTTGCAAAAAATAGAAATTCTCCAAAACCTTTTCAGTGCTATAACACTTCTATCCTTAAAGTTAGAAAAAAACTTTTTCAATATTGTTTTTAAGAAACTCCATTTCAAACAACGACAACTTCTAAAATTTTTAATTTTGCTTAGCATTTTTGAGTTAGCAAGCAAAGTCTATTTTTTTAAATAGAAACTATAGTTAGCTATGACATATTCTAATAGTGCATTTTTTTCTGCTTGCAATGATGTAAGGGTTGTAGCACTTATTTTAATAAATAACTGCACAATACACTATTATTATGTTTAACAAAAATCATGTCTTGCCATGCAAAAGAAAAGAAACTTATAATATACAATGTAAAACAAGAAACAATAAAAATGCTAAACGAATTAATTATTAACAACACGTAACAGGCTAAATTTACATTAAGTGTTCGAAATGCCCACCAGCATTATCGACGCACATACGGCACCTTTTCAACACTGAGTTAATAGCTCTCCTAATTTTGTGCCCATCTAAGCTATCAAATACATTAATAACAGCCTCCTATAGCTCCTCTTGGGTTGCATATGATCGCACATATACCAGATCTTTTATTGCTCCAAAGACGAAGAAATCTAACGGTGAAAGATCTAGGGAACGTGCAGGCCATAAAACAGGAACATTTCTGCCGATCCACGAGTTTGGAAATAATTCATCTAAATATCTGTTGACCTGTGCGTGATAGTGAGACGGGGCACCGTCGTGTTGAAACCACCGTAAATTTGTACGGGTCTGTAAATTTAATTCATCTAGGATATTGTCGAAATCTTCCCTAAGAAATTGCAAATATCGATTTCCGGTTAAAGTTTCATTAAAAATAAATGGCCCAACAAGTTGCAAACCAATAACACCACACCATAAATTGAAGCCAAAGTTAATCTGGGGTCGCCTTTCTTCTAAACGGTGAGGATTTATTTGCGCCCACAGGTGTTCATCATGGCGATTGAACATGCCGCAGTTTGTAAAACGTGTTTCGTCGGTCCATAAGATCTGCATCGGAAAGTTATTATTTTCATGGCACATATTTACGAAGCAAGCACAAAAATTTAATTGTCTTTCATCGTCTCCAGGGTGTAGAGTTTGACCAACTAATTTTTTATAAGGATGGTACTTATGTTTTGATAAAATTCTTACTACTGTGCGTTGTGAGGTAGCAGCGCCTTGTGCAATTTGCCGCTTTGATGTCGATGGATTCTGATTAACAGCAGCGAAAATATTTATCTGCGTGTTTTCACCAATATTACCCTTATTTCTAGGTTTAACAAAACTTCCATACTCTTTTAAATTATTATATAAATTCTTGAAGGTGTCTAACGATGGTTGAGGGCGATCAAAATACAATAAAAAATAGCGTTCGGCGGCTGCTTTACTATTTTTGTTATAAATAATGTAACATTCAATCATATCAAGTTTCACAAGATTTGTGTACACCATAACTAACTTTGTAAAGCAACTAATTCACTAACAAAAGGTTTTGGAGAATTTCAATTTTTTGCAAATATCTAGTAAAACATGCATTTTCTTAAATTGACAAAAACGTATCTGGATGAGTCTTATAAAGATGCAAATCTTTCTCCATTTAACCTAATGCGTATCTCTTATGGTTTTCGAGATCCCCATACAAATAATGAAAAAAAACTTACCCTGTATATCACGTTCAGTTGTCCACCCATGTCCTGCGTCTCCGCAATTTCGTGTGAAAAAGTACATAAATTGGTGGTAGTTGATGTTCTTGACGTAAATAATAAACAAGGAAACTTTTTAACACCATTATTTATACAAAAAAGCCTGGACTTTAATATAATTGTTAAACAAGTTATCATATCGTAAATCTAGCTTCTAAATTCAAACCTTATAAAAATCTGCTGTCTGACTTACTAACCACTCTAGCTCGGTCGTTTTCACATTATTACAATAATAATAATAATACCTTCTTGGCATCAACATGAATGTTGCTATCAGTAAAACGAACACCCCGCCAATGGACCGGTAGAAATTGCAGACGACTACCACCACTCTCTTGAAAAAAAAATATTATTATTATTTTTTCAAATAAATATTAACTTATCTGTAGAAGAACATAATGTTTTTCAAAATAATGATTATACCCTAAATTAATACATTGCACAAGATGGAGGTTTTAAAATTTCTGGCCACTAAACTCAGCTTAACAGTCGCATAATTAATTCGATTCAGTAAAGAATTATTTAGTAATAAATACCGGTTCAGGGAAACAGATTTTCAATATCAATGAAAAAGAATCAACAATATGCACATTATTTTTTTTAAGTCGAAATATGGATACTCATTTGATGCAACAGCATTATTTACATTCAACCTTGAAAAGTCCATTAGCATTTCCTTCTTCAGGTCCTCAGTCAGGTCAATTCAAGTATTCTGTTGTAAATCTTTATGAACTTGCAAGTTTAACTCAATCAATAATACGAAGCAATAGACTTCGAGGAAAGAAACAATATTTAAATTGTATCCAGCATAGAAAGTTATTTTAATAAAGATTTTGCATAAACAAGTTCAGTAAAATTCTTTGATAATTATAATTTCATGTTTTTTTGAAGAATCTAAATGTGAAAAGATTAAATTACTTACTCTAGGTAGGTATAAATAAAATCTTTCAGAAAAAACAACCACAACTTGTTGTAAACACAATGTTGTATTGTTTATAAATCTGAAAATACAAGTGTTTTGTGTGTTAAACTACAGTAAATCATTAGAACACATTTTACACATCATACCTACCACTAACAAAAAGACAAATTACTGTGCGCTTTGTTTCGATTATGAATCTTGACCACTCTCAATAATGACACCAGAGAATTGTCGCGCATAATCCGACAAGCAGACATGCGCATAAGAACGGCGCAAAATCCGGTATTGCACATTTTGGCGCATACCGTATTATCTAATTACTGTGCTTAATCCTTTGATATTTTGCTGAATACATGGTAGTCATCTTCTGTAGTGTTTTTGGCAACTAAAATGATTGCAACTGTTATCTATTTATACTTAATTCATTAATCACGATTCTACTGTCAAAGCGTAGCGAAATTATTATTAATATTATTAATTTTTTTCCTCCAATTTTTTTACGATTTAATAATAATTAACAAAAAAACATAAAGATATTGCCACCATTGAAAAATATTACCAAAGAAGAGAAATGCTTGTTGATTAGTGCTATTAACTGATGCAAAAGAAATTTCTATTTACACGAGTTATTTATTATAAGTACCTATACTTTTTAATTAATTCTTTAAGTTCGTGTGATTTCAATTTTAACGTACTTATTGAAAGTAATTTCGTTTTGATGCTATTAATAGAAGAAAATGATTGCGAATGTAGTTTTACTGATTTTTATTCTAACTCTTTGCTTTTAAATAATGATTATTACTACAGCTGCTGAAAGATTAGTATATTTGACAAATAATGAGTAAGATTTTATAATCGTTCATGTAACATACTATGTTGCATATACATTCATATTATATTTACACATATATAAACAAGGAGAAAAAATGAAAAAAAAACCGTTCCTCGAATGATAAAACCATTTGATAAAACAGCTGTACATACAAACAGCATTGGTGCAATGAAAGTATGTATTTATATTCACATGATATATAACAGGTGTGATCAAAAAGTAAGGTACATATAATAAACTTCTTTATTCGCACGTTATCAAATTAATTTCTTGCCGAGAAAAGTATATTATTTAAAAAATATACAGTGTAAACATTAAGTTATGAATAAACTCCTTAATCCCAATTTTGCAAAAATTCTCAAAGCGATTTAGTGAACTTAACTACACGAAATATTTTCGGTTTCTTATTATTGTTTGCTATTCATGTTATGATATTATGGATTATATTTAATAACAACCTATAGTCGGAATTTTTTATTTTTCAATGCATGTCATCAATTGTCTCAATTGTTAGTCCTTTCCAAGTTTCTATATTTTATTAAACGTCATCTATAATAATTAAATATCGGACTAAAAGGCACCAAAAAAAGAAACAGAAAAAGGTACTTAAAAGTCATAAAATTTTGACAAAAAATAAAATAAAAAGGTAGTCTTTTTAATAAGTATAAAATGTCCAAAAAAGTCTGAAATTTAGATAAACAACAGAAAAATGTCTGTATGACCTAACTAATAACATTTTATTTTGATCAAAAAAATGTTTGCAGACAAGCGTCTAATTACATATTAATAATTTAGGAACATATAGCATCGTTATGCAAAAAGCTACTAACCCACAAGCTGACAAAAACTGAGCTGAATATCCCACAAGATTTTATACACTGAATTCTTTGATCTGCAGAAATCTATTAGCAAATAGCAAATACATAAAACATGAAGTGACAATGATGATGTCAACCAACCCACAATCTGGTTTTGAACTTGTTTTACAGAAACCATCAAACACACTTTAGTCTTAAGCAAAATGGTAGGTGCTGGCTGGTATTTTTGCATCCAACCCACTAAAAAATATATTAAAAAGGAAAACATATAAATTGACAGTGTATCTAGTCGAAGAATAATACTATTATATGTAGATGATGGATTAAAATTATATCCAGATTGACTTTAATTTAAATTTAAATTCTTTACTTTACCATAATTATACCTATATAATACTTAGGCATAGATAATGGTTTAATCGTTAATCTTGGTCAATACCTATTCGTTTATCTTTCCTGTTGACTTTTGCTACTGTTAAATCTTATACCGTAGTCGGCAAGTTTTAATTTCTGTTTATACTTCTATCCCATGCAGAAGATGACCTTCTAATATGCAGCGATGCCTGCTTGCCAACAGTGGTGGGAGAACCGACGCAGTGTCGGGGATCCTCACATTTCATAGAAGCGTTTGCCGAGATTACTTGGCAGCCTAGCTATAAGTTTATCTCTACCTTATTTCGTCGTGCTCTTTTCCTCTTTCTACTTTCGTATCAGAAATTAAAATTTGTCGACTACGGTGTATATTGAGTTAGTATTATAACATAACTAATACACGTGTTTTCAATTTAATACCAAACTCTATATATCGTCTATATGCAGTCATGCAATTATTAAGGGTAAGTTTCCATATTATCATAAAATCTAAAATTTATGTTTTAAACACGAACTCATAAAGAATATTTTGCTCATAAAAATAATATATTGAGTATGTAATATATGTATGTACAAGCCAGTTTATGAAGGTATGTGGGACGTATGCGGATTTTGCGTGTTTGTATTTGAGTTAATTATTACATGACGTTTGTGGTTTTTGAATTATTTTTAAATAGGTAATAGACTATGTTGACGTATACACTTACAAAAAATTAAATGAAAGGAATACTTATATAAACACGAAGATTTTTTATCAGAAGAATTTCTGAACTTAAGAACGAAAATTTGTAAAAAAAAAACAGTTACTTTTCCCAATCACACATTTTATAAAAATAGATTATAGTCATTCCGCTTGCTAATATATGGAGATTCTTCTGATAAAAAAACCGATGGCGACATGTAAATTTAATAAAAGTGAATGGGAAATAATTTGAAAGGAACATACTGAATTGCTTAATGCCTCTCAAAAATAAATTTGTTCAAAACCCACTAAATTAGTCACATAACTTGGAATTACATAAATGACATAGAATTCGAACAAATGCTTCTTTTTATAGGTATCAGAAATAATAAATATAAGTATTTCTTTACTTTAGTGGTGGCTGTACAAACACATAAATGGAAAGTGATTCTTTGCAAATGAGTATTCCTTTCAAACTGGTGTTTAATATAATGAACAATCTTACCATTTATTACAGATTTGAGATACTTTATAAACATTGAATAAACAAGAGAAGCATTAACAAAAAACACTAAAACACCTTTACAACAGTAAAGCACAAAAAAGGCTAAATACGTATTTCGACAACTATGTTGTCATCTTCAGTAGCACTGATTATACATATACACCGTCCCGTAACAGAACAACACTATAGTTTTTAATCAGCGCTACTGAAAATGACAACATAGTTGTCGAAATACGTATTTAAACTCTTTTGTGCTTTAGTGTGGTAAATCATTTTTAGCATTAACAACTACCCGTTTAAGCAAACTTGACGATCCGTCAGCTAGGTCTGAAATAAACGACAGCTTATTATTCTATATATATGTTTCTCTTCGATTTATTTCAATGATTCCACCACACCTTGTTCTTAAAAAAGATGTTGAAACTATGTAGCTTCCTTAATATTATAATCTTTAAACTTCAAAGTGATTGTAATAAAAAGCCAAGTGTTAGCAACAGAAGTTAGTTTACTATGCATATTATATATTAATAATTTTATACTTCAGATACTAACTGTGGTTTAAGCGGGATACATGTATATTAGGGTGGTCATCATTCCTAAGAAACCTTTTTTCCTTCAATTTCACGGGGCACCACATAATTTGATTATATACCTCATAAAACTATTTCAGTATTTTTTTCAAAATTTTTAACTAACATTTAAAGGTTGCTACCAAGGTTTGAATTTTAAATAAAAACTCAAAATGTCTATATTTGTTGGAATTATTTATTCATAAGTCAGGACATTCAGAATGCAAAATTATTGTTATTATTACAAATTAAAATATATTATTTTAATATTTAAACCATTTATTAATAAGAAACAAGGGTTGATTTGTTAGTATTAGGGTATTTTTTCCTATACTCTTTCACCAACATAAGCAAATATTGCTTTTGTTCTTCATTGGTTGTAATCAAGTTTCCACATCTTTATTCAAAAAATTTGCTGAGATACCCAGGATCTGAAAGAATCGTAAGGAGTTGCTACTCACGAAGCTTTCACTATTTTTTTTCGTGGATGTGTTAGACATCAATGTTTTTTCTTTTTGGGCAATCTTCTGTGCCTTCGATTTTCAGTGCATATACAATTTTCGTCTTATCTTAAATTGAAAGTTCGTCGTCGAAAAATGCAAAAGAAACCAGCTCTTCCGATAAATACCACAAATGGCCCAGTATTTCTTTTAGGGCAACAGTAGCCATTTTCTGGTTAATTGTTTCAAAGGCTGTAAGGTTTCTTAATGATTGTAAGTCGTTTCTTGGTGTTGACCATACGGTAAAGACTTGAAACCAATATTTTATATATATAATTACTCTGAAAATGGATATTTCTCTCAAAGCTTTGTCGTCTTTTGTTGTTAGTTTAAACTGAGGTTTAAATAAGAAAACTTTCAATCAGTACATTGCTCTTGCCATCCATGTAGCTCGGTGTAGACCAACAGGTCTCCTAAATGAAACATCTTTTTCGAGAACTCCTCCTACGAAAATGATCGTGAGACTCAACAGTTCCCTGTAGTCATCTCGAGGTTGATGTAATTGTAGTTGTTTTTCCGCAAAAGAAATCCAGTCTGCGGTCACTTCTAGAAGGAAGATTCATTCGGTTCAAAAGTTATTGTTTTATAGTCGCTTTGGTTAGTTTTGTCCCAGTTTTTTTTAAAACCTATTGAATAATTGTATATCAGGACCATTAGAGTGAGCGAGATTTATCCATTACAGCTGTGGTCACCACATAATTTCCATTATGTGGTGACCACAAGCAAGCCAAATCATATCTATTTTCATTTTTCGCTCCAAAAAAGCATACTCCATTTCTTAAACCGGTGTTTACAGCAGTTGTGTCAAAACATAAACAATTTACCTTATCGCTTAAATTCCATGAGTTTAATGTTTCGTAGATAGCTGGCGCACATGCTTCACTTGTTCGGCGTTCCAATTTTGGAACTGCTAGAAGTTGATCAACCCCATGTCCTAACACCAAAATTAGCAGTCGATCTACAGTGTGATGCCCAGTAATATCTTCTATTAACTTGCCATCCTAATGAATTGTTAATGGCAAATTAGGTTTGAACTCACTTTTGAGATAGTCTACAACTACTTTTTGATGTTTCACATGATGCCGACGAATGGAAGATCTATTGACATTAAACTCTGATGGATCACATCCTGCACTTTTCAAAGTAGATGTCACGACTATAGCTACTTTTCTGTCACTCAATTTTGAGATTCATCAAGACTAGAAGCTAATTGGTTGTCTTTTCGAGCTCGCTTTTGGGGTGGTTGCGTTTTCGAAGATTCTGATAGGACTTCGCATTCAGATGCTTCTTTACTGGTTGCGAAAGGTGATGACGAAAGAAACGACAAAGAAGAAACAGAGCAATTTTCTGTCAAAGCAGATATATTTATATTTTCACGTTCGCGAAATTTTTGAAGACGTTTTCTTCTAGTTTATTACGTTTGTTCAAACTTTTTCTGTCTACTGAACCAATTAAACCCTGACGCCTTTTTGTCGCTGTGCTAATAAAAACTGCTTGTCCCCTTCTAAATCATAATATTTAAAGCATCACAATGAGCAATATCAAATAAATCTTCTAATTTTTGTTGCCAGTCTCTTCAATGCTTCCGAACCTTTTTTCTTGTTCTCTTCTTACTTCATCAATGGATGCCAACCTTGACTGGTTCAGTTTAGACAGTAATTGCATCTCTGCATATTTCACTTTAAAAACGATAAATAAACACTTAAATGTATCAATTAGTGAGACTCATAATTGTAGTGGCGATACAATGTTTTTTTTGTTAAAGTTTGACAACTGATAGTGACCTCTAAATCTTGTCTAAAAATAAAAAGAAAAAATTCTGTTTCATATCTTGATGTATAGAATCGTAGGACAAAGTGCCGCGACAATAATTTAAAAGTCGAAAAACAAGGACCACCCTATTGTATATACATACTTGCAATTTTATTGGTGACTGCACCACAAAAATTAATACAAAAAAATTTGAGAAAAATAACTTGACAGATTCCAGCTAAATTATCTTACTTTTACTTTTAAGTGATGAATTATTATTTTATACACAATGATATATTCTTGTATTGTGTATTCTTTATAAATCGCTAATAATAAACCCCTTCATGCTTTTCAATGTGAAATATATTTTTAAAAGCTGTCATTCTGTAACATCAACATATCAAAAACACCAAAAGAGTCTTCACATAATCACACGTATTGAGAGTAAAAAATGTATTGAACAATCTTTAGTTGTGAGCGATACAGAACGCTTTCAGGTAGACATCAACCTTTTTCTTCATAATGGTATGGGCTCGCAGACAACAATGGTCACAATGAGGAGCTGGACAAACTATATAAAACGGAGAGGGTTTTCTTGATTGTCGGATATATTTTATATAGGCTCACATTGAATGTAACAGAAGATGATTGGAAATGAATTGGGGTGGTATTTGTTAAGATTAATATTAGAAGAATAAATACGTAAATGGTGAAATAAGCTGTTATTAATATGGACGCACACGTATTACGTTACAGTTAAGTTTCTATTTTAATAGATTGAAAACGAAAAACAATAATAGGTTTTTGTTGCATAATCAGTGTAATAATACTTTGGTGTTTTTATGGTTTAACAAGTGGCAGAACGCGAAAATATCCACGGTTGGCACATTTTTGTAAGGCTTTGTTTTTATTATACATGACAGCTTTGACAGTATTGCTTTGGCTGATTATTTCTCTATCTCTGCTATAATTTACAGTTCTTTTCAGAAGTACCTAACCCAACGTAAGGTTTTTCTGAAAATGCCGAAAGCTTTGTGCAAGCAAGCGAGAGAGATGGTCAATTCTCTCATAAAATACTTTGATAGGGAAGTCGATAATGGCGGTCCTATCATACCTATCACTGCTGTTAGAGAAGTATTTTGCTTTATTTAATTTTAAATAAATAAATACAATTAATGATTTATTATAGCGCGTAGCAACTGCATTGAATATAAACATATCAACAGTAAGTATTATATCTCAAACTGTGAAAGACAATCAACCATTCATTATCTTCACCAAAAAAAAAAGAAGAATTAAGACAAAACCAGTCACAAATATTGATAATGCCAGCCAAACCGCTATACGGAATGTTATATACGAATTGTATCATAATCGTGAGTATAAATTTGTTAAACATATTATGATAAATTTAATTACTTCTATTTAAGGGAAGTATTTCATCCTGGCAGAATTTTGAAAAATATTGGTTTTCGTTGGCAGAAAGATGATTCTCGAAGAGGGCTAATGAAGTTGCATCATATTGCTTTGGCTCGTATTGACTTTTTACAAGCTTATGTGGACAATATGAGAAATAATCATTACCAGCAATGTATTTATTTAGATGAAACGTGGGTATTTGAAAATGAAAGTGGAAATTATTCATGGTAAAATAGTAGTCTTTAAACTGTTAAAAAGCTGAAGAGTGAAGGCAAAAGGTTGATCTTGATTTCTCTTATGTTTCAATTATTTCTAATAATATATTTTGTAGATACATTGTATTGCATGCTGGTAGTAAGATGGTTTTATACCAGGAGCATCTACAATATTTGCTTCCAAAGCAAAAAATACAGACTATCATGGTGAAATGAACAAAGATAGTTTTTTTAGAGATGAAAATCAATTATTACCTAATTTAAAACCACGACCTATAATTATTATGGACAATGCCAGCTACCATTCTGAAATAGCAAATAAAGCACCAGATTCAACTTGGAAAAAAGATAATATAAAGGAGTCGCTAATAAACAATAATATACCATTTTATGCACATATGTTAAAACCTCAGTTGCTCCATTTAGTGGCTTTGTAAGTGTTCGATAAGATTCAAATAGACTGTACATAATGAATTTCTTCTTCTAGACATAAACCACAAAAGTAATATGTTATTGACAATCTCGCAAGAGAAAAACAACTTAAAGATTTACGATTACCACCATACCACTGTATATTTAATCCTATTGAAAATATTTGGGGAATAGCAAAGACATACTATAATAGACATATAGGAAGGGATGGCTATGGAATGGAAAATTGTTTGGAAATGTGGAAAGAGGCTCTGCATAAAATTACAAAGGAAACATGGATAAACACAATTGATCATACGGAAAAGGAAATAGTAAGATGGTGGGAAAGAGAAGTAGGATTTGATCTTAATGAAATTGTCCCAATGATAATTACTGACGATTCAATAATGAATGAATTGTATTGAAATTAGATATTCCCATTTATCACTCCAATATTTCGTAAATAGATAAAAAACGCTTTATCTTGAAATATCCAAAGAAATAAGTACTTCTGAAGGTATAACCTAAATTATAGGTTAATAATTAACGATGTCTGTCAAGAATGGCGAGCGTTTTATAATGCAACACTGAGTAAGCTGGCGTCATCATTTCGTCATGAATTTATAATGACGTGCAGCGGAAAAGAAAGAAAGAAAATTTCTACTACACACCTTACCATTCTACAACATAATATCGAAAAGGATTTTTTATTTAATAAAAACAAGTGGTCAAATTTGAGCAATAAATTATTGGTAATTCTTTGTATACTAATTAGTCACATCCTGAAGACATCTGTCTTATTTTTGTTACAATAAATATAGAAGAAAAATTAAAAATAATAAAAGAACAATCAAAACAAGTATAATATTTAAAAGTACACCAAGTAAAATTGTTACAATACGAGGATGGTTCGGAAATAAGGTGGCCTGACACACAGAACAGGCGCGAATTCTCAGGTATCTTCTTTACCATTTTGTAGAGTCATTCTTTAATAGGTTAAATATAACAATACACAACGATCTGTCAATTAGTCTGTTTTTGACAGTGCGCCAAAGTAAAGGTCCCGTGTGATTTTTTAATAATGCAAGAACTGAGTTGAAGGCAGTGATAAAGTACTGTTATTTGAAAGGCTTAACACCAACCAAAATCAAAGCAGAGATGGATTCAACACTCGTTCCTTTTCAATGGTTAACCTTTACGTGACCGTAATATCTATAAAACTTTGTTTACCAAAATAGGGTCAATATTGACCCGCTGATTTTATTCTTATATAATATACCATGAAATATGCAAATTTTGGTATTATTGTAATTTCTTATGAATTTTTAAATAAAACGCTGAATTTAGTAATTCAATTCAATACTTTTTATTGTGTATATAAAAACACATAAAAATACGAGCAAATATATTCTTCTTAATCAGAAAGAAAACATTATTCTTCGTTAGGTGGAATTTGGAAACCAAAAATGATATATTATGTGTAGCTATAATTATTATATTGATTATGTACCTTTGAGATGGTTCCGCAATAGATTTGCTATGTTGAGCGCATACAAATTTACTGCATTTGTCGCATCGTTTAGAATATTTATTATCATTTCCACGACATATGCGACAACGTCCTCTTTTAGTACTTTGAGTAACGGTGTCACCCTCACAATCTTTCCTTATTTCTATTCCAATACTTTCTATAGCTGCAGTCACCAACTTTGGAAAACCCCGACCATCTTCTTCAATAATCTTTGCTCTTCTGTCAAGATTTGTCTTAGCAAGTTCCATCCCATATCTTGAAGAAATACTTTTCTTCGATATGATATGGATGAATCACCTTCAGGATCTTTTATAATCTACAAAACAAATGCATTATAAGATGCTATGTCAATCAAAGTAAAAAAACAATCTCAGTGGCCGTCTTCTTGTATTTCTTTTGCATGAATACTCACGCACAAGTTTGTCTAAAATATCAACGCCACTTCTTGTTTTATTGTATTACAAAATGATATTAGGTTTAAATTTTTCGTTCTCATCAGCAATGTCATGTTCGTGATGCGTAGAAGAAAGTAAAATAACGAATTTTTTAGGTTTAGTAACATAGGGCAGTAATTTCAAGTCTCTAGTAAAGAGAAAATCAGAAGAATATACTGCACGTGATTTTATATCCAAAAGCTTCTTGGGTAAGTTCTTCCTATTTTTGCGCACAGTTCCAATTATTGTTTTTCTTTTAGAAGATCTTCCGCAACAGTTAAATCGGTAAAAAAATTATCAGTCGTTATATTGTGGCCACTTCCGCATCAATGGTTTGATAAAGTTTTAACTACGCGGGTCCTTGATTTTCTCAGCTGTTTCTCATTCTTTTCCTAGGTATACTTCAAAATTACAACAGTAAAATGTTGCATCACATAATGCCCAAATTTTAATCCTATATTTGCCGGGCTTGCTTGATATTGTTGCGTGCTTTTGGCACTTCTGACTAATTTAATTTCAAAATGTTAAATAATATCTGATTACTTAAATGAGCAATTACTAAATTACTTAAGAATTCCAAATTAATTATAATATCATTCTTTTAGCTCCTACTGTACATCATTATTAATCTTGATACGCAAAATATATTCAAAGTTTAAAAGAAATACATATGTCATAAATACCACAGCAAGCTTGTTCAATTTGGGATGAGATCATTCGTTATATTTTATTTTCAAATACTGATTGCTTAAAAATAACATTTGAATAGCCACCATTATAAGTTATAGCAGTGTCAAAAGCTAGTCAAGTGACGATTTAACGTGCCTAGTGATTTTAAAATTATCAAACGATCATTAGTCCAGTCTGAAAGAAGATTCGGCAGATCACGATAATTCACCTTAGGGGAATTTAAAGCAATCTTGATACTGACCCGTTGCCGTCGGATTCTGTTTCCTGTCAAACTACCGAAGAAATCCATCGACCCGTCGCACATCCACCAACCACGATTATTAGCGTCTCCGCACACTTCAAGGTAATTAAAGCATTAATTATGTCTCAGAGCGCTTGAAAATTATTGTACCGTCGCTAGAATAAAATCTAAGGCCATTCCTTCGGGTTTGGTAACAATAAAACTGTATTATATAGTCCGTCGCATAACGTTAAAAATAGTTTTGAGGATTAACCTATATCTTTCTGTTCACGTTGTTATTTGAATCATTACACTACTGTAAATAATGGTATTGATCTGAAATTTCGAGTTCATTGTTAGAATCTTTGTACTATTGCCTATAATATCGTAACTTTAAGTTGATCTTTTGAAAGTTCCAATACAAATTATGCACTTTGTTAAATTAATACATACATTAGTTATTGCATTTTGTTCAAAATTTAATATCCGATTTTAATTCACCATTTGTATTTGTTTTACGAAGATATTGTAATATGTTATTTGTGTTAATATTTGTGTAACAATACTTTATCTGTCTGGCCAGATTATCAAGTTAAGAATTGTGTAATCTGATGTAAAATGTGGAAATGAAACCTTTGTTTATTAGTGTTAAATGTTTATTGTACCTTGTTTTCAATTATTTCTTGTAATAAATATTGTTAAGTTTACGACACTTGTGTTCTCAATTGATTATCCTTCGTTCTTTGAGGTAACGCAATATAGCTCAGTGAATGTTTCTTACTTTCTTTCACTAACATATCTAGAGCCATGATATGCTAATTCTGGTGATAATAAAATTACGATCATATCAATCAAAGTGAGTGGCGTCCAGTAATAACTTTATAAATAATCACAAGATCATTCAAGTAAGCAGTTAGCTATCGAAAAGAATCAACACCGGTTACCTGAGGAACTTTTGATTGGGGATTGTGAGACATAAGATTAAGGTAGGTGAGTTTTGTCATCCAATTAAATATACGCATTCATTCACTCCGTGTTCAATTATTAGTTATATAGATTCATTACAATCATAAATATTAAACGACCCTGAGATACTGGATGCAGACTGTGCTACTTTGGCCCAGTAGCACAGTCTGCATCCACTCTGTTCTTGCATCCAGTACCGTTTCTGATTAAAAGATATTTATGTAACAAATCAGTTAACCCTTTAGTACCTTAAACAATGTGTTATGGAAAATAATTAGCAACAGTATATAAACCTTAAATGGACATCGGCCTCTAAAACTTACCAGCTGTTCGTCTATTGCTCCATAAGCTGATGGGCAATAATATTCTCTGCAATATTTTGTGAAAATATCAATTACATCGCGAATAGGTGCAAGTTTATCTAGAAATTTTCTTCCTATTCTTGTGCAAATATCGTCAAAACGTAGGAAGCGTAAAATATCGCAAAATCTATTTCGGCTCATACATGCTTGATATATTGGCCTTGTCAAAGATTTACTTGTTGATGACCACAAATTAACTGGGTTTTCTTTTGCTTCTCTAAATCTTCCTGATAAAATAAGTATTGCACAGAAAGCACGTATTTCGATAACATCTACTTCTTTCCATGATTTGAATAAATTGTCTTCATGATTCTTATTATATTTACTTATAATTTCTTTTGCTTTTTGATTAGTAAATTTCTCAATAATTTAAAAAAATTTCTCAGATATAAATAAAGAAAAACAATCCAGGATCGATCAGATACCCTTACTTTTCTCTGTCAAACCTTTTTCTATAGGAATGAAATTTGATGTCCTTGTTTAACCTTTTTGGGAGCTAAATATTTCCATGTGCTACCAGCAACTTCAATATTACGATCCAATTCTCCCTCAGATTCATTACTGTTATCATTTTCCTCATTAGAGTAACTAATGTTATCAAAATTTACTTTATTTTCCTCTATATCTTCTACTTCTTCAGACCCATCACTAAATGTTTCCTCAATCGTGTCATTTTCGTCTTCAGAATCGTTCATCCGAATAGAAAAAAGTTCTTCATCAGATAAAGCCCTTTTAGATGCCATTGCACAACGATGAACCACTGACACAAATTGTACACTATAACGTATAAAAGTAAACTGAATTGAAGAACATCAAAATTCCAAATTTCGTTCGAATTAAAACATAACATCCCAAAACCGGGTCTCAAATGACCCAGAGCAACACAGTGCGAATTATTCTCAAACTTTATTAATTTTGGATTTGGTTATTATTGCTTATGCTTCAATACAGAATTTTAGGAGAATTCTCGAAAGGAAAAAAATGAAAAAATTATTTAAAAAGTTACAAGAAGAAAAAATAGGGTCAATTATGACCCAGTTTTAATAAGGCAAAGGTTAAAAACTGAATTGCCGAATTTCAGCGTGGTCGAATGAACTCAAATGATGAATCCCGTAGTAGACGTCGAGACACTGTTAGTGTTCCGGAAATTATTGAAAAAGTCCACCGTATTGTCTTGGGTGAGCATCGAATAAAAGTGTGCGCGATGGCAGACATTTTAGGTAGTCAAATGACAATGTGGGTGCCGCGGTTACCCACACCGGCACCGGAGCAAAAATTGAATCGTTTGAGTGTTTCTCGCGAACTTTTGGCACGTTTTCACCGCAATCAGAAGGACTTTGTACGCCGTCTTATTGCCGTCGCTGAAACCTGCATTCACCATTACACTCCGGAACCTAAAGAACAATCCAAACAATGGACAGGAAAAGGTTCTCCTCCACCAAAGAAGGCAGAAATGGTTTTGTCAGTAGGATTGGTTTCGGCAACTGTTTTTTGAGATTCTCATGGTATTATCTCGGTCGACTTCCTAGAAATGGGAAAAACAATAACTGAGGAGTGTTATGCCAATTTGTTGCAACAATCAAGCGAAAAAATCAAAGAGAAAAGCCCTCATTTGGCAAAGAAAAAAGTGCTTTTCCATCAGGATATCGCACCTGCTCACAAATCTGCAATTGCAATGGTAAAAATTCACGATTTGGGATTTGAATTAGTGCCTCATTCGTCCTATTTCCCAGATTTGGTTCCCAGCGATTATCATCTCTTTCCAAACCTGAAAAAATGACTCAGCGGCAATAGTTTTCGTCTAATTTCGAGGTAATCGCTGCTGTAAATTAGCTATTTCGAGGACATGAATTTATCGAACTGCAATGAAGGCATTACTAATTTGGAATATCATTGGAATAAGTGTGTTCAGCGAACAGAAGACTATATTGTATTCGAAAACAAAAAACAACAAAAATAAATTGATTCTGACAAAAACAATCGTAGTCACGGTAATGCTAAAATGTAGTACATATAGCCACATTTACATTCCGGATCGCCCAACAGCTTGGTAATGTTAGTATTAGCAACAAGAAACTTAGTCACAAGTTAAGAGTTTAAAAAAAATGCGTTTCTGCATAAATAACCATAGTCCTATCACACGGACCATAGTAATTAAGCAATTAAAATACAAAAAAACCAGCAGTCCACGGCGTAATAACGCCAAAAACCTTATACCTTCTTTTCCTTCCTCTCGGGTAAGATCACCTTCAGAAAGCTCGTTAATTATCTAAATGAGAGGTGGCGCCATTTCCGATCGTCGTTCCGTCGTTTCAAGGAAAACTTGGACTCGCCCCTTCTCCGCAACGAGCATAGCGGCAGCGAGCTATTCTATATTATAGACCGTCAAGAGTGTTTCGACTCGGTTAAGAGTTGAGTAGTTTATAAAGTATATAGATCTCGTAGCACGTGACGTTTAGAATTATAATCCGATCGTATAATGCGCGTCAATACTCTGATGTCATTATTGAGAATGGTCAAGGTTTTGGTGTGAAAGTACGAGAGTATCTTAATAAAGAGTGCCTACTTAAATTGACTTTTTTAGTAATAGGTATGATGTGTGAAATGTGTTCTAATGATTAACTATAGTTTAACAAGGAAAATACTTGTATTTTTAGATAGACAACATTGTGTTTACAACAAACTGTGTCTGTGTTTTCTGAGAGATTTTATTTATACCTACCTAATAGGTAATTTAATCTTTTCACATTTAGATTCCTTAAAAAACATGCAATTATAATTATCAAAGAATTTTACTGAACTTGTATATGCAAAACCTTTATTAAAATAACTTTCTATGTCGGATACAATTTAAATATTGCTTTTTACTTGAAGTATATTGCTTTGTTTTATTGATATAATTATACTTGCAAGTTCACAAAGATTTTCAACAGAATAATTAAGAAAAAACAGTCACTGTTTGTTGTAAAAACAAATATATATTGTCTATAAATTTAAAAATACAAGTATTTTTTGTGTTAAACTATGATGAATCGTTAGAATGCATTTCAATATTCAATCTATGTACGCAACTTTTATAAAAAAATACTTTGAAATAGTCTCTTCTGTAACTCCATATAGTTTACATGTAATAAAAAGAAGTATCCGGTTTGTTCGGATAATGAACCTTGACCTAGGATAATATTGACGTCAATAGAAAATACTCGCATTGCTTCTCACTTACGGGGAAGGTGTAGCAAATGTTACTTTTATTATATCGTTACTTTTATATAATTTACATTTTAACATAATTCATTCAAGATCGTATTTATTACATATATATTATTCAAAACTAAAAGTTCTTTCACCGTCTTTGTTGTAATCATGAAATTAATGGAAATTTTAACATATTAAAACATTCCTGTATATGTAGAGTTACAAATAAAGCACCTTTTATGATTAATATAATAAAGAAAATTACATGTAACACAGTCTAAATACAAGTAAAAGTTTATCTTTGTTCCGTACACGCCGCCATATACAAATCAATTACATATCTAAAAAAAAAGCGATTACAATCTAACCGTGTTTTGACGTGGGTCGAAGATTTGATCGGTCAACACCGTTCAATGTCGAGACTTGACTGCAGTCGGCGGGTTCGTTTCGCCCGTCCAAATATTTCATGAATGTCAATTACAAGCGTGCAGAGTTATACACACGGTTACCGTAAAATTACCGTACGTATGCGTGCAGTCTAAAATTACATAATTATCGGTGTAAAATTACGGGTTCATTTTCTATTATACGAGAAATAATTATCGTTTCATTGCCACGCTGTTGTATTCGTCCCGTTCCGTTGTTGTTTGGTCGCCCGAACGTTATTTTATAGTAGTAGTGGGTTGTTAGTGTGATGTTTTGACCGTCAAAATTAGTCTGAAAGAGTGAATCCGTGTAATTTTCGGCAAATCACAAGGCTACACGAACTTACGAGGTTCGTTGGAAAAGTAGCATGCAAATGGGGTTTATTATCATGACAAGTAAAATAATTGTATCAAAAAGACTGAACGTGTGTAATATATAACCTTATCTGCAGATACTCTTAAATATACAAAGAATACAATATTTAGTAGTCCGTTTGATCTTGTCAGTAGGTTTAATAAAATATAAATTAAAACGTATAAACTATAGTTAAAATTTAAGAATTTGTAATTTGATTGATATTAAATAACAAAATAAGCATTCTGAATAAGGTGCTGAAAAAAATAGATGCAGGATTGAAGCAAAACATTAGTGACGATATGAATAGTGATTTAAAGTGAAATATGTGACATAAATTTCGTTTCAATGAAGTATTTCAGACCCCTTGAAATATTTCATAAATTTCATAAAATATTTTTAAATTTTGCGCTCAAAAATTACACGCTTATTTCAAGAAAAAATAATAAGAAATATTGAAAGACTATAAATCTCTGAAACTTCCAGTTATTAAACTTTGGGGATCCTATGGTCAAACTTTAAATTCTTTATTACAAAACGAAAAAGTATTAAATGTACTTGCAGTTGGTTCTGATGTGGAAAATAATTTAAATGGAAGCATAAAATTAAAATCTCTAATATTAAATGATGATTTTTGGTCTTTGGTAAATTTTTATTACAATTTATTGCAAACAATTACAAATTGAATACTCTCATAGAAGATGGCAGGTCAGAGATGAGTCTTGTTTGGCAAATTTTCAGAGAATATGACAGCAGTTTGATGAATGGTTACCAGTACTAAACGAATATGATGTTGATGGCAATGCTGTATCTAATATTCAAGAGGACCTTTCAGGAAGAAACTAATTTCGCTTGTGATCTATCCACTCAATAATTAATTATTAAGACCCGCTTAAATGTGGAACATATCTTTCAGAAAGCGAAAAAAGCATTGCTGTCGATGCCATTCAGAAATTTGTTGAGAAATCATCTTTTTTTGATGAAAATGCATCAGATCTGGTATTGGCCGATTTTGCTAATATTAAAACAAGGAATATTTATGGAATGCTCTAGAAAAATGTACTATCTCACCAATAGCCACTATTGCACTATCTGTGCCAGGCACTTCTGCTGCAGTTGAAAGATCTTTCAGCACTCTCGGCATAATTCACAGCAAAAAAACATAATCTTAATCTAGAGAAGAATTCTTGAAAGCCTGCACTTGTCAATAAAGAAGATACAGATAGTGAGAATATGAATGATGAAGTTATAACTGGGGAGATTTATGAGAGTGAATTTGAAGCGGAGGAGGAAAATACGGAAGACCTAGACTGAGACTAAATAGACAACTGATTTTATTTTTTAAGCTAAATACTTTGTTTTTGTTTCATTTTTATATTCTATTTTTTTTGCATTCGCTATTCGCTCTCTAAAATGAGTATTTGCCTTTGCAAACTCCAAACAATCCGCAAAATGTAGGTCTTTAGGGGACTCAGTTCGCAAAATAGTTGCCATAGCAACTTCAGCGCACTTCTCCGCAATGTTCTCTAAAAATCCATTTTGAAGATTGTTTCGTGTTTTAACTCATGTAAAAAATCGTGTATGTACCACGTACGCAGATGGTTTTAAGGGACTCATCTCTTTAAGGAATCGGCTCCTTGGTCGCCTCGTCCTTAATCACGATTCGTCCCCTAAAACACCATCCTGCGTATACTTGATACATATATATTAGAGAATTCTTTTATTGTTTATTGTCTTCTTTATGTTTAACTGTTTTTTAATGATTTATAAGAAATGTATTTTTTGTTGTTTGTTGTTTTTTATATACGGAGTTTTTGAGTTTTGGTTTCTCGATACTTCTCTCAATATTCCTCAAATTTATTTAGTATTAACATTTAACAATTGGCATACAATATTAAAGTGAGGTTAACATTAACGTAATCTGTAAATGTTGAAATATTTCACGAAATATTTCAAAAAAATAAATTTCATTAAACGTTACAACACTGGTTATGGAGCACCTCGAAGCTGAAGTCATATCATACATACTGTTTTAACAAAAAAGAAGTTAATATTAAATAATACTAACAAAAGCAATGACTCAAAACTAAAAACAGATATAAGCTGTGAAACTAATAATAAAATGTTTCCATATATTAATGGAAATAAAGGACGAGATGCTACTGTATTTTCAAGAGTATAACCATACACTACGTTATGCATGAAATATTGAGCATCCCATCTTATAAAACCGATAAAAATGATCTGTGTATGTGTTATAATATCAAAAGTTGATGATGAGTATAATTGTATTTTGGATATATAAACACATTTGCATCACGATCAGCTATTAATAAGTTTGATGTGAATTGCAACAATTGTATTGCTATACGACTTGCAATTGCGCATTCTACAATGCCATTTCTGTATGTTGTTGGTCGAGACCATATTAAATCTACAAGAAAACATGTAAATAAGCATGTCATATTTTGTTAACAACTATACAAGGCATTTCAATTTTTTACAAAAATATATATTCAAAGCAAAATAATTTTAGATTTCATAACATCACAAACTGCTGCACTGATAAAACCATGATGTTGGACAAGTTTAAGATTTACTATTAAGCAACCTGTATATTAATTACTACTAATTATTTCCCTTATCTTGATAAAATGCAAATTTTTTTTAAAAGGAACCCAATTACCTAAGGAGTCTTATTGGCTGCGGTGTAATGTGGGGCGTAAGTCAGATAGGCTTGGTGGGGAAGAAAAGGAGTTTTTGCTACTTTCTATATGAATACCAAGCAAATTACGTGATAATAAAGGCGATGACTTCGTTGATCATCAAACAGTGCATGTATTGCTAGAAGATTTTGTTCAGCTCATTTGACGAGATTTACATTGTACTTGGCCCTAATTCCCTACCTTATTCTTTCCATCTAACTACAGAAAATGAAGAAATCAAGTTAAAGGCAGCATTACTCAACGTGTTGCAGAGAGAGCTTTATGATATTAGATTGTCCCTATATGTTTATTTGTCCCCTAAACACTATTATTAATTTTTCCATAACATTCTGTAGGTTTCCAGAGCTTTTGAAGCAAATAGAACCTTTCCGCAAAAAAAAAGGGATCGTGTGTGGTCTTCAAATTATAGGTCAGCGTCAATTATTACAATCTAATGTCTGTGACTACTAACACATATTTAACATTTTCATGTTTGAATTACACATTTCTATATATCTTCACACGTAGTCAGTATTATTGGTGTAATAATGTTAGATGTTCCTTTTTGGTAAACCAAGATCTACAATTTGACCGACATGAATGATATACGGCAGCTCTATTCCTAAATTTTGCATATCTCCTATCTTAAATGTGCAATTTGCGTCGATATTATTTGTGCAGTGGAGTTGAGTGCATACCTTTCATAGATCAAGACCACTTGATAATACTGCATAAATAATAGCGATGGTTCTAAGCTTAATTGTTCACATTCTCACTATTACACAGTTCTCGCTTGCAGTAGGTATTGTTAATCATTGAAACTTTTTATATAACAACCTGCTGTCAAATTGTCATTTTATTATTAATTATCTTATATTGCCGCTACGCCAAGATAAATATTTACTTTTAATACATTTCCTATATACGAGTATATGTTGTCACTGGATTCCACGTTTCCACTGCTTGGTCTTTGATAAGACCGATGCTGGTTTCTGGACGACGTTTCGGCAAAATCACACTTGCCATTTTTAGGTCTACGATAACTGTCTGCTTTTGCTTTTTGTTATTCGTAAACTGGATGGGACTAAACATAAGCAAAACCAAAGAATTTGGGCACGACAATCCTTACAAGACTCGAGAGGCTAACATGCAGTCGCTTCAGAAAGTTAATGTTTGGGCGGGCAAATTAAATCAACAGAAATACTTAGATCTGTTTCAGATTCAAGTAAGCCTCCGTCTGGAAAAGCTGCGAGCTAATGGGGAAATAATATTCCAACAAGACGGATCACCAGCTCATAGTACTCCTTAGTCACCGAATGTTTGAATCAAACTTTCCCCAACAGTTGGATTGGACAATATAGACCATTTAGATGGCCCGTCAGAAGCCCAGATCTTACCCCACTCAATTTTTTTGTGGGGTTATGTATCAACTAAAAATAATATTCCAGCAAGATGGATCACTAGTACGCCTTAGTCATCAAATTTTTGAATCAAACTTTTTTGTGGGGTCATGTATCAACTAAAGTGTACGACAATGTGGGAGCAACGTGAAGACTTGGAACATCTGAGAGCATGAATCAGAGACGCTTGCAACTCAATTACCGAGCGATAATTGCGATCGGTTATGATATTCTTTACCTGCCAAAGGCAAACATTTTGAACAATTTCTGTAAGTTATTTTTGTGTTAATTAATTCAATAAATTATTTTTATATTAAAAGCACTGTATATATCGGTATATACCAATATCTACCGTGTTTTCAAATACTTTTCTCATTAGAGACGGTCATGCTTTTTTTTTATGGTTGATGAGAGTGCTTAACTTTGATAGTTTGGTTATGTCGTGTAATTAATAATAAGCGTCTAAAATTTGAATTTAAGTATGACAACTGACAGAATTTGAAGTTTTCAAAAGCTTAGCATGTATACCAACATTGATTACTTAAAAAACTCAAAAAACAGCCTATTCTAACGAGGAAAGTATTTGAAGGCACGGTATTAATCGCTACTATTTTAAATATCTCTGAAGTTTTAGCAATAACAAAACCACCACTCTTTAATCATTTTCAAACGACATTCTTTCACAAACAATTTTTGTTTTTTATTTATTATTCCTTAGCTTGCCTTAGCAACATATCCGATTATTAAATTGATTTAACAAATTGTTACTAATCTCTTTTATTTCCTATAATAATCATTAGATTGCTGAAATACTTGACACCTAATTTTATAAATATGCCCGGGGTAATCACTTTTCGTATCAATTGATCAATTTAGCAAAATATAACTCCCAACGCAAATACGATTTCCACAGATACCTTTCTTTTCATGCCATTATCTCTCTCGCTCTTTGTCTGTATGCGTCTCTCACTTAACGATGACATTTGACTCGGACCGAACGTTTTCCAAATCAATAAAACAACTGAATTAACAGAAGCTAATTTATTTGGCTCTGTCCTCACTACTAATGTTATTGTTTTATTTTCATATTTTGTCACGCCTCACGGCTCACGGCTAACAGACGTTCATATTTACAGAACAGCATTCATTGGCATTATGTATGTGAAATGTGAACGCATATATTTATGCATATGTAATGTGTATCTATTCATATCTGTTCGTTTATGTGTATTATACCAATCAATGTATGAGTTCAGTTTGGATATTTACATTTCACTCTCACTCCTACTAATTTGTATTAGGTATATCAAACAAACATACATGTGTATGCGTATATATGAACTACAGGTTAATTAGTAAAACAAATTAAATAATCATTAGTTAGCAGAAACAGATCCTGCAATTATTAATATTATAGCTCATAAATAAACCGATCAATATACGGGATCTCAGATAATGTTATACCAATTACAATTTATACAGAACAGCTCAATTTACACACAAGTTTTGCATTTTGAAAACAAAAATAAACATATTTCTGTGATGTTTCCATCGATATATTTATATAAATAAAAGTAGGAGACAGAATCTCGGATTATTTTGCTGCAGTTCACCCACAGACACGTGTTTTAGACGTGTTGGTCATCGTCAGTATGGTATAGCCAAGGAAATTAAAATTAAAAATTAAATTAAATAGCAATATGTTAGTTTATTCCACCCATGCAGAAGCTATTTTAAGAGTATTCAAATAGCAGTTTGGATGTCACAAAAGTTTGCACAATGAGGAATAATAAAAGTATTTTACATGCAAGGAAGGGGCTTTCTAAAACTCCACCTGACAAAACTAAAATTAATAGAATATTGTACCAACTTGCAGTGGAATTTTACTGTCTGAAAGGGCACGTGGGCATAACGGCTAATGAGTTTGTGGATAGATTAGCAAAACAACCCATATCAGACTTTCGTGGTGTGCCTAAGAGAATTTACCACCAAGATATTATATCAATAGTTAAAAAAAATACTTATTGCAAATTGAATTGAGTAAGCGCAGTTTCGAACATTGTATCAAAACAAGATAAGACAATATACAAGGGCAAATCAAATATGAACCGAACTTTTTGATATATGTTGGACGGGATGTAAAGTGGAGGGGAGTAAATCGGTTCGTCTCGCCAAAGCAGATTGGCTGTTCGTAGCATCATGTCTGAGCAAGAGGTGCACAGGTCTGTTGAGCAACGCCTTATTATTAAGTTTTTGTCGCGAGAGGGCATAAAGCCTGCCGAAATGTTGAGTCGACTAACTGCAAAAAACGCTTTTAAGGACCCAAGTTAGTGCCCATGCACGCCGACCGCGGACAAGCACTAGTGAGACGAATATTCTTGCGATCCGTAAGATGATTGAAGAAGACCGCCTCCGTACAATATGGAAATTTGCTGCGCACGTCGGAATATCGTATGGGAGTGCTCAATAAATCATTTCAGATGACTTGGGTTATCGAAAAGTGTCGACAAGTTGGATTCTTCACCTCTTGACGGAAGATCGGGAAGCAAATCGTCAATCGCCATGTGTGGAAGACTTTTGGCACGAGATCGAGTGGAGGGTGAGGATTTTTTGAGGTACATTATCACATGTGATGAGACGTGGGGCGTCACTATACCCCAGAGACTAAGCAGGCAAGCATGGAGTGGCGGAAACCTAGAGAAGCAGCACCGCAGAAAGTCAAGACTCGTTTTTCTGCCGAGAAAGTTTTCGCGACAATTTTTTGGGTTTGCAGACGTATGTTGCTAGTTAATTTTCTTCATAAGCGGCGTACAGTTAATGCTGCGTACTACTGCCAACTGCTTCAAGAAGTGAAACTGGTCTATCGACGAAAAAGTCGAGACATGCCTATTCGATGTGTTATTCTCTTCCATGACAACGCTTGGTCACACACAACTGCATTAACCCCAAGAAAAATTGGACAAAATCATTGAAAAACACTGGAATATCCGCACTACAATCCCGATCTGTAGATTGTGACTACCACATGTTTGGGCCACTCAAAGAAGAACTGGAAGGTCATCAATTTGACGACGACGAATTTGTGGAAACGTTCGTGTGTAATTGGTTACAGACGCGACCAGATTCATTCTTTGATGACGGAATTAAAAAATAGTCCTTTCGGTGTAAAAAATGTGTGACAAAAGAGGAGATTATGTAGAAAAATAAAGTTTATTCAACATTTTATTTACTGTACAAATAGATATTTTAAAACAAAAGCCCGGTTCATATTTGATTCCCCCTCGTATATGTCCAAGTCTTGACATTATACAACAATTGCTAGGTTAAAATTTGAACATGGTCAATTCTCAGCTCAATAGTTTTCAAACAGTTTTTTTAAAATGTTTGTCATCAAGTTGATACAAATTTGTCGGAATTAAATAAAAACTTTTCATGATCTCAGTTAAGAATATGTTTTTGTGCTATCGTAAGTGTAGTAGTCTAACGTCATCGATAGTTGATATATGTACGACACGCCTAGACACCTGCCTCCAGGAATTCCTAGTCGTTTCACTCATAACCCAATGTCTTCAGAAATTCAGAAATTATTCCAGCGAATAGAAAGCATTGTCCATAAGGAAACTCATAACAGTTTGCACATATTTTCGCATGACGTTTAGCTTGTTGTATATTTTAGGTCTCTAATAGTAGACATATCTCTGTGTTTTTGCTAAGCGATGATATGGTACCCTCAATAGATCTTTGTTGCGTGTTGCGTAGAGGTGTGTGTCACCATTCTTTGAAAGATCCTCACACCTCGCTTTTAAAGCCAAAAATAACCTCTTAGCACCATCGGGAACGCACCGGACCTGGATTCCATAGCCAGCCACACCGTGAAAGTTTGCCAAATATGACTATCTCACAGCTTAATAAGTTGATATAGATTACTTTCTTTGCATACTGTAAAGTATGACTGACAGTTTGCCAGTAATCTCTGCTACATGTGAGGACCAACTAAGCCTGTCGTCCATTGTGACTCCTAAAAATTTGAGTATTTTCATTTTCAACATGCTCATTCGTCTTTTAATTTACTAAAGATGCACTAAATCAATACAAACACCTGCCAATATCCACCTGAATACACAGCTTTGCTCAAGTGCTCACGCTTAGAAACGAAACTACTAATACCACCTCAAGTAAATCAGTTAAACAAGTTCTCGTTCGGTGTATCAATATATTGATTCACAAAAGATGTACTTACAAATAAATAAACACACGTGCCAAAATTACTCATACTATTAAAAAATAAGCGATCATTACCTCTGTATATTTGGCCTTTTATGACTCAAATTATTCGCCATTCAAAACAATATAAAATTTGTTTAAATAAAAAGGAGATTTATTACTGTAAAATAAATAATATGTATAACCTTATACATTTCTCAATTTTCAGTTCATATTTATTTTAATTTAATTATATTTAAGCTACACTTAAACATACAATTATTTATTTAAAATATTTGCACTATGTTTACTTCTATTACTTTCTATCTATAATGAAAATGTTATATGTTTTACTTATTTGAGTATTGTTATATAACATTTTAGAAAACTGTTCTTATAATGAATAGTAAGGACATTATTTCATATTTTCATTAATAAATACTTTTATAAAATTATTTTTATTTCAAAAAATGTTTTACTGAATACTTATCAAAAACCCTGAATATATTAAAACCATATTTCTAAATGATATATATGATTAATTATATAAAGAAATTTTTTATAAATACACTGATATGTTAACAGTGATATCGGACACTGAAGTTATTTAACACTTTATTAACAGTTTATTTTAGGTTGCTTTATGTATTGATAGGTATATTTAGTTTTTTAATGTTTGCAAAATTTTAAAAATACGTCACATATGTTTATTGTATTATATACATATCTAGTGTATATGTATTTACATCCTACATAAGATAGTATAATCCAAACTTCACTACTTACAGTGAACTCTAACGATCTTGTTTTACAATAACCTTGCCCGAGGTGTTATATTGCTGCTGTTGCAGCAAACTCGATGCGTCTAAACAGTCATTCACTATAAATAATGTCGAATAAGATAAAATTAATGTGTTACAATGCTCGACTAGAATAAACGTGGCGTTACATTAGCCATCGCACAGAGAGCAGACACTAATTTTAAATGTAGTTTTGTTTTTTTCTTTCCGTATGTGATACTGATCACATTAATATTGGAGCAGTAACATAATTGTACCTAAGAGTAACATGGTATCAATTAATTATTTATTTTAGAAATTCCTTTTAATACAATTGACATATTACCTTGTTTTACACTATGCAATTATTTAATATGATGTAGAAAGTTAAAATAATTCTCCAATACAAGTATGTTCAAGAGATAGTAATAGGTATTGTAATGATATAAAGCATAGCAATCACGTACTACTAAAATTTAAATGTGGCTATAAATAATCCAAGCATTAAAAGTAGACAACAATAATAACTTCACTGGTATTTTAAAAGGTTACAGCATTGAACATGTATCTAATGTTAAGCAGTGAAAGTAAATAGCCGCATCAATAATTTGAAATACTGATGAATTTCTTGTAGTCAAAATATGCCTAAATAGAGAAACATTAAGTTGTACATATTCTGTGGTGTTGTTATTAGAAATAGGCTGTATATAAATATTGTCAAGACCACAACTAGATTTATGTTAATTTAATTTAGTTTTATTTTTTTTTTGAATAGTCTTAGATTAAAATTAAAGAATGCACCATGTATGTAAATATTTATTGTAAAATTACATTAGGTTAGGATTCAGTAAATTATATTAGTTTAAGTAAAACAATGTAATAATGTTGTTAAAATTTTTATTCATGAAATTAATAATTGAATAATCCCTGTATAACAGTTTAATATTGATAACTAATTGTTTATCTGTAACTTTAGCGTGAAAATATGTGTCTCCTGAAACCGTTCAATGGGTAGCAGCTAATGATGGGGCCGAAGTAAATAATGTTCCTTCGTCTGATGGTATTCAAACCATACATGCAACATTTTTCTTAGGAAAACGCATTCCAACGATTACGGACATATTTCCTTTGTTTACTATGAGAAAGAAGACGAGAAAAATTAGAATGAAGTGTCCAAATAACATGCGAAGATGGTTTAAGAATCATAATAACAGTAATGGAGAGATTTATAACCTCATTATTAAATGGCAATAATGTGTCACTTTACGATATAATTAATGTTATAGGTGCATAAATTTATTGCTGTGCCTACCTTTTTAAATGAAGTTCTAGTAGTAATTTACACATTCTCACACTTTTATGCTGAAATTTTCTTTAACTTTTGTATATTAAATTGATAGAATCACATCGATTTAACGTTACGTTTGTTTGTTTACGTTTTCAAGCAGTAATGTATTTTCACGTTGCTAGTGGTGATTTTGACGACGTGATGTTGGTAATATATATTTAAGAGTGGGAATAATTGTCTCGCTGGGAAAATTATTTATAAAATGCATTGCACGGTATTTTTCGGGAAATTCTATTTGCAGGTGAAAATCGCTGTAGAGTACAAATAAACATGCGGTGTCTGTATTAAAATTAAATAATAATCTGCAGGACTTAGAATAATTTTTCAAACAGAATTTTGTTGGACTTTGAATAATTTTTAACAACAATTATAGGGAACTTAAAATAATATTTTTCATATGAACATAATTATTAATTAATATAATTAATTATTAATTTGAAGTATGTTTAGGAGATATCATTATTTTCATTAAGGGATGGAAGATTTTATTTTAAAGCATGATGGCTGCACACTACATGTTATGGTAAAGATTGCGGAGTTTGTAATTAATTTAGAATAAGGACGTTTTATTTTTCAATTTATCATAAATTATGACCTTATAGAATGGAGAGCTAATTGATTCTCTGACATGAATTTGTGTTGAGAATTTTATTCATAAGTGATAAAATGCATTTGAATGGGGCTAATATCAACACAGAGTCAGTGTTTTAATGCACATAAAACCAATTATCTTCAGAACTTTGTTCATACGCCATTTAGAATTTAATAGTCTCCGAACAATTCTACCAGATTGTGCAAGCTCCACCCCAAACATTCAATCCGTATATCTTAGTACCTTCAGGTCTGTGTTAAATGCTTCGTATATCGCCATATTCGTTGGTTTTAATTAATTGGACACCTGAAGTTATGTTATACAAAGTCGACAATGCTAATTTCCAGACACTAGAATTATATCTGTTGATTGAAGGCTTGGAACATTTGTAAGGAGATTTTAGGTGTAAAAAAGATACTAACAACCCCCAACATATATTGAGTTAAGGTAAAAGAAAGTTCACACTTGGTTATTTGTTTCACTAAAATTTTATTTACAAAATACGGACAATTGTTTCGAACTTCTCAGTTCATTCTCAACTATTGTTGTCCGTACTATTGTTGAGAATGAACTGAGAAGTTCGAAACAATTATCCGTATTTTGTAAATAAAATTTTAGTGAAACAAATAACCAAGTGTGAACTTTCTTTTACCTTTATTATTTAATATGTTTCACCAAGTGCCTAGCGAGACCTCAATCAATTATAATATATTGAGTTGCCTCAAATCTGCTGATTCCAACTTATAAGGAACTCGTTTAGAGATGCCTATAATACTTCTCAACTCTGTTATGGCACAATGTTCTTATAGAAATTTCTACCATTGCATTTTGAACTTCCCTTTGTATTTACGCAAAAAATCAACTCATTATTAAGTTAATAATTTTTAATGAATTCTGTATATTATAAATAAGAAATTGTTACATACAATAGTGGTACGCATAAATAAAAAATAAAACAAAGCAGGATGATGAAATTGAATTAGCTTCCAGCCAATACAGTTTAACGGTTCACATCATTCGATTATTTTAAAACATCACCAGTTTAGCGTGTTAACACTTTAGAAGCAGCGCACAATTGTGAAAGTGGTTGTCTTTTACAACGGTCTCGGTGTAAAATATGCACGATAGTTAATTTATATATACCTTTTCAATATTGTATAATAACTGAACTGTTGCAAATGTCATTGGTAGAAAATATTTGTTATTACGATACCTAATATATATCATGCATATTTAGAACAAATATATATAGGAATAAAAATGAAAAGGTTGCGGAATAAACTGTAAATGCTATATTTCTGAGCTCTAGTTGTATACATGTGTGTATTTGTGTATATATTTATGTTTATAATTTTTGACCGAAGGCAATTTCGATTAGGATTTACTGCCTAACTCTTGTAGAAATACAATTAGATTGTTTTGATAGTGGAATTTTATTTCTATTGGGGGGGGGGGGGGGATAGAACTTGTTTTTTCTAAGCATAGCACGATTTTTACGGCGAAAATATGATTGCTTGCAGCAAAACTTTTTCAATATTCAAGCGTCTACAACTTGATTACTTGGTTTTGAAAAACCAAAAAATTAAATGACGGAAAACAAGCATCCAAAAGCTGTTCTGCGTACATAATGACGAATCCACACTTCAAAAATAGTAAATCACGAAACATGCGAATAAATGGCCATCAGACCGCTAATCAGTAGCTAAAAGAAACACATTATAAGGTCAGATGATTATTCAAAGAGACACGATCGAGGCCATAAACGACAATGCTCACCTGAATGATCCAATTCAGCGGCAATATCAAACCATTTCAATCGTAAATGTCGGATAACAATAATCCATGTAAATCTCGACAAAAAATGTCTTCTATATATATAAATCGGTTTTATAACATCCGTCGTCTTTCGATTTCCAATCTCCACTCGTTTCTATTCGCCCATAACTCGTCATCCAGACCCCTAAACCTCTTTTCGCTCTCTATTCCTTCTCTCCAGCTCCTCCGTGGTCTTCCTCGTTTTCTTCGTCCATTTGGATTCCATTGTATTATTTGTTCGTTCTCCATTCTCTGCACATGCCCGTACCATACCAGTTGTTTTGTTCTTATCTCGTCCACTATCGTGTGTTCACCCACTGTCATAATTTCTCTTATTTGTTGATTTGTAACTCGTTCTCTTCTTGATCTCCCTGCTGCTCTTCTCCATTAATCCATTTCTGTAGCGGTCAGCATTATCTCTGTTCTGTCCTTCATTGGCCAACCCTCTGAACTGTACGCAACAATACTCTTTACTATATGAGCTTTTTGTTCTGTTTCGATATACTCTGGTCCCAGACTATTCCATTTATTAAAGTTATCGCTTTTCTGCCTTGTACATTTCGGTCTTTTATAGCTCTGTCTAGTGTTCCGTCCGCTGTCATTTTTAGCCCCAAGTATTTGTACTCGTTAGAAGACTTAATTCGCTGTCCCGTATTTAATACTAGATCTTGTTTTATTCCACCAATGCACATATACTCTGTCTTTTTTATATTGACCTTCAAACCCCACTTTTTGCATTCTTCTGTCAGTTTTCGAGTCATATATTCCAAGTCGTCATACTCCTGGGCGACTACCATTTGATCGTCGGCGAAACACAAAGTGTATAAATTGGTTTCATTTAATGGAATTCCCATGTTTTGGCATTTTCTTTTTCATACTTTAAGGACTTCTTCTAAATAAATCTTGAAGAGCGTTGGCGAATTACAACAACCTTGTTTAAAACCTTTATTCACTTGAAATTCTTTTGTCAGTCTTTGTTTTATTTTGACTTTCGCTTCGCTATTGTTGCACAACTCTTTAATTGCTTTAATTAACTGAACGCTTATGTTTGTATTCTCCAAGGCCTTCCAAAGTAAATTAAGTGGTAAAACAGACTCTTATTTAGGAGGTCGAAGAAGTACCGGAAGTTGGAAGACAATAAAATCAATTAGAAAAGACACGACCAGAGATATAATTTCGCCAATATCAGACAAAGAATGGGATGCACACTTTAAAAAACTTTTAACGGAAGAAAGAGGGGAATTCCAAGAAGAAGAAATAAATGATGCCTTTAGAACGATAGGATCTCCAATACCGTTAAAACTTCCTGAAGTTAAAAACGTATGCACAGCCTTAAAAAGCGGAAAATCTGCCGGACCCGGAAATATCCCGACTGAACTTATTAAATACGGTACAAATGAACTGCTTGTGAGACTCCGAAATCTTTTCCAAAAATATCTAAACGGAACCAAAGTCCCAAACGAGTGGAAAACATCATATATAACCACGATTCACAAAAAAGGAAGGAAAGATATGTGCGACAATTATAAAGGCATATCTGTGACTAGTACTCTGAGCAGAGTCTACGGCAAAATAATAGGAAATAAAATGGAAAACGAGTACAAAAACATGGAGGCAGAAGAACAGGCCGGATTCAGGGTAGGTAGATCGATTGTAGATCATCTGTTCTGTATAACTCAAGTTATCGTAAAGAAAATGGCATACGGACAAGAGTTGCACTTGCTATACGTAGACTTACAAAAAGCATACGACAGCGTACCACTTAATTTACTTTGGAAGGCATTGGAAAATGTCTTTTACACAATAATAAAATCCATCCAGCGGCCACACTACTTTAAAATTAAAACTGCCACAACTCGGGCAATTAAACGTGAGCTATATTACCAAGAGCCCCTCCAATAAGAATGAAAAAATCCTCGACCAGCAGTCACTTCCAATATGTCCAAACGAAATCAGCCACGAAAGATATGTGTAATTTTACTTAAAAAATGCACGCGCTGAAGAACACTCGTCCAAACTAATAACATGTCAACCAAAACCAAAAAAAGTTAGAAAAACGGAAACAAAATGTAAAATTGCTAAATACAAACTAAAATAACGATAAATTAATACAGAAAAGCAAACACCTAGTAATAAATGCAGTGTGTTTAGAATATATAAAAACCAGTAATTCATTCACTAACACGAAGATGGCGCAAAATGTATTAACCCAGATATGCCCACACATTTTGACAGTTTGCAATAAACAGATGATTATTGTGAGAGGTTAGAGTTCAAGAAAAAGTGACAGTGTCTTGTCCATATTATTTTAGGTTTCTGGGGTACGTATTTTTTAAAAAATTGTTAATAAATTTAATCATTGTTGATAAATACAAGTTTACTCACATCTAAAGAAGGATAGTACTTAGGTTTCCAGCAGTAAATGTTTTTATTTTGCGCTGCAAGTAGCTGCTACCAAGTGTGTCCTTTTAAAAAAACAGTGGCCACATAATATAATAACAAAACCACATATTTTTAGAGGTTTGACGCTAGGCCAACTACTACGTTCTTTGGAAGAGGTAGATGAGGATGCTTTAACTCTAAATGTACAAATAGAAATAATGCCGCCTACTAATGCTTGCGATGATGTCACGGATGAGAACTCCTGGGACGAAGATATTGTGGATGTCAACAACTTACCTAGGCTCAAGTGCTAGCAGGAACTGAATTATTTTCACAAGATAGTGTGATTAGCCATGATGAGGACAATTGTAATGGATCTAGGTTCGTCAATGAGTCATGTTTAAAATATAAGAAAAATACATACAAATAGAAAAAAAAGTGGATAGAAAAAATCAATTTTTAGAAGAATTGCCAAATCTTGCTTCAAATGCGTCTGTACATACTTTTTTTACAAAATGTTTTCTTAAATAAATTTATCTTATTAAAATATTCAGTTCTACATAATCTAATATTTATTTATTTATTCGCCCTGTATTCTAGCGTTCATGTAGTTACGGTACCGACAATTCTTGTTGCACCGGAAACGAGTTAAATCCGGAAATGACACAGATACTTAGCTGGCAGAGAAGGTAACATACGTTAGACAACTTGGATTTTCACTGTTTTATTTTCAACCGGACGATTGACGACAAATTGATCTCTTTGTTGGTTTCGTGACTTTATATAACAATAATACTAGTAGTAATATTGTTGTAATATTAGGGGGAATAGATTTACTAATGGAACTAGTTGCCTATAAGTAGTTATAATACTAGTGACACATTAGCGATCTTTTTTTTACGTAACGAGGACCATTTCTACTTACTGTAATTCTGTTCACGCCGTTAACAGTACTAACAGTACATAACAGCATGGCGTTCTACTTAGTTCAGAACACTTTTACATCGCAGCGGTCCAAGGTCAGTTTTTGTTTAGAATCGTAAGAGTGTAAATCGTGATTTCAGAAATTACCACAAATGGTTGTTAAGACAATACAACGGCTTTATTTAATTGTATATTATTTGCGATTAATTTTTATATTATGAATTTTAATTATTATGTAAAAGGTTTAATCGCTTTTCTAATTTTTCATATACATTATTAAAACATGATTTATTACAGATAAGAATAAAATATTTAAAATTAGCAAATTAAATAATCGTCGTAAGTAAGTAAGGCTGTGGAAGTTTGTTTAATAAAATTATATACAGGGTGTTCCTAAATATCATGTACATAAGGAAGGGGGTAACTATTTGGTTTATTTTGTGCCTAAAATTTCATATAAACATAGGTCTGCAAACGCTTCGTTACCAATATGCAGGGTGTTGAAATTTCAAGAAGTTTTCACTTTTTACTGTATAGCTCCTGCAGTTTTTTTACGATTTCTAATGTCAATTGTCAAATTAATAAACTCAAGTGATTATCTGAATAAAGCCAGAACTTGCTAGACCATTTTAAAAAATTTAATTTTCTCTGGCGAATTACAGAAAATTGTTTTCTATTTTTTTTCTCGATAACGATCAGAGATAAGAAAAAAATATAAGAGATCAAAAAGTTTCTAAATAAGACAGAAAATTTATTGCGTATTTTAGAATCTAACAGTGGCGCATCGCAAAAAAGTTCAGGGTGAGAAAAGGGGGCATGACCCCGAAAAAATTATTACCCTGTAGATTTACATAATCATTTGGCATGGCTAATGATGCAGGCCTTATAGCGTAACCTACCTTCCAAATTTGAACAAAATATCTCAAAAACTGCAGGAGCTATACAGTAAAAAGTGAAAACTTCTTGAAATTTCAACACCCTGCATATTGGTAACGAAGCGTTTGCAGACCTATGTTTATATGAAATTTTAGGCACAAAATAAACCAAATAGTTACCCCCTTCCTTATGTACATGATATTTAGGAACACCCTGTATATACTTATTCAATCTCCAAGGTTATCCCACCTTATGCCTTGGCTACACTGATGACGACCAATGAGTCAGAAATTCGTGTCTACGGTTGTTCTACAGCGGAATCTATCCAATATTCTCTATTTCTTGTTTTATTTTATATACCGTAGTCGTCAAATTTTAATTTGGGTTTGTACTTCTATCCCATGCAGAAGATGACCTTATAATATGCAGCGATGCCTGCTTGCTAACACTGGTGGGAGAGCAACGCAGTGTCGCGGGACCCTCACGCCTTAAATTTCATAGGAAACATTTGTCGAGTGCACTGTCTTGGCAGCCTCGCTTATGTTTATCTTTAGTTTATTTCGTCGCGCTCTTTTCCTCTTTCTACTTTCGTATCAAAAATTAAAATATGTCGACTACGGTATATGTTAAAATGATAACGACTATACAATTCTAAGTAAAAAGAAAATATCAGGAATGGGATCTGTAATTAAAAAAATCTTAGTTATTCAGCTTAATATTTTGAGATTTATTCAAAGTCTTTTTCGGGAGTCACCTATAATGAACGATATACACAACATACAACAGTATATCTCCTTTTTTTTTAATATAAAAAATGTTTAGAATGTAGAGTTCATTACTGAACTACAAATATAATAAAAACCATGAAATATTACATATCACATTAAAAAAGAGATTTTTTTCTAATTTTATCTTCTGTTAACATACTTAAACTTCACATTATGTACACTTATTAAGATACTATTATTTCATCTATTACTATCTTCGAAAGGGAATGACAGAACCAACGCAGATTGGCCCTGAGAAAAATATTTCTTTTTTATAAATTTGCGTGACATTTTTATTTACTATATAAGTAAATAGGTGAAGATTTGCAGGTTTAAAAAGATTTAACGTGATTCAAAATAAAATTATAAGTGAAACTGGTTTATTAAGGAGAGGAGAGAAAAAAGGAAAAAAACAAAGGATCAAAAGCCTAGTATGTTGCTGTAAATGATGCTTAGTCTGTCTTATAATTAATACCTTTTTTTTATTGTTATTAGTATGGTAACTCACCAAAAATAGTCTGTTAGTATATTTGTCCTCTACAGTCAAAACAGGAAAATTATCGAAGTCAAATACAGACATGTCTGGAGATAACGATCCACCAATGCACAGTACCTCCTACCAATACGACAGTTATTCTTGTGCTGAGTCAGTTTCTGCTTCAACTATTGAGAAGTATGAGCAATGTAACAATCTTGACATCTCCTACAAGATATGATACTGTTTATTGGGTTTATTAAGAACAGTAGAGAAACCCCATCCTTTAGATTACTGAAGAGTTTTCTGGTTATTATATCTAGTAATTTTGATATTTCTGAACGGCTTGAATAAAGTGACAATTTGATCAGTTAAGTTGTTAATAATTGGTCATTTTTCAAATTTGTCATCTAAAACGTTTTAAGAACTAACGATTTATATCGCAAATGAGCAATGTGTAAAAGTAAAAATATGAACAATTTAGCATAGAACCGTCGCTATTATCTATGCAGTTTTATAAACGGTCGTGATCTATCAAAGACATGTATTTAATTCCACAACACAAATAATATCGACGCAAATTATGCAATTAAAAGAATAGGTAATGTAAAAATTGGGAGTAGCGCTGATGTATACCATTCATGACCCACATGAATGAATCAGAATGTCTTGGTTTGCCTAGACCAACATCTAACATCATCACACAAATAATACTGAGTATGTGTCAAAGATATAATAACAATATATTTTTTTGTAATAAGTTCGAAAGTGAACATCGACACGTCAATAAACATACATAAAGGATACAAACATAAAAAACAAATGCATAAACATCAACATATCAAATATTGCAAATAATCGAATCAATAAAATTACAAGCATTAATTTAAGTATTTATTTAAATTATAAAAACAGTTTTCATGTATATACTGTATCAATTTACGCTTAAAAATCGCGGATGACCCAACGGTTTTCAAATAATCCAGAAGCCTGTCGTAGAAAATAATGGCTCTGTATCGAGGGCTCCCCTCAAAATGACAGGTCCGATGAAGGGGTACCAGCAAATCCCTCATTATTTTAAACCAAGTCAGGACCTTTTACATATACAAGGAGAACAAGGGTAACACACGTAATTTCTGATAAAGCAGGATACAAGGTATCGCAGGTGAAATACCCATGACGTATAATAAGAATACCCCTGTAGAATGGAGCGAGGAACCCCAGAACGCCATAGTATAGAATTGTGTAGATCAAACATTTGATTTTTAATTTATACAATTCTATATATCTTACTGTGTGATAATGTTAGATGTTCGTCTTAGGTAAACTAAGACCTTCTATTGACCTACATGAACGGTATAAAACAGTTCTACTCTTAATTTTTACATTACGTACTCTTTCAATTTTACAATTTGCGTCAATATTATTTGTGTAGTGGAATTAATTGGATAGCGATGGTTCTATGCTTAATTGTTCACAATTTCATTTTACATATATCTCGTTTGTATTATATCTTGTAGTCATTGAAACTTTCTAGATTACAGCTTGCTGTCATATTGTCATTTTGTTATTAATTGTCCTTAAATTGACTAATTACTTTTAATACTATTCTTGTACATTTCGACAAAGAATTATATATATATATATATATATTGAAAATCTAGCAATATCGACCGTACAGAATTAATAATGAGTGATATGGAATTATCGGGTATTCGGTCCGTTGCAATCAAACTCAATTCTTCATTACTCAATATTTCGTTTTAATTAAAAACTTCATCAGGAGTATGCTACAAAATCACAAAAACACACCTGTTGAAGAAAATGCTGAACAAAAGAACTCTTTTTTTAAAAACTTACAAACAGAGTTACTGCATCTGTGGGTACATTAAACTAACATCTATGTAATTTGTTACAAATGAGTCCTCTTTAAAACTTGTCAAACACATAACAAAGACTCACACAATAATCAATAAATTTAAAAAACGATTTCACATGTATTATCTGAACTAAAACACGTTAAAAATATACTGTCACTGTAACTACGTGTGCGTGATTGAAACATTTATTCATGTCGTTTGTATATTAAAATCGATTTGAGACAAAAAACACAAAAAACGGGCATAATAAAAAGAAGAGAAAAAGTCCACTCCTCACTGCAAATGGGTACAGAGATCGAAGAGTCAAAAAACATAAAGGAAAACAACAATATTTATGAAAAGCTTAAAATATGGGAATAAATTATATTTAATTTGTTAACGTCCGTTTTAAAATTGATTGCTTTATTATTCTTGTTAATATGTACCATTTCTAAAAATAATCTTTTACTATAATTGTTCTCTGTATCTAGTATTTTTATGTTCTCAAAATTGAAAGTGTGACCGAGTGTAATACTGTGTGTAGCCAACGCGCAAGATGTTTTTCCTATTCTACAATCACTCTTATGTTGGGTGATACGATATTTTAAAGTTTGCAATGTCTGACCGATATAACAACCATCACAGTAATTGCAAGATATCTTATAAATGACATTATACTTATCCAACATAGCTGTCTTGTCCTTGGTCTTCGTAAACAAGGCATTAACTGTGATGGTGTTATATTTTGCTATCTTTAAGTTACCAACCTGTCGGAAATGACCAACAACCTTATTAGTTAATTCACTGATGTAAGGAATCTTTCTGTAAGTAGTGTTCTCATTGGATGCTACATTATTAACAGGAAATTCAAATGAGTTTGAGTTATAAATTAATTTATTTAATATTTTTCTTGGGTAGCCATTATTATGAAAACAAGCAAATAACTTTTTTAAATTTTCATCTACAAACCTTTTATTACTAATATGCAAAATTCTATTTTTCATTGCTACCACACAATTGTATTTTTGATTGATTGGATGATTTGAATGGAAATTTATAAATCTGCCTGAAGCCGTTGGTTTTTGATACCAATCTAAAATTACAAAGTTATCACTGGTCCTTATGACTTTAGTATCAAGAAAAGGAACACTTCGAAGTGTTTCCCTTTCCAAGGTAAACTGTATATGACTATTGTAAGAGTTGAAAATGTCAAGTGTGTATTGTGTCATTGTCTGAGGGACAGCAGTAATTAAATCGTCTACATATTTATATATAAAAGGCAATGGGAACTGTATCTTAGGTATTACTGCATCCAACAAGAAATCCAGAACTATTAATGCTAATATGGGACTAATGAGAGAACCCATTGGTACACCAGACAATGACACAATACACACTTGACATTTTCAACTCTTACAATAGTCATATACAGTTTACCTTGGAAAGGGAAACACTTCGAAGTGTTCCTTTTCTTGATACTAAAGTCATAAGGACCAGTGATAACTTTGTAATTTTAGATTGGTATCAAAAACCAACGGCTTCAGGCAGATTTATAAATTTCCATTCAAATCATCCAATCAATCAAAAATACAATTTTGTGGTAGCAATGAAAAATAGAATTTTGCATATTAGTAATAAAAGGTTTGTAAATGAAAATTTAAAAAAGTTATTTGCTTGTTTTCATAATAATGGCTACCCAAGAAAAATATTAAATAAATTAATTTATAACTCAAACTCATTTGAATTTCCTGTTAATAATGTAGCATCCAATGAGAACACTACTTACAGAAAGATTCCTTACATCAGTGAATTAACTAATAAGGTTGTTGGTCATTTCCGACAGGTTGGTAACTTAAAGATAGCAAAATATAACACCATCACAGTTAATGCCTTGTTTACGAAGACCAAGGACAAGACAGCTATGTTGGATAAGTATAATGTCATTTATAAGATATCTTGCAATTACTGTGATGGTTGTTATATCGGTCAGACATCGCAAACTTTAAAATATCGTATCACCCAACATAAGAGTGATTGTAGAATAGGAAAAACATCTTGCGCGTTGGCTACACACAGTATTACACTCGGTCACACTTTCAATTTTGAGAACATAAAAATACTAGACACAGAGAACAATTATAGTAAAAGATTATTTTTAGAAATGGTACATATTAACAAGAATAATAAAGCAATCAATTTTAAAACGGACGTTAACAAATTAAATATAATTTATTCCCATATTTTAAGCTTTTCATAAATATTGTTGTTTTCCTTTATGTTTTTTGACTCTTCGATCTCTGTACCTATTTGCAGTGAGGAGTGGACTTTTTCTCTTCTTTTTATTATGCCCGTTTTTTGTGTTTTTTGTCTCAAATCGATTTTAATATACAAACGACATGAATAAATGTTTCAATCACGCACACGTAGTTACAGTGACAGTATATTTTTAACGTGTTTTAGTTCAGATAATACATGTGAAATCGTTTTTTAAATTTATTGATTATTGTGTGAGTCTTTGTTATGTGTTTGACAAGTTTTAAAGAGGACTCATTTGTAACAAATTACATAGATGTTAGTTTAATGTACCCACAGATGCAGTAACTCTGTTTGTAAGTTTTTAAAAAAAGAGTTCTTTTGTTCAGCATTTTCTTCAACAGGTGTGTTTTTGTGATTTTGTAGCATACTCCTGATGAAGTTTTTAATTAAAACGAAATATTGAGTAATGAAGAATTGAGTTTGATTGCAACGGACCGAATACCCGATAATTCCATATCACTCATTATTATATATATATATATATATATAAACTTTTGAAATGTTATATTTTACAAAATCCCGGAAACCACATGATTAAACACATTAGAATAGTATAAATAATATAAGGAAACAACGTTCAGGACCTATTTAAGATTGTGTAAATTGTTTTGTGTTCAAAATACTTCCGGATGTGATGCGATCGTTCCCACTCTTATATAGTCACATGCATCCGGCCCCTTTTAAAATGATATTTGATTCATAAATTTAAAGTTTTTCACTTGGATTCTCGTATTAAATTACGCAATATTTCATTTATTTCTATTCGTATGAGAAATTGTGAAATAATATCGATCCAAAACTAATTAAAAGAGACGTCGAATGCACCTTTTCTTACGTAAATTGCATTCACTTATTGATTATTTCTAACAGCACACATACGTGCGCCTGGTATATTGCATAAACTCGGCACCCGGACTATTTCATTTACTGGATTTAGTTTCGCTAATCCCATAAAATGACAACAGCTTATTTACTCATCCGTTGTTTTAAACGTCCTTTAACTGACAGAGTAGTTAAATTGGAATTATACAAACTGTACTTACTAAGTGAGGAAGTTAATTTTAAACTTTTGGCACGATATACATAACCTACTCGCATTACATCATAATTGCACCGAACTTAGATGAAATGCTAAGTCCTTGACGTCGACACTTTGCAGGTATTAAGCTTTAACCTATTAACTGCAACCGTTTCCTGTGGAATATATGGATTGGTGTTGATGTTATATTCTTTGTCCAAAATATGTTGAGACTACAAATGTGTTTATACGTGTAGACTGAAATGCATATTTGCAAAGAGAAGTGTATTTCAAAATATATACTTTCTATATAGGCATATATACCTGTAGAGCATCAAAGAAGAAAGTAAGATAAAATGATTTCCAGTATATGCCATTTCAAATAATGTTAACTCACCGTTAGTTCGCCATTAAAGAACCTAAACAAATAATTATGATGGAAGACAAGATATGAAAGGATATATGTATTTGACTCGTTTTCTAGAAAAATCTTGGAAGAACTCTATGAAAAATTATTTACCTTCATACTTGAAGCTATACTGCAGACAAACACTTGGAAAGCTTATCATGATACTCAAACATGGGGAAAAACAGAAGATGTCTCCTACACAGGTCATTAACCTTTTACCATCCTATAAAACATTTCTGAAAAATTATACGTCAAGAGTCTTAATATAATAATAGAGAAAAATAATATAATCACAATATATCAATTTATCAAAGTACATAGACTCGTCAACTAAATGCCAAAAAGTGTTGTTCTCTAGCCGATCTACACATATGGCACAGCGGGATGAAGATCAAACTAAAAAAGCTCCATGCTCATCCTCACTATCTACTGTTCAAATCTTATCTCATAGACGTACACTTTCTTATGAAGCAGATGACCGAATATACAAACTTACGTACCATACACTCAAAAATTCATTAAGGCTGCTTCTACACAGCTGATCTACTGACAACTAGAACCACCATGGTAGGATGATTTTTTTTTTTTATTGGAAAACAACAAGTTAATATACAATATTAAAACTGGTCTAGGACCAACCATCAATTTGAGTTTGACATATTTTAACCCAAAAAAATTTAATCTAAAATTCACCCAAAGGAGCTCTTTTAGTTACTTCTATTTTGTAGGAGATACACTGTACTCTGCTATTCATTAAGCACTGCAAAACTACACACTAAACTGCACCAGATCGTGTGGCTTAACCCTGTTCAGCCTTCTGACGAGGTTTTGGACATCAAGAAGACTGCTTCGATATTATTGTGTTCAAGCAGTCTTGCCTCGTGTTTGACGGCAGATCTTATTACTTCACTGACTACATCACTGATTCCGAGATCTCTATGTAAGTCACTGTTTCTAACGTACCAAGGTGCATCGACCATATTGCGTAAGACTTTATTTTGAAATCTTTGTATTTGTTTAAGATGGCACGGTTTGGCACAACCCCAAAGTTGTATGCCATATACTCAGACTGGCTTCAGAATTTGGTTATAGATCAAAATTTTACTGTGTAGTGGGAGTTGCGAGTTACGTCCCAACAGCCAGTAAAGTCCTCTGTACTTAAGATCCAGCTCAGTTCTTTTCTTCTTGACATGCTCCTTCCATCTCAGTTTAACTTCAAACGTCATACCTAGATATTTGGCTGAGTTTTGGTAAGGGACAGTGTTACCATTTATAATAATAGGTCTTATATCTGTTATGTTTCTGCTGGTAAAGTTTATATGAGTTGACTTCAGCTCATTTAATTTTATTTTCCAGTCGTTGGTCCACTTCGAAATCCTATCACATGCTCGTTGCAACTTATTTCTTGCCGCTTGCATATTATTATCTACTGCTAAGATTGCCGTATCATCAGCAAATGTCGCCACAGTTGCGTTCCCCAGTTCGGGCAAGTCAGACGTATAAAGCAAGTAGAGGACCGGTCCCAGGACACTTCCCTGTGGAACACCAGCCTCAATTCTCTTCAAACCGGAGTACTCTTCCTCTATTTTATTCTGAAAAATCTGTCAGAAATGTATGAAAGCAGAAGTTGCGCATATGCCTTGGGTAAGAGTTGGTTCAATTTCCAGTAGCACCCATAAGGAATCCGGATGGTAGTTGGGCCAGAGACAAAAGGTTGAAGCATTTGCGAAACATCTGGAAAAAACATTCCAACCCAACGAAATAAAAAGTAATTTGATGTTATGTAATATACAGAATAATGATTACGAAGAAATAAGACCAGTTGCACCAAAAGAAGTCTCTTGGGAAATTAAGAACAATATAAATCCTAAGAAGGCTCCTGGATATGATTTAATAACAGGAGAAATCATGAATCAACTACCCAAGAAAGCTATTGTTATGCTTACTTATTTAGTTAATGCAGCTCTCAGACTAAAACATGTGCCATGCAGTTGGAAGGTCGCAGAGGTAATAATGCTACAAAAGCCCGGCAAAACTCCAAATGACGTTAAATCGTACAGACCTATATCACTATTACCGATTATCACAAAACTATTTGAGAAACTGTTATTGAAAAGACTGAACCCAATCGTAGCAAGTAAAGGACTGATTCCAAATCACCAGTTCGGATTTAAACAAAGACATTCTACCATTTATCAAGTGCACCGGATCACTGATGTCATAGAAAAAGCCCTAGAAGAAAAACTTATATGCTCAATCATCTTTTTAGATGTGGCTCAAGCCTTTGATAGGGTCTGGCATGAAGGCCTTAACTGGTAGGATAATATGCTGACGAGACTGATCATTGGCATTCAACAATGACATTGCATAAGTCTTTAGTAACCTACAAGACAACCTAAAGAAAGTTTAACACTGACTAAAATCAAAACGCGTAACTTTTAAAATATAAATTTGACGTTCTGTGGAGGTCAAAAACTGTCGACGCCCAAAAGTTTATACAAAACCATTTTAAAACCGGTATTGACGTAATGTATTTAACTACAGGTCACCACAAGTAATACTAACATTGCCATAATATATAGAGTGCAAAGCAAAGTGCTTCTTATCATTGTCGAAGCACCGTGCTACGTCTACAAGAAGTAATTAACATGACATTCTTATAGCCAATGAGTGAAATCTTCCTGGTATCAGTGAAGTACACAGGCTGAAATGGTTTGTTGCAGTATGACTTAATTACAGGGTCCAGATAAGTTTAAACTGTATAAGATATTGTTACTTATCTATAAAATCAAACAAATCATAGAATTAAGATTTATATATATTTAAAACAGATCACTCTGTGAAGTGACACTACACTTGCGAGGAATTGTTTTTAAGTTTGAGGTATGGTGAGTTTGGATGGATTGGGAGAGCTCCCCCGTGTTGTAGCGTGTTTAGTGACTCATTATTAGTATAAATATAAAGTTTTAGCACAATCGCGTCAGTAGTCTTTAAGCTATCAGCAATCAAACAACTTAATCTGGAAGCAAGGATGAAATATGGACAAAATTGAGTAGGTACCGTGTCGTTATCAAATTCCTTGCAAAACACGGAAGCTCCTCTATTCATATTATACTGGAAGAGATGTCATCGGTGTACAGACATTCTTGCCAGGGAAAGATTATGGTTTTTAAATGGTTCACTCGCTTTAAACAAGGTAGGGAATCACTTGAGGATGGGCCACACTTTGGGCGGCCTATCAAAATGACCATTGCAAATCTTGTTAAAAAAGTTGAAAAATTATTAATCTGATCACCACCACCCAAAAAGTTTAGAATGCCACAGTCGCTAGTCGTCCGGAAAACTCATGGCTACTGTTTTTTGGGGCTCAGAGGGATTTCTCTTAATTTACTGCAAAGATAAAGGTCTTTCCATAACTAGAGAATACTATGTTTTAGTCCTGGAGCGGCTAAAAGTTTCATTAAAGAAGTGGTGAAACTTGTCACTACAAAGGTCCAGTTCACAAGAGTCGAATTGTGCTGGCTGTCTTGAATAGCCTATACCTTGGTTGTAGCGTTTTTTACCTGTTCCCTAAAGTGGAAAAGTGTATATATTGAGCTTCGAAAGAATACTCCTCACTTGCCTTGTCTGAAGTAAATAAATTATAGTTTGTTTCATCTTTACTGTTAGTTCTTTGTAGTTTTTTAGGAATATCTCTTAGTGTACACATTTTACTACCCAAATTGTTTTCACAAAACACTTAGTAGATACACCAATTTGATGGTTTTCTTCAAATTTATGTTTAAGTTCTTTTAATGTAAGTCTTGAATGTTGTTCTATATGTATACCGAACATTGATGTGATGTTCTTCTGTAATTTTAGTTCTTCTTTTTCCACCTCTTTGTTTTGGCTTCTCATCTTAATGGGGTGGCTGACAAAAAACGCCTCAAGCCGTAGCTCCGTTATTTACTATCCGATTTTAAAAAACAAAATATCAAATAAAATGGTTAAGTAAATACTATCAATTGGCGTAATCGAAATATTATTAGGAACAAAAAGTTTGAACATGCGATAGTAATTTTTTTTTTTTTAATGGCAACGTATATTTTTAATTAATGTTTCGGATAAAGTATGTTTTCCTGATTTTGATGATGTATAACACGTCAATTTTCAACATAAGTTTCAAGTGCGCCGTGGTTAATATCATTTTATTGGAATGGAAATTTTAAAAAAATACAAATAAATACGATACTTATCTACAAATATTGTTCAAATTGTCTGCCGCCTTGTTGAAGACATAGTTGACACCTTCTAATTACTCCATTAGTGGCGTTGAGTATAAAATTAGGAGGTATTTCGCGGCAAGAATTCAGAATTCTTTGCCGTAAAATGTCCATATTTTCCGGACTAGTAAAATAAACCTGATCTTGAAGATAGCCCCATAACCAAAATTCCAGCGGCGTAAGGTCGGGCGAACGAGCGGGCCATTGAATTGGCCCATTGGTCCCTATCCACCTCTCAGCAAATGTCGCATTTAACCATTCAACATTTATTAAGGCATTATGAGGAGGGGCGCCATCTTGCTGAAAGTACATTCTGTTTAGCTCGGCAATTGGCAAATCATCTAAAAAGTTTGTAATGTTTTCACGTAATAGTTGATGGTACTTTGCTTGATTTAAGATGCCATCTATGAAAAATGGGCCAATTAATCGATCACCCCAAAGACCGCACCATACATTTAAACTGAATCTTTGCTGAAAATTATTCTCAATTATAATTCTTGGGTTTTCTTGGCTCCAACATCGATTGTTCTTTCTGATAAAAATGCCATTATTACTGAAACTGCATTCGTCCGACCAAATAATTTTTCGATAAAAATTACGATCTCGTTGTGTAACATTTAAGAAAAAGTTGCAAAATTGCATTCTTCGACCATGATCATTTTCCAATAGTGCTTGTACTTTTTGAGAGATATATGGTATGAACTTGTGCTTTTTGAGTATCGCTTGTGTTGTTTGGTGTGATACGCCGACCTCATTTGCAATTCTCCGAGTAGAAGTCCATGGACTTCTTTCCACGCATGAAAGAACATCCAATTCTGTATTTTCCTTAAACTGTCGACTCTTACTTTTTGGCATTTTGAAGGCTCCATATTTTCTTAAATTCTGTTCGATTCTTCCGAATTTACGACGGTCTGGAACCTCTCTTGTCGGATAACGATAACTGTAGAGTCTCACAGCTTCAGCACTATTTCGATTACATTCAAAGTATACTTGCAACATGTCGGTCAGTTGATTGCTATCCATGTTAATGATGAATTAAACTCACAGAAAGAATCAGAACGTTGAACTAATGTCACACCGATACACAAATGTCACAATGACAGTATTTATTAACATTTACATTCTAATTGACAGTATTTATTACTTGATGCATTTGATTGCTATTCACGGCACACTTGAAACTTATGTTGAAAAATTGACGTGTTATACATCATCAAAATCAGGAAAACATTCTTTATCCGAAACATTAATTAAAAATATTCGTTGCCATTTATAAAAAAAAAGTTGACTATCGCATGTTCAAACTTTTTGTTCCTAATAATATTTTGATTACGCCAATTGATAGTATTTACTTAACCATTTTATTTTATATTTCGTTTTTTAAAATCGAATAGTAAATAACGGAGCTACGGCTTGGGGCGTTTTTTGTCAGCCACCCTGTATATTATATTAATATGTTACCCATCGATAAGATGTTGTTTTCTTTACGCCAAATGTTTGAACGAGTTCTCGCCAATCTCCATTATTATTTATATGTAATATACGTCAATGGAATGTCACTATTACTCTAGATGATGTCCGAGGCTAGGTGGTGAAGGAGTTAAACACTTATATGTATAGTTAAGAAATTTATTATGCTCTCTAACAAGTGTCATAACAGTTGCTGTCCTACTTCTACTGATTATATCTATTGATTTTAACCTTCTGAAACTATTTATAAAACATATTATTGTCTATTAGCGTACTTCCTTACTGCAAAATTGAAAGTAAGTGTGATAAATATGAGGATTAATGTAGTCATGTCCACATTTCCAAACTTTACAAATTTGCTGTCTAATGTTGTCTGATTCACTTTTCTTTACATAAGGTAACATCTTAATTAATGCACTTATTTAAGTTTGAAACTATTCAAAATTATTTTTCTAAAGTTACTATAAAATATTTCGATTTGCATTTGTTTTTGTTTACATATTACTAGGTATTATGTATGTGTTTTACCGAATCGAAATCCCAGTTTGAATTACTATTATACCGCGAGATCAAAAATTATATTGATAAAGGTTTACCATGGAATGTAAAGCGTCGGTCTTAGGTATCATTCATTTCAGATAATTCTGATTAAATTATCAGGTTAACTGTCATACTGACATTGGAATGACATAAAATTTGTAAATATATGTTTATTTAAAATGATTTACATGTTTGAATGACATTTTATTAAAAATTAATAAACAAATTACAATACATGTTCAAAATGACCCCCGACTTGTTCGGCGCACACGTTTACGCGCCTTTTCATGCTATCAAAAGCATTTTGCAACATTTGTGGCGTTATGGTTGCACTTACTTCAACAATCTTTTGTTGCAGTTCTTGCAAATTATGTACAGGAGTTCTGAAAATTCGATTTTTGCAGTAAGGGAACAGAAAATAGTCCATAATAGTCAAATCAGATGACCTCGGAGGAAACTCAACTTACGTATGCAAACTTCAATCACCAAAAAACTCACGGAGAAAGGCTATAGTTTCTCGTGTCGTATGTGCTGTTACGCCGCACATAGGGGTATTTGACTAATCTTGCGGGACAAAATTATTTATCGTTCTTAATCGTTTGGAAATTAATCGGTAACTCATTAAAAGTATGCAAACGTACCTTCACTTCTAATTTTCAGCAATGCAGCAAAGGGCAAAAGCAAAAGGCGAAAGAAAAACATAGTTCTTATAAGTAACATTTATTTAAAAATTACAGCTGTGAAATATATATCTACTAACTAAATAAACAATAAGTAACTATCATAATTATATTAGAAAACTAGAAAATTTAATATTAAATGCAAAAACAGTTAGTTTTCTTCGCATTAACATTTCAAGTGTTTCCTTCATAAAAGAATTTCGTTTTCTCTTCATAATTATTCGCCTTAACAAGAGCCTATTTAAAACATCTCTATTACAGTCTACTCTGTTAAATTTTCGTGTGAAATTTTGCCTATATAAACGGAAATGTTTATTTCTGGCTTCTGCCGCTTCTTCAGACATTTGTCCTATTGGCAAAAGGGCATTCTCTATTATTATAGAACCATGTATTAAAATTTTATGCATGGTAGGCGTCATAGTATGCCTACCATACAGCGCAACAGTTCAGCAGTATCACTGGTAAATGTCCGAAATTTTTGTACATCTATTAAGTACCCACTTGAAATGCATTCAATAATCACTTTGATTTTTTTTATCAAAGTAACATCCAGTCCTGTTATTTCAGCTGCCAACTCAGGATCTTCAATAATCTTCGGCTCGTATTCCCGTCATTAGTGTTTCCGAATCCAGCTTTAGGAAAATTTACACGGAGACCTAGCTTGCTTTTAAATTTGTCTTGAATTCTCTCTTTGTTTCTTTGTATTAAGAGTTTGTCTGCTTCAGATTTGGCACTCAAATTTTGCACGCTATCAGACAAACGTATATTTTCAGTCTTGCGTCTTTTGCTCCTCTCACTAACATCTTCAAAAGATTTCGTAGGTCTGCCCGGTCTTGTCGCTAATATAGGTAATTAAAACATTCCACTCAACCACTTTTCAATATTTTTCACAAATAAATCACCTCTATATTTTGCTGCCACCCAGCGATGTTTCATTTCGAATCCCAATTTTGAAAAATTACGCTTTAGTTCCGTTACTTGCTCTTCGGTATAAGGTTTATGTGAAATCAAGTAATCTTCGATGCATTTTAATTGACCGTTAAAATCGAGATCATTTTGTGATCTCATTAGGTCAAATATTTTCCTACGAGTCATCATACTACTCCAGGAGGTCCTGAAATAATAAAAACATAATTTATCGAAAGTTATAATATTTTCACATTTTCATGTCAGAAATTTAAAATCGCTCTAAATTGAGGAGTAGGAATTAGTTGGAACCAATTTGCACATTTTTAGAAAGTAGAAGTATTGTATTTTAAGAATATATAAGAATCATAGCCGGGCAATGCCTGGCACTAAAACAAAAAGACTCCCAAAACTATTATTTTCGCGAAAAATTACGGAATTTAAATGCCTTCTTAAAAATGCAAAAAAGAAATAAATGGGGTAGACATTTTATAATATTGTGGCTATAAAAAAGTCACTTACCAGCAGTTTCAGAATCCATAACTAAAATTTATTTTTTCATAAGAGAACACAAAATAATAATTAATGAAATATAGAGTTTTAAAGCACGAATATCGAGAACACACAACCACTGTGAACAATACCTGACCTTCGACTGACCCTGGATCCTATCCCCTGTAAGTTGGGAAGGGTGAAATGAAAACATTGCGGCTGGGTTGCCCCACTACCCTGTTATTCTAGAAACCTTTTCGTTTTTACCTGAGTGCAATTCTGAAAATTCGACTTTTGGTCAGCTAAATTTAACAAATACCCCTATGTGCGCCGTCAGGTTGGAAATAACCATGATGAAATTCATCGTCGTGTAGTTGTTGAACAAATTCATTTAAAGTGTTATTTCTGTACCTCTCTGCATTGATGGTGAAATTGAAAAAAATACGGCCCACTTATCCTTCTACGGGAGATTGCCATCCAAACCCTAATTTTCTGAAAATGTTGTGAAGATTCAACAAAAAATGCGGCTTATTAGTGCTCCACGTTCGCATGTTTTGAGAATTTACGTACCCCTAAAGATGAAACCATGCTTCGTCGGAAAAAAAAATTTAAGTTTAACTGGTCGTTATTCCTTACATTGTTAACGAACCACTGGCAGTACGCGAGACGTCTGGAGTGATCTGTTGGCAAAAGGGTTTGATATGATTGCATCTTATATGGATGCATGTTCAAGTTCTCCTTTATATTGGTTCGCCATGTTCCATAACAAACTCCAATTTCTAAGGACAAGCGTCTCAAAGATTTTGTGAGGTCCTGTTCATATATAAAAATCTTAGTCTACTTACTGTATTCCCAAATACCATTATCTAGCAGACCTGTTGTAAAATACGCTTCAATCATGTAAATTTTGTGTGCTGTGGTGCAAACCATAATTGAAAAACTACAAAATGTCATAGAGAACATATAATGACAAATATTAATGACAATGACAGTATGACACTTAATGATATAACTTAAGACAGACGTTTTACATTCCATGGCAAACCTTTATCAATATAATGTTTGATCTCGCGGTATTTGTACTCAATTTGAAAATAATTAGTTTCAATTTAAAGCTGCCGATTTCCCTGATTTCAATATACTTAACTAAAAAGAGACAATGGAAGCTATTAGTTATAGTAACAATATGATTTATTTCAATACAAAAGGCTAAATGGAAAAGAATGGCGGTTTAAGATTCTTGAAGGATTTTAGCCATTAGTTATTGTTAGTGTCATTAATTACTATTATATTTACTAATTGACTACATTCCATGCCTCTGGCACATGAACAAATATCTATTTATTTATTTACAGACCATTAATAGGTAATTATGATTCTGCACACATTGATTGAATTTACCCACGCGCACTTACTGGCGAATATATTACATACCTACAGATAATATTTACCTTGTTTGTTACAATTATAATACATACTTATGAGTACCTCACAACATGTATTATTTAATTAATCAAGCAATTTCAGAGCAATATCGAATTAAGTAACTAATTGTAACTAATTACAATATTCTAAATGAAATAATTTGATGACTTCACGAGTAAATTGCACAGCAGGGCCGTGAAGGCACCAACACATCCATAGATACTCACACATGAATTTCATATGCACTGCATATCAGTTTTAGCAGGCGTATGGAAAGTATCAAATATTAATAATGTTGATCAAATGTATTTAACAACCCTATTAACCTAATGTAAGTGACCTGTAGGCTGCCGTAAGGTCGATAATCCCGCAGTCGGGCGTCGGGGCTTTCACAGTTTACCAGTCGGTTGTCAGCAACACGAAATAATAATACACACACACACACATAAGCGCTCACGCAAATACACACTCGCACGTACACAAATATATACACTGTACACAATACACGTGAATATGCAATTCAAAGAGGGACTAGTGCTGGCTGTCCGTGTGTTATATTATTGTGGAGATATTTACGTGCTTTGTGAGGATACAATATGTGCGGTGGTTTGGTTTCCCTAACCCTCCGATATTGTAATTATTTTGTGTAAACTATAATCGTATTGTTTGTTGTGAGAAATTACAGAACGGAGATATACTAATTATCTAATGTAAATACTACACCTAGAATTAGCTAAATTATAATTTTGAATTGAAATAATATACCAAATGGTTTTTGTTGGATTTCGGATGCCCTTTACTGATAGGACATACTAGTATTAAAATCTATTGCCGAAATATACAAAAATTTTATCAAAAGTAATCAGTTATATTGGCCTAGCGGCAACGTAATCCAATAGTAATTAATAACTAAAAGACATTTGAGGGGTTTTTATCAAAAATAACCAATGTCAAAATCAGAAAACAAAAAAAAAACTTTACCAAGCCAATATCATTTGGTTTATCACTTCTTTTATGCTAATATGAGTAAAAGTCCTTATTTTTGCGTAATTTGCAACAAACTTTATGAATATGAAACATTTAGTTTGGAAGCAAAACAAATAATGAGCTTTGACAATGGATGTTTTTGCTAATAAAAATCAGGATATTTTTAATTAATTTGTTTTATTATGTAAAGTAATTAATGCAAATATTTTTTTATTTTTGTCCATCGCTGTTATCAACTTCATCAAGGTCAATATTGTTGGTGGCTTCTCTTACAGAAAAAAGATTGATAAAACGAGACACTTTCTGTTTTTTTTTAGGCGGCCAGAGTTTTGAGGTTTTTTTATTTTATCAGAACTGTAGAAAGTTTTTTATTATACAAGGTTTTCAAATCCATGAAATTTTCAAAAGGTTTTTTTATTGGACTTTTTAAGAAGTAAGGAAAACATGCGCTTTGCATATCAAAACACATTTCTTGACTCATATTGACGACGTTAAATGGAGGTGGTTTTTCCCTCGATTCTTTTATTAATAAATCCCAATCTTCTGGAACTTCTGGGCTGTTGTTTCTTTTTTTCTTCTCAATTAGAGCAAAATCCTGGTCATTAGGCAGAAGAGAGTAACCTCTTATAGGAAATATGTGAGTAATTTTTTTTGAATAGTTTTAATACATGTACCACCATGTGTTGGAAATATACTATTACATGATTTTTGTTCTGACCAGAACATCCATCACTGAATATAATAAGTTGATTATTAGGAGTATGTGTTATATCCTCATTATTAAGGTAATGTTGAACCATGGATGTGACATAGTTAGAACCTTTTTTTGCAGTATCTTCTGTATAAACATACATAGACGCTGAATCATCAGCTAAGTTGTGAATCCCAAAGACATAGTACCACAGCTGACTTTTAAAAAATACGTCACTGGTTTTTATATGCGGCAAAGGAAGATTTTGTTGACAGTCAAATGATATTGCCATGCATATGCCTGCTCTTGATTCTGATTTGTAATGTCTCCTTAACTGGGTAAACTTTTCTGCTTTTCGCAGGTGAAGGTAAGTTGATTTTTGATTGCATCATCGTCAGCAGATTGTATTTTTAGAATAAGTTCGTCGCACTTACCGCACGTATCACTTCTTGGTACACCAAACGTGATCTCGTATTAAAATCATTCTTAAATATTTTATAATAAATGGGATATGAAACATTAATTCTAATTTCATTTAAAAACATCTTAGCATTTTCTTAACGCTTAACTCTTCAGGTAAATAGACTTTGTTGGGATTATCCCTGCGTGAATAATGAGATTGTGAGATTGTGCAGCCAAATAAGATTCAACATCTCATGTGGTGTTTTGGAAGGCCTATTGTCATGTTTTCCACGCTTGTCGCAAGGAGCTAATCCAGAAGTTTTGATGGAATCTTGTATTCTTCGCAATCGACCTCTGGTAATCCCATGCAAGCTCAAAAATGCAGTATGGCATAAATCTTTTTCTTTTCCATTTAATCTAATTTTATAATAAAAAGCTACAGAATGGTCGAAAGATGGACCGACATTATAGAGTCTGTGCCGTTTATTTTACGCAACAACAATAAAAAAAATAAAAGACACTGCAAAATAACAAGCACGTTGCACGGTGAACTTTTTCAACTGATTTTAAAATCTAGACAAAAACTGCCAATGTCATATTGTGACATTGGTTGTTTGTTTTAGCTAAAACGCCATATTTTTCTACCGCTGTATCTCACTTCGGCAGTTTTTGACACACAAATTTATAGACTTAATAATAATATATATACAGGCTGTCCAGAAACTCTCCTGACAAACGAAGACCGGAGATTCCTCAGATAATTTTAAGACAATTTAACCCAATTCACCTTAGTCCGAAAATGGTTCCTAAGGTCATAGGCGTCCGTTTTGGGTAGGTAAACGGTTATTTTAACGCATAACTTTTTTGTCTTTAACTTTTAAGCATTTGTGACACTAGATTATTAAATTTTCAGGTATTCTAGTACTAAAAGGTACTCTTACTTTAAGTCGGTAGGATACACCGTTTTCTAGAAAAACCGATTTGAAAATTTTTCGTTTTTTCGTCATTAAAATTCAATTTATTATTTTTTGCACTAGTTCGCTCTGAACTGCGAACAGAAATAAAACCTACGTTTTTAATTGTCAAATTGTCAGTTCGCGAAGTTGAAATGGCGAAAGATGAAATGACGAAAAAACGAAAAATTTTCAAATCGATTTTTCTAGAAAACGGTGTATCCTACCGACTTAAAGTAAGAGTACCTTTTAGTACTAGAATACCTGAAAATTTAATAATCTAGTGTCACAAATGCTTAAAAGTTAAAGACAAAAAAGTTATGCGTTGAAAAACCGTTTACCTACCCAAAACGGACGCCTATGACCGGTACTAGAAATTCGCAATTGATGGAATCGATTCATCTCTGGAGGATAAATAAGCATACCAGTTTTTGTTTTTCTAAATAGAAGCGTTCGAGAGATATTAAAAAAAAACTAATTACAAGGCGCCATCTTCAAAGAGCTCTAGCTCCCTTAGGAAGCATTTTCGGACTAGGGTGAATTAGGTTAAATTGTCTTAAAATTATCTGAGGATCTCCGGTTTTCGTTTGTCAGGAGAGTTTCTGGACACCCTGTATATATAATAGCTAAAATTTAACAAAAAATGACATTGGCTGTTTTTGATAAAAACCCCTCAATTGGAAAACAAGTTATCATCACATGTATTGACTAACATAGATAGAATGCAAAAGCGAAGTGTGTATATACTAAAAATGTAAACAATTAAGCATAGAACAGCCGCTACTATCTATACAGTTTTATTAAAAGGTCTAGATCAATCGTAGACATGTATTTAATTTCACTACATAAATACTCTCGACGGTAATTATGTGACTAACAGAGTAAGTAATTGTAAAAATTTGGAGTGGAGCTGTCGCATATCATTCATGTGGGTTAATCAGAAAGCCTAGATTTATCTTAGACGCATCTAATCTAATCACACAAAATATTGTGTGATTAGATTAGATGTTTGTTCATACGATTCATGTGGGTTAATCAGAAGGCCTAAATTTTTCTTAAAAATGCAACATCTAGTCTAATCACACAAATAAAATCACTCATTTTGGTGTAGCGGCGCCATAATTCAATAGTAATTAATAATAAAAATGACAATTGGAAAGCAAGCTTTCGTCTAAAAAGTTTCATTGACTAACATAGATTAATTGGTCTAGATTAATCATAGACATGCATTTAATTCCAATATTAAACATAAGATCGACGCCAATTGTGTAATTAAAAGAGTATGTAATTGTAAAAATTAGGAGTAGAACTGTCGCATACCATACATGCGGTTTAATCAGAAGGCCCAAACTTATCTTAGACGCACATCTAATCTAACCACACAAAGTATTATTTGTGTAATTAGATTAGACGTTCGTTCATACCATTCACGTGGGTTAATACGAAAGTCTAGATTTATGTTATACGCATCTAATCTAATCACACAAAGTATTGTATGATTAGATTATATGTTCGTTCATACCATAGATGTGGGTTAATCAGAAGGCCTAGATTTGTCTTAGACGAACATCTACTGTCTATGCATTTTGTTAAGATTCCACTACACAAATAATATCGACGCTAATTGTGTAATTAAAAGAGTATGTAATTGTAAAAATTAGGAGTAGAGTCGTCGCATACAATTCATGTGGACTAATCAGAAGCCCTATATTTATCTTAGACGCACATCTAATCTAATCACACAAATAACAATTTGTGTGATTAGATTAGATGTTCACCTAAGATAAATCTAGGTCTTCTAATTAACCCACATGAATTGTATGCAACGACTCTACTAATTAATTAAGTTTTTAATAATAAAATGCACGGTTTGTTTTATTCAGTATGATCGTTTTCAACATGTCCATTATATTAGGTAAAAATTAACACTGCTTTTGTGGAATTTTGGTCCGTACCTAGCAAGTGGTTCGTTTTAACCAGGTTTATTATAAGTGAACATTATTATTGTAATTAAATTGACCAATATGTTACATAGTAAAATATTACATTTGTACCTAAGTACGAAATATCAGAGAAACAAAGTTGAATTGAAAGAAAAGTCTTTATGTATAAAATCGCTTGAAACACGTTTCAATATATCGGGCTGATGAAAACCTCCCTTCTGCAGTTACTGAACACGTACATAACACTAGTCATTCAATCAATTTAGTAAAAGTTTACATTTTTAAATGTTCTACATGAAAAGCGGTAGGATAGATTTTACAACCTGTATATGCATACAAAAGAACATCATTAAATCATTTCATCTGAAAAATTAATCTTTCCCTTGTAAACCCGCTAATTGTCAAATTAGGCGGTACACAGAAGCATACTGTAACGAGGTGTAAAATATGGTTTGCGGTCATAAGAAAAAAGCACGGACAGAAGGAATGAGGCAAGAAAAGAAAAATTAACCATAAAACTCGTACGTTTCAAGTTTCGTATATATGTATATACACCAGCGCAAACGTATATGTATATGTATGTAGTTTCGTATATATGATCAAGTACACTAAACTGTGCTAAACATTTTACGACTGTGAGATGGAAGTAAATTGTGTTATGATGTTGTTGCAATCGAGTTAAGTTGGATTCCACCAACTGTGAGCAGGTTCATATGGCATGCGCTGTTCTTACATTCACCATAAATTCTTATTTGTAACGTGTTGCAATGACCAGAGACTTTACATATTGTAAATTTATTTAGAATTCCAGTTAGTTTCAGAAAATAATTTAAATAATGTAAAAATTGTATATTGATTCCTTCTATTTAAATATATTAGAGTCAAACCAACAAAACGAGACCCTTCGAGCAGCACCGTCGGTTTGTTGTGTACATACCCAGACAAAAACTGAGCGCGCCAGTATTTAAATCAGTCGTATCATGTCAAAAGTTATGTAACGATTGTAACCAATCGGTTTCTGAATCTGATTCACCTAATCTAATAAAAAATTCCTCATGAACATCCATTAATTTGTCCCTTTCGATGTATTCTTTTTTTATTTTCTCTACGGGTTTGCATTCTGCTTGCCACAAATTCAGAGTAATTACAGCAAACTTCTGCAAAATTAAAGCCTCAACATAGCAACCTGCATCAACATTTTTGAGGCTACCTTTCTTTTCACTATGCTCCAAATTATTTCTATCGGGTTAAGCTCACAGTGATATGGAGGTAACCTCAACACCGAATGACCTAAACTTGCTGCATAATTGTCTATGGCATATTCAGGTTCTGGTGTATTGCGTCTCACTAATTCGAGCGATTCACACTTTAACATTTCGGGGTAATATGGTATATTTTTCAACAACACCCAGGATATAATATCTGCTTTTTTCGATGAAGATGTAGGTGCTTTATTGATTTGGACACAGCGATATGGTGCGTTATCCGTAACTACAATTGAATTTTGTGATAAATTTGGTATTAAATGTGTGTTAAACCACTTTAAGAAATGTTCATAGTTTATTTCATCGATCCCAACTTTTTGTTTTCGATTTGAATAAAAGCAAAGCTCCGTCAATAAATCCCATCTCACCACCAGCATGACACAAAATCCATCGTTGGCCTGCGCCTTCTTTCTTTAGCACCCCTTATGCGTCTGAACTTTGCCAGCACTTTGACACAATATAGTTTTTGTACACGTAACTCTCATCCAGATATACCAAGGATCTCTTATCTTCACCAAAACTATCGTTAAGGATTTTAAATCGCAAATACCGTGCTTACCAGGCCACTATATCTTGTCGTTCCATCAATACTTTTCTGTTCGAACTCACATTTCTTGTACTTGTATCCCATCTCAATAATAATTTTTGGTAATGCTTCTTTGCAACCAGAGGATTCGGTCTTAGATTTCATATAAGTATGTAAATTGTGTAAAGTAGGTACATTTTTACTGACTGTGTACATGGATGTGATTCTGTTCCGCAGTGCAGATCTAAAATTTAAATTGAAATAAATGTAAAGTATATTAAATATAGTAATTAATATATTACTTGACCGTATCATCTAATATAATTTTACACTTCTTCTCCTTTCTTGGCTCTATAAGGTTAGTAGAAAATGAAGGTTGGTCTTCCAACCTCTTGAACAATTTTCTTTTGATACGCTTTATAGTTTTTTCTGATTTTCCTGTCATGACAGCCACTCTTCTAATGACTTGATATACAGCAAAAGCGTAGCGGCCAATTCGTTTCTCATCAAAATATATGTAACATAAATAAGCAAAATTGAGGTTACACTATTACTTATCTTCAACTCACAATACAAAATGAAGTAGTTTTAAGAAAAACTGTTTGGATATTCAAAAGGAGGCAGCAAATAATAGAAACCAGGAGAAAAATTCAAATTCCTCTTTCCGAAGCTTAAGAAACATCTCTAGGCCAAGAGTTTCTCTTCGGATGCAACGGTGCTAACGGGGGTGTGGAAATGGTGTCGTGGGAATTCGAAGTGCGTTGGCGTAAATGTATTACTGTCAATGGTGATTGTGTGAAAAAGTGAATATATTAGTGCGTAGAAAACAGTTTACACTGTTATTACACATTTATATGTAATTTGTTTGATCACTATTGCAAATTTCACTTCTATGCTGACGACACGCAACTGTACACTTCTTTCAACACCGGGGATGTTGCTGTTGCAACGCAAACTCTCAATAGTGACTTAAATAATTTTTTTAAAACCACTCGTCGCCATGGTTTGCAAATTAATGGCCAAAAGTCATGCTACATTATTTTCGGTAGTGCTTCCAACAGGTCACTGGTGTATGATACGTTGGATTTGCGTATTAATGGAGTTGGGTTGGTCCGAAAGAATTGTGTTAGAAATCTGGGTCTGCTTATGGACGAAAACTTAAGGTTCAAGGATAACACTACCAGCCTTATTAGGCGAGCTTATTGTAATTTGAAAATGTTATATCCTTACAGATGCTCCTTGAATGCTCATGTTAAGACCATGTTGGCCGATACATTGGTCTTGTCCCATTTTAACTTTTGCGATTCCACTTATGGTCCCTCCCTTGACAGTTTGAATAGGAGGAGAATACAGGTAACCCAAAACTCATGCTTGCGGTTCATTTTCGGTGTTGGTAGGAGAGAGAGAATTTCTTTTAGGTTGTCGGAAGTTGGCTGGCTCAATATGGAAAAGCGCAGGCTTTTTCATTTGGCCTGTTTCGCTTATTACTACCCGCACGCCACCGTATTTGCTAAACAAAATTAGATATCGCACTGATGTCCACAGCATTAACGTTCGGAGAAGGGATTTGATTGATATAGCTCGTCACCGTACCGCTCACTTCAAGCGTTGTTTTCAATACAATTGTGCTTTGATTATGAATGATTTGCCACCGTATTTCAAAGATTTGTCCCTCCGTGGTTTCAAGCGATGTTTGAGAGAGCGTTTACTAAGTGATCTTGTATTTTGAGTTGCTCGAGTTGTTCAGATAGCAGTCGTGTTATGTTGTAGTTTTTCTTTTTTTCTAATTAATTACACTTGCGCTTTTGAATAGTGTTCAAAATGGGGTTATGTATGTGTTTATGGCTATTTATGTATATATGTACATGTTATTTGGTACATTTGGTACACCTGGTAGATCAGGGAGCCTCAGGCATAACTGAAGTTGTTGCCATTTGATTTCATTATTACCAATATGTAAAACTAATATGTTAATGTAATGGAATCAATAAAGGTGTTATTTTATTATTATTATTATTATTATTATTATATATCTATTACTAATGCAGTTATACCAATCGAGGCATTAGTTTTCAATATGATTGTAAATTGTCTAGGTGGTATTTTTTATTGCTTAATATTATTTCCATCTTCTCTAAAGGAGTACTGTAAATGACCTTATTCTTGATTAAAGAATTAGTTATTAATACACTTAATTCACAGTAACAGTAGTAATTTCCAATCAGCTCTAATGCTAGTACCAGAGGTTACCCCCTTATTGTCCCACTTATGCTGCATGACATGGAAAGTGCAACACCAAGAATGGGTGCGAATTTTTTGACCAAACTTGGTAGAAACGTATAACTAGTCAAAAGCAATAATTGATTAAAATTTTGTTGCGATAGATCAAGTGGTCATGACACATCTGACACTTCATTCAGTTTTCGCTGACATTAATGTGTGGTGTATTAATTGTTTGTTTGAAATTAATTTCAACGGTTTTGTCTTATTATACCTTTGTTTAACGTGTTTAAAGAGTTTTATTATGCTTAGAGTGCGGCAACGTGGAAATTATCGCCAATTAAGCGAATTCGACAGAGGTCGAATTGTTGGTTTGCGAGAAGGTGGTTTTTCATACAGGGAAATTGCAAATCGCCTTAACCGGAACCAATCCACCATTATGCGCTGTTATCAATCATGGACTAGGGAAGGTCAGGAAAGACGCCAAAGAGGAACCGGAGGCCGAAGAAGAACTAATGAGATACAGGACCGCCGCCTTCGCTTAATGGCACTAAGAGACAGGTTTTCCAGTACCAGATCAATTGCTGACGTGTGGTTAGGTAATATTGGTCGTCCTGTAACTCTTCGAACCGTTTATCGTCGAATTAGGGGTTTCGGCTTACAATCTTATCGTCCACATCTTGTGTTACCACTTACGGCTCAACACCGACAGCAACGTTTGGAGTGGTCTAGATTGCGACAGCACTGGAACGTGGAGTGGCACAGGGTGGTATTCAGTGATTAATCTCGATTTTGTCTAGGGATGCATGATGGCCGTATGAGGGTCAGACGAAGACGTGGGGAACGTCGTGATATTCTGTTTTCCGTTGAAAGGCATGTGCATCGAGCAGTGGGTGTTATGGTATGGGGTGCTATAGCATATGGGAGTAGGTCTCAATTGGTGTTCATCCAAACCACCATGAACGCCCAGCGTTACATTGATGAGGTGGTAGAACCCCATATTCTACCATATCTTCAAACGCTCGAAGACCCACTTTTCCAGCAGGATAATGCCCCTCCCCACGTAGCGAGAATTTCTATAAATCGCTTGGAAGAGGCTCATGTCAATATCTTGCCATGGCCACCCAAATCCCCCGACCTCTCGCCAATAGAACATGTGTGGGACATTATGGGACGAAAACTTATGAATTTAGCCAATCCCCCGCAGACACTAATAGCTCTCCGGCATGAATTACAGGTTGCTTGGGACACCATACCCCAAGAGGATATCGACCACCTAGTCGAATCAATGCCACGAAGAGTGAGGGAGTGTGACACTAATAGGGGCGGTTCAACACATTATTATTAAAAATTATGTTAAATTGTGTTAGTCTTTTGTTTTTTTTCTTTGAAATTTTAATCAATTATTGCCTTTGACTAGTTATACGTTTCTACCAAGTTTGGTCAAAAAAGCCGCACCCCTTCTTGGTGTTGCAGTTTCCATGTCATGCAGTATATAGTCGACCAGCTATATCTAGTATATTCATCAGCAAGTATATCAATTGCACACTGTATATTTAAATATTGCTAGCAGTACAGCAATATTTTTAAATACATATCATATAAAAATGCACATTTTAAATTATTTTCCCCATATAGGTACTAAAAACAAATTAATGGAAAAGTAGTAAATTGCTGCTTACTGAAAACACAAATTAATTTCCTTTAAAAAATATAACAGAGCAATTATTTTGATATAAAAGAGCAATCAAATCGAAAACAACTGTTGTACCTACATTGTTATTTAAAACGTGGACATTAAAACAAAAAGAATAATAAAAAGGAGAATTAATGAAAGTCGATATGTAGGTTTCACATGCTACTCAAAACCTTATTTGGTTTTTATCAAACGCAAACAGGCCATTGGGGTGATGCTTGAAAACTGTTTACAGGAACTGATTTTTTTTTTTTTTAGGAAATATCGGGAGAAAGGAATGGATTGAATAACATCGGTGGGTGTTTAATTAATAATAGAAGTTTAAAAGTCGTTTTGTCGGAAAGCATTTACGTTTCATGAGAGAGAAAAAATCACGAAAATGTCTCTGTAGGAAGATGGATGAAAGAGAACGATGCAAATTCAGCACATTGTATATGTACTTGTGTGTGTTGAAATGTACGAAAAGGATGATAAGAATAAATTCGTGAATAATGTTATTGTTATTTTAATTACCCCAGGAATTGTATTGTTTGTAGAATACCGATCTCTCAGCATTCAGTGTTTGCCTGTTATATGATTAAACAGGTGTACGGAATGTTTTAGAATTGTGGCACAGCATTACTGAAACAAATGTAAGCACACACTCTAATCCATTACGGTTGTTCTCTCGTTGTATGGGGAGTACCTATGTAAAAAAACCATAAAGTTAATTAAATTCAAAAAGAGATAGTTTTTTTTTGGTAAATACGCGATTGTAGTGAAATAAATTCTGGAATGTTTTTAGTATTACGTATATACATTATTTATGTATTTTCAACAAATAAACAAATTCCTTTAAAATTAAAGTACATGAAACCATAAACAATAATATAATGTGAGTTGATAAATTTTGAATAATTAGATTATTGGTTGGAAACAATTTTAGTCTTAAGGCTTTTCATCGGGTGCTGTATTAGATTTGAATTTGATTTCTAAGCCTTTAATGATATAGCTTAACAATTTTATAATGTAATTTTAATACTACAAAGTGTTTCTGCAGTATATTCTTGGTGAAACATTGTAAATATTTGTAAGTTTCGGTTAATTGATCAAAGAGTTAAAATGTCAAATCAAGCTCGATCTTAATTATTATTATTTATTATGTTTCTTTAACATAATATGAAATAGCTGAACTGTATTATGTTAGGGACCGAAAGATAAACACAAGAATTTTTTACTCATCTTAATTCAATTTATACTTATAAAAGGATGTGTTTATGTGAGTGCGTGCGTGTGACAAATCTATTGCACTTGTAACCGTGAAATTTGATGCGCAATGCATCTCAATGCCCCAGTTTTAGAATCTAATCAAAATTTTGTTTTAATTTAATGTTTTGGGTAGTCCTCTGTCAATTTCATTTCGCGATGACTTGACATAAAACGTCATAATTGACGGACAGAATAGCGTCTAAAGTTTGCGCGAAATGCCGGGAATCAATATGGAGGTCGTTTGGCACAGCTGACAATGACACATCAAACTCCACGATAGTTTGACGTTAATGTTACATGACGAAAGATTTATCTGATGTTTGATTCACTTTGGTAGTCACACGAAAATTCAATTGCAGATTATGAACTATCAAAACCATCGGTCAATTTGAGTTAACAATAACACTTGTCGGAGAACGTCAGAATTTACAGACGGAATAGTGCTAGTTGTGCAATACAACTTGTGTTGTCAACTGACAAATGCTCCGAATTGACAGCATTAAATAATGAATATGTCTAAGATGAATGTTTATAATAATCGAGAGATGTGTTATGGAATACGAAAGACTATTGAGAAAGATTATTCACTTTCATCGACCAGTTGTCAAGTTTGAACATCAGAAAGCTGATAAATGTTGAAAAATTTACGAAAGAAAAGTGGATTTTTTATCGAATATTGATACATTTTAGATATGTATTATTGTTATTTTCAATTATTACTTTTGCTTGGGTCATTTATTTATGTATATCATCAATGCCACCGGCACATGAATAAATATCTATCATCTTTCTTTCTATGTCTTCATTGTCAGTAAAATTAAAATGTATTATCATAGACTCTATAATAAAGGCGAGTTTTCTACATTTGTTAGGTATATCGGAAACAGTTCGGAACGAAAAAGAAATACTAAATAGAATTCCCATAAATATTTATGCCATTTCATTTAAACATTTAAAACATGACTGGTAGTCATCACCAACCCCTCAAAATGACACTTTCGGTTACATGGTACGACATAGTATTTAGCAATAATGAAAAATGTATTATTCAAGCGTAAGTCCAAGAACAGACGTAATAATAAACATGTCATGTTTACTATTGCGTCCGCACTACTGCCATTAGATAACAAAACACAATTTACCATAAAAATATAAAAATAAATAACTAAACTTCGATATAACCATAGAAAAAGAAAAAGAAAAGCTAGCATTCAGTATATACAGAAAACTCACTTACACTGATACTATCATTCACACACAATCTAATCAAAATGGGAAATGAAAATGGCACCGTTTCACAGTTTCATAAACAGACTCCTGAGTACTTCTTTAAACCATGATAATTTCAATCAAGAACTATCGATAATAAAAACCATTGTAAAAAACAACAAATACAATGCAATTATTTTAGAATAACATCCTAAGAAATAAACAAAAGAGATTGATGAAAACCCAACCCAACCCAAAAATAGAGGAGATAAAAAATAAACTATATTACATCTTTTAGTAATAATTTAATACCATGCTCAGGCATACCGAAATAAAAAACGGCTACTGTTAATAAATATAATCTTGGTATTGCTCTAATTAATAATAAAGAAAAGAAGTTCAATAAATCAGGGGTATACTGAATAAATTGAAATTTGGAATCCAAAATCCCATGAGAATAAGCTGTTGGTTTCAAAACACTGTTTTGGTTATTGCTCTATGATAAAAATTTAATTATAATTTTGGTATTGCAAGAGCGCTTTTGACACTGTTAGTTATGATATCCTTATACTTTGCATCATGCTGGTTTGAGGTCTTCTACAGTGAAATTGATTTAGAGTTATTTATCGAGCAGTCGGAAGGCTGTTACTTATAATGGCGTAGTTTATTCTTCCGAAGAGTGTAGTGTCTGGGATGCCACAAGGATCTGTTCTGGGTCCCTACATTATACTATGCTAACGTGCTCATTTCAGGTAACAGCATTATTCAGATGATACTCAAATTTACATTTATGCTAATCCTAAAAAACTAAACTCCATAGTGTTTTTTTTTTGATATAAAATTCTATTCGAACAGATACACACTTTTTCCTTGGTCTAAAACCATAATGCAGTATTATATTATTGAGGTTAAGTTATTAAAGCTTTTTACTGAATTTATACTTTTAGTATATAAATATGTCTCTATAAAATTATTATTATTATAAATGTGTTTTTAAAAAACCGTTTTTGTTTTTGTTATTTTGTAAGAGTTTAGTTTGGTTTTCTCATTTTAGCACATACCCGATTTTTAAAGAGGTCGTGTCGTTGGACAACATGAGACACTTATTTCGTTTTGTAAAATCATCAGATTGATGAAAAAAATGTTGCTATAGTTACTCGCTGTTGGATAAAGTCGACTCAAGAAGAGAGGCAACGTCGTTGGACAAGCTAAAAGAGCTATCGAACGAGAAGATAGGGCACTAACATTGCTTGCTGTGTGGTATTTATTTTTTTTTTGGTAGAAATGGACTATAACAATACGTCCAATATTTCTTTTATGTAAACGTATCAGGCATACAGACAAAAAAAACACCTACTTAACTAGTTTTAAATATGAAGATAGTATGAGATGATAGAAAAGATATACTTTACATAGGCATAACTCGACCTCAACCATGCCCCCCCTCCATGGTTGAGGTCTAGTTACGCCTGAAGTACACCCCCCCCCCCCCGGGTTATTTCAAAAATACGAGGGTTGAGGCAAAAGTCATGGCAACTATTTTTTTTCTTGAAGATACCAGTCCGGTTGGAAAATGTGACATATACAGACGAAAGGAGAAGGTCTTAACTACATATGTGGACAATGAATAGCACTGAAATATCGTAACACACTAATTTATTACGGTTGTATACTGCAAAAGAATGATAACACGCAGTACACATAAAGTTGACATGACAAACCTGGGCCTAAAGACCCTCAATGTAGTCCCCTGCTACTGTCACCATACGCTGCCAACGATGTGGGAGGCGCTGAATACCATCAGCCTCAGCATTTGCCGCACCATGTGTGAATCGGGTCATCTGTTGGCGCACAGCATTAGCAATGTCCTCTCGTGTTGCAAATCGCTGATGGTATTCAGCGCCTCCCACATCGTTGGCAGCGTGTGGTGACAATAGCAGAGGACTACATTGAGGGTCTTTAGGCCCAGGTTTGTCATGTCAACAGTATGTGTACATTATCTATCTTTTGCACGGTGAAGGCCATATTACCTTGTATACTACCGTAATAAATTAGTGTGTTACGATATTTCAGTGCTATTCATTGTCCACACATGTAGTAAGAAATTCTCCTTTCGTCTGTATATGTCACATTTGCCAACCGGACTGGTATCTTCAAGAAAAAGAATAGTTGCCATGACTTTTGCCCCAACCCTCGTATGTCATGATCGTCTACTTTCCAAATCCGCTTTCTTTCGCATTTGTCAGAACTGGTAGTGGTTCTATTTCATTCCGTTAGAAAGTGTTAACATAATAAATTTGTCAAGACTTTTGAAATTAACTTTTACTTATGACTTGATTTTTTTTTTACGGTGGACCCCCCATAGATACGCCTTATGTATGAATAATAGACTTTTGAAATTAACTTTTACTTATGACTTGATTTTTTTTTTACGATGGACCCCCCATAGATACGCCTATGTATCAATAATAGTAATTGAGATTTCTTTTAAATACTATTTTGCTCTTATTGACTATGCATCTAGAGGTTTAACCTAATCCTAAAAACAAGAGATTTATAGGTACGTGCCATGCTAATCTTGCTCTAATAGCTAGTTAAAATTCTCCTCATAAAGTCGCAGTCGTAGTACGTTGTTATCCCATAATTGATCAGATATTTTCTCTAAAAATCATCCATAATATCGTATTCACCAAACCAGACCTCATATTTAATGTAAATAGATTTTGGGAGGCGAAGATGTCCTCAAATAAACAGTTTGTTCTCGGGGTAAGTATGTGACGCCGAAAAGTCATTTTCGTCGGCGAAATCTACCCCGGCAAACTCTCTCATTTCAGAGATTAGTGTCACCGAGGCGCCGCTTTGGTAGTGGTTACCGATTTCGTAGGGACGGTTGGAGGGTATATAGGTGGCTCCATGGCTCCCTCTATGTGTTCGCTTGGCATTTCGCATGCCATACCCATCCGTGCACATGTATGCATGTACAACACAGGGATGGATACATACTTACTTTTGTTTCACTGCCTGACTCATCACGACAAATGAGTTTCAACCACTTGTTTAACAGGATTACCTAAGTATTGCCATCGTAACCCTGAGCTTGCTGTAATTGCCTCTATAGAAATAAACGTTACTTTTAGGATGGAGTGTAATTAAGATTCTTTTTTTTCTTTTTGATTACTTTCATTTCGGATTAAAATAAATATACATATAGACTGAAGTAAAATGTAAATAACTTTAGAATTTTGAACTGATGGTGATTGAAGTACGTGCAAAGCCATTTTTTACAATTAACCTTAAAAAGAAACAAACTGTCAATAAAATCATTTAGTATATTATAGAAGTATAATTCCTTTTTTTTTATTGGTACATCATTTTGCTTGTTTAAAACACGCCAGCGCGTGTATATATCAATCATTAAAGCACGCGCGTGTTTTAAAGTTACTAGGGCAACGTCAACAAATTCAAATAAGGCAAGTATAAATGTCAACTTTTTTACAATTAATTTGACAGAACAACCTTTCATAATAATTTTATTGAAAAAAACTCTCATTTTAAATAAATATTAAATGTACAATTTGTATTGCTTGAAATATTAAACCCCTGGTTATTTAAATCAGGGGAGATGTTATTCAAATGGCTAACACTATTTTCATAAGTTACTGAGATCATGCTGCCATATATGTCATTCCCAATAAGATTTGAAACATTCTTCTTATTGCTAATACTCTCATCAACGAAACCACTCGTCACAACTGACGATTTCCAACCTACTTGTCGTTGGATTTGATCAATTGTCATACCACCATTTGCCATAATGGTAGCGGCCGTACGTCGAAAAGCATGTCCTGTGTATTTCTCGGGATTGTCCAATTTAAGATTTGCAATGAACACAGGGTTGCCGTTGCTGACAACTTGTTGCCATTTTGGGCAACTTCCAACTAACTCTGGCAACATGGCAACAACTTTGTATGAAATCCAAAAAAATGGAAACATGTTACATATACAAAAAATAATTCCATATAAGTATTTCTACGAAATCTATCATAATTAAAAACAATAGTAGGAGTAATTTAAAAAATATTTCTCGTGCTACGTATATATGTATGTATTATATATATTGATATGTAACAATATCAAGCGCTAAATGGTTAAAGTCAAAAGAATGTATGAAGCATTTTACTGCTACCGAAAGCAAAACGGGGAATTCCCGATCTAGTGAGTCTAAGGTGTTAAATGCGTATACACATACAATGGTAAATGGTATAATATAGTCGGGTCGTTTTCGCAACCGACACGGCAAAAGTACGAACTAAAAACGCTGATTCAATACCACTACAAATTCCAATCAACCGGAACAATTTTAGAACAATAAAATTCAACCAACTAATTAATACTTTAGGATAAATAGCTACGGCTAGTAAAATACTATTACATGAAAGTCAGTTAGAAATTCAATATTATAGATAAAATTATTAAATATTACTTTTCTATATCAATATTTTATTTAATACATGGCTATTCTGAGCATTGTTGTCAGATTTTTATTTTCACGGAGCGGATGACACTTGACAAGCGTAGCGTATGACAAGCAGGTGACTAGTATTTAGTATAGCGTTTTTCGAACATTTACACATGAGACTTGGGCTACCATCACTCATATTGAACAAGAAATGAAGACGTGGTGGGATAGAGAAATAGAAATTGATAAAACAGATATTCATCCAGTAATATTTTGTATTAATGATAGCGGTAGTAGCGATTGTGAGATTATTATTAATGTTAATGAATGTCACACTGTGGTCATCTTTACTATTATAGTTTTAAGGCTCCCCTTAATGACAGCGCGAAAGTGGAAAGAACTGGTAATTTGTGATGGTAACCAGATAGCGATGCGAGTATGCGAGTTTGTGGTTAAGTTAACGTGAACTGATTGCAAGATTATTTGCAAATGGTTTGCAAAGAGTAAGATTATGTATAAGAAACTGAGCGAAGAACTTTTATTTCACATAATTAAAACACCTTGCTATTAATAGTGTTTGAAATTTTACTGGCACATAAATATTTTGCAGTTTGGATTTTATAACCTACGATTATCTGACATAAAAGAATACAAGCTAAATATTGTCAGAACGTGTTTTCCAATTTACTTATAAGAAGCATTAGAAACGCTGACTATTATTATTCTGAAGGAAATCTGTTCTTAAACGTCAATAAAAACTAATCAGCACAGTTTCCTGTTCAGAAATAAGTCAAATATATTGATCTAAACCAAATTATATAAGAGACGGTATGTTTTATTCAACAGAAATGTTTGGTTTTACTTGTAATTGCTTTATGTTATTTAGAATAATCACGTAACTGATAAAACGAATGTAGCTTATAAAGGATTGGGGACGGTTTAAATTCAGTATCTATATCAAAAGTCGAAGACAGATTTTGGAACCTGTTAACATATTTGTTCATAATGCTTTGGCAGAAGATTACGATAGTTAAAATAATTTGTACTTATATTGATCAGTTGAAGAAAGAACTCTGTCTAATCGAAGAAGTAGATGACTCTAACTGAAATAACAATTGTTTGAGGATCACATATGTAATACTGTTAAGAAAATTTTCAAAATTAAGATGGTATAACCACGTTGACTGTAATAGAGAAATAGTGGATGATTGATTTCAGAATAAAATAATGATCGAGTTTATTAATGTGACAACAAGATAAGCATTTGCATGGGGGGATGCAGTTAATACATATTTCTGTTATATTATTTTTATAGTTTCTTTAAAATAACCTTTGTACATTTTCTGTAGGACTTTAATTTTGTAATTATTTATTGTTATTAATGGAATTAAGCTTATATAATTTCAAAAATATGTGATAGTATTGTAATAATATTAATGTAGTACATAAAAAATCGGAATAGTAAAAGTACTTGTTCATTATTGTATTATAATTTAAAGTTGCTTGGTAAGTTAAAGTCTGATCAGTAGCAAAGATTCAGCTTATACTCAACATTTGAAATACTTTAAAATATGTTTGAATTGTTTAATTCTGAATTAAATATAATCTTTAACAACAACAAATTTATACTAGTTTAAAGCTTAAGTAAATAATAATGATGTGTTTAGCTTAATCAAAAATGTTTGATTAGCATCCAAAAATTATGTTGTAATCAATGATATACCAACGAGAAGTGTTTCAAACAAGTTGCTTTTAGTACACCAGTGATAATGGTAATAATCATAGTGAACAGTAAGAATCTGGCAAACAAATATTTTTATAATTAGTGTAATACTTTTCTGACCTTCTCGCTGTTGCATGTAAAAATATTTTAATTTTGATGCATTTAATGAAAAAGCAATATAGCACTATTGGTAAGGATACAGCTGTACAGCTGTCTTTGCTACTAAATATCTTTATTGTCTGTAGTAAAACTAACTCGAACATAATTATTAAATACATTCCTGAATGTTGAAATGAATTTCAAAAGTTCAATTTTCTCTGAAAATCTAACCTTTTTTATATTTATATCTAATTACTAACAGCAGACAAGTTCATACAAATATAAAATAATCATTTTATTCGGCTTTTCAATAGTACTTAGCAAAATTATTATCAAATTAATAGTTACATATTAGAATTATTGTCGGTAGTGCTAAAACCAAATAAAACCACAAGTCTAATTGATCATTTAGGGTTATAGTGTCAAAATTAATATTACTTGACAGCTCAAATTTTGCAACGTCTCAAATTTGACGCCATTTTAATTTTGGTGGCGCATGTCGGTTGCCAGAGCGATTCTAGTATATAATGTAAGTATTTATACAGAGAAGTGAGCCGTGTGTTACGTTTAAAAAGCAGCGGCGAACATTTTATTCATTTACCCCTGTATATTACATGTTAAATATTTTTAGTTCCGTATTAATTCAAATTGTATTTTACATTCCAAATAAATTACGTCTATTCTAAATAAATTACATCCTAAAATTCTCAACATTGATATCTGCGTCGTATATATTCATCTAGAATATTCGATTCAAAATATTCAGTTTATAAACAGTGCTTTGTTCAATTTCAGAGACGCAATATTTACATTTTAGTTTTCTTATCTAAACAATTCCCACCGTCTCCTATTGCATGAAACTGCGTACTTTATTTATTCTACTAGCGTCATCAAAATAAGGGAATACCCATGTTGAATTAATAGCGTCTTATTGTCGCCAATAATACCCCTCTACATGACCGAGGTTTTATAAGAGCGAAGTGCGTCCAAAATCAGGCACTATTACAACATTCACCATTCCATCAGTGTTACATTCTTAAAGTTCAGTACAAATTAAGCAGTGAGTGGTAGTTAGATATATCGTAACTCAAGTCCCGGCGTCGGTCGCTAAGCCCTGCGATGACGATGTCCAAAGGGAACGAGATGTTATTGTCCAGTATGGATACACCGATCAGGGTGATTTAATTCTCGAATTCCCAATAAAATTGTTGGATTATGTATCGTCCTTCAATTTACGGCGATGGCCGGATCTAAGGGACATCTCACCAATACCATCAATATCGGGCCCCGCTAAACACCATCGGTAGCGACAGCAGAGATAGGCGTCCGGGAACACCAGGTATTTGAGTTTTTATTCTTGTACTACATGTGACAAGATATTTGTACAACTACCAGGCTGTTAGAAATTTTTACAGTTACATGTTTGTTTAATAAAGTTAAGAATTATTGTGCATAAGGCACAGTTTAAATTTGTTATGTTCATGAAGTCTTTGTGTTTTTGTCTAAATTTGTATATGTTTTTGAAATCTGTGTGTGTTGTAATAGTCACTATTATTATTTTCGTATTGATGGTCAAATTATTTTGAAGTATTAAATATTTGTAGAGTTTGCAATATTTGTAATTTCCAGTTTATAGAAATTTTAATGTAAATGGTGCACCATATCTGTTTAATTAGTTTCACCATTTTTGATAATTAGTTTAATCGAATTTGACCAATTAATTTTATTAAAATTATTTATCTGTCCAACCTGTTCTTATTGTTTTGTTTGTACCGCCTTTCTAAAATTTAGTTTTCTTTGTTTTCGTATTACATTTGTAATTGTTAAATTTAAATGAAACGTTGTGTGTAAATTGAGTCATTTTTTTTTAACAGCTAAGGTTATATTTGTTTTATTCAAGTCATGTATATTTCAACTCAATATCTTCTTTGTGTAATTAATACTTGAATTAATATTATTATATTAATGTATCAAATTTTCTCTCTCCATTTTTCTCATGTTTTTATTAAATAAATTGTTATTGTTTTTATTAATTTGTTTTCTTGAGGTAGGCCTAGTATTAGTTAGTACAATTTCCCATTTTAATTGTGCAATACTTTAACAACAGTGACCGCCTTATTAATTTAAAATGGGTGGCGCAACGGGCATTAGTTAACATCTTTGAGTAATTTCATGTTCTTAATAATAATCTGAGCTAGACATACAGGGTGGGTCACAGATTTAATAACATCAATAGTTCTACTTCGAGGGCAACATCTGGGAATATTATTAATCATAAGCGATTAATAATTATTTATTAAGGTAAGTGAATGTACTGATTCACACAATTATCTTGCACCCTGGAATTTGGAATTTTAAATTTATTTATATTAGGGGTTCTCCCCTATAAAGTAACATTGGCGCCCGACATAAAATTAGCAATTTTTAATTGCGTTAGTGTATTCAGTGCATTCACTTTTACTTTTTTTTATTCATTTGAGTTGTTTGTTTATAATAAAAATTTATTTCTAAATTTTTATCACATTGATGAGAGGGGGGAGGTACGTTTTGCTTTTGTTTTTGATTATTACAGTTAATTAAATATTGTTTGATCGTATTTTAATTTAAATTTATTTCAATTTTGGGAAATATTTTGTGGAACAGGTCACTTTTGTTTGAGTACAGATATGTGATTGTTTTGTAATGACATTATTATTTCTGAAAGGATAAATTAAGAAATTTTTTAAGACTATTGTTAAGATTGAAAAAAACACAAAGAATTATTATTTTGATTAAAGTATCAAGTAAATATTATATAGCAACTATCCTGGTATAGGCACTCCACATTTTTATCAAAATGTTTACTTTCGTAAGTGTGTATGCATTTGATCATTGGATTAATATTTTATGTTTGTTGCATTTTGGGATGCTTTTATTGCTTTTACTTCTTCTATTTTGTGCAGTATATATAGTATATAACCTTTTGGAATTATATTAGGACATTTTTAATTTAAATTTTGTGTGATGCTTTCTTCGCAGTTTGTTCTCTCGTCGTGCTGCCTGTTCAATTTTAAACGTTTAGACGTTACCGTTATTTTCGGGATTCATTGAACTATAGGTAGATTTTAAGCTATAGTGCCGTACTTTTGTTGTTGGAGCACAAGGCCCCTGTTTTGCCGGCATATAGTAGCCACATATGTGGGATTTATTATGCGACTAAGGGGAGTTCGATCTGTGTGGTTAGTTTAATATTATATGTATCATCTTCTGTTTTATTTTTTTTTTTTTTTTGTTTAATAATCTGTATCATCCCAGTTTGTATTGCAAATATTTTCTTCATAGTTAAATTTCTCCTTTGTTTGTTAAATTTTGATATCTTTAGAATAACATGGCCTGTTGGTTGGGCTGGAAGAATTCGCCAACAGTGTAATCAGCTTGGGGTAAAAGTCCCCTAAATGAGTCAGTGTATTGTACGACAATCATCTTAGTACAATCCCATCTTCGGATGCAAAATGGCCTGTTGGTAGGGCTGGAAGAATTCGCCAACAGTGTAATCAGCTTGGGGTAAAAGTCCCCTAAATGAATCGGTATATTGCGCAACCACCATCTTAATGCAATCTTTGAATTACTTTTTTTTGCACATACTTGTTTTCCATCTAAAATTAACCTGTCTGGTGAGGTGCCTTGCTTATGGGTTTTGTTATTTAGCTTTTTTTTTTGGGTTATTTAATTAACATTTGTTTGCAGGCTTTTAGTTTGAAGTTTTCTTTATTATTGTCGCTATTCGTTGTCTGTGTTTGTGTGACTTGTGTTCAAGAGCCTTGTTGTTGGCATAGCATTGTTGTAGCTTTTAGAGCTCTGTAGTTTGTCATTTAAGATGACAGTTTTTTTAAGCATTGTTGTTGGGGTATCAAGTCCCTTTCCGGCTTAGTTTATGTACGCTGATGCCATCTTCTTGACACTTTGTCTGTATTAGTCTTTTGGTAGTATAGCTACCGTTTTTGGTGGATAACGACAATAATTGGTTTGGTTGTTGTTTGCCTGTTTACATCTTTTTAGTATTGTGTCATGACTCTTTCTGGTTTTATTGGTTTTATATTTTAGTGTTTCATATTTTGAAAATTTAACTTTTGATTTCTTCGCACCTTAGTATCTTCATCTTAATCGGAAATTTACTGATGTAAATTTCCTGGAGGACTTAGAGGGGGATTTGTTACGTTTAAAAAGCAGCGGCGAACATTTTATTCATTTACCCCTGTATATTACATGTTAAATATTTTTAGTTCCGTATTAATTCAAATTGTATTTTACATTCCAAATAAATTACGTCTATTCTAAATAAATTACATCCTAAAATTCTCAACATTGATATCTGCGTCGTATATATTCATCTAGAATATTCGATTCAAAATATTCAGTTTATAAACAGTGCTTTGTTCAATTTCAGAGACGCAATATTTACATTTTAGTTTTCTTATCTAAACAATTCCCACCGTCTCCTATTGCATGAAACTGCGTACTTTATTTATTCTACTAGCGTCATCAAAATAAGGGAATACCCATGTTGAATTAATAGCGTCTTATTGTCGCCAATAATACCCCTCTACATGACCGAGGTTTTATAAGAGCGAAGTGCGTCCAAAATCAGGCACTATTACAACATTCACCATTCCATCAGTGTTACATTCTTAAAGTTCAGTACAAATTAAGCAGTGAGTGGTAGTTAGATATATCGTAACTCAAGTCCCGGCGTCGGTCGCTAAGCCCTGCGATGACGATGTCCAAAGGGAACGAGATGTTATTGTCCAGTATGGATACACCGATCAGGGTGATTTAATTCTCGAATTCCCAATAAAATTGTTGGATTATGTATCGTCCTTCAATTTACGGCGATGGCCGGATCTAAGGGACATCTCACCGATACCATCAATATAGGGCCCCGCTAAACACCATCGGTAGCGACAGCAGAGATAGGCGTCCGGGAACACCAGGTATTTGAGTTTTTATTCTTGTACTACATGTGACAAGATATTTGTACAACTACCAGGCTGTTAGAAATTTTTACAGTTACATGTTTGTTTAATAAAGTTAAGAATTATTGTGCATAAGGCACAGTTTAAATTTGTTATGTTCATGAAGTCTTTGTGTTTTTGTCTAAATTTGTATATGTTTTTGAAATCTGTGTGTGTTGTAATAGTCACTATTATTATTTTCGTATTGATGGTCAAATTATTTTGAAGTATTAAATATTTGTAGAGTTTGCAATATTTGTAATTTCCAGTTTATAGAAATTTTAATGTAAATGGTGCACCATATCTGTTTAATTAGTTTCACCATTTTTGATAATTAGTTTAATCGAATTTGACCAATTAATTTTATTAAAATTATTTATCTGTCCAACCTGTTCTTATTGTTTTGTTTGTACCGTCTTTCTAAAATTTAGTTTTCTTTGTTTTCGTATTACATTTGTAATTGTTAAATTTAAATGAAACGTTGTGTGTAAATTGAGTCATTTTTTTTTAACAGCTAAGGTTATATTTGTTTTATTCAAGTCATGTATATTTCAACTCAATATCTTCTTTGTGTAATTAATACTTGAATTAATATTATTATATTAATGTATCAAATTTTCTCTCTCCATTTTTCTCATGTTTTTATTAAATAAATTGTTATTGTTTTTATTAATTTGTTTTCTTGAGGTAGGCCTAGTATTAGTTAGTACAATTTCCCATTTTAATTGTGCAATACTTTAACAACAGTGACCGCCTTATTAATTTAAAATGGGTGGCGCAACGGGCATTAGTTAACATCTTTGAGTAATTTCATGTTCTTAATAATAATCTGAGCTAGACATACAGGGTGGGTCACAGATTTAATAACATCAATAGTTCTACTTCGAGGGCAACATCTGGGAATATTATTAATCATAAGCGATTAATAATTATTTATTAAGGTAAGTGAATGTACTGATTCACACAATTATCTTGCACCCTGGAATTTGGAATTTTAAATTTATTTATATTAGGGGTTCTCCCCTATAAAGTAACACGTGTTTATTAGTATAATGAGCGATAGTGTTTGTTCCATTGTAAAAAAAATAAAACAGATTTTTGGGCAACTATTGCTAAAATAAAGTTGGGTGATGGTTCAAATGCTTATCCGCAATTATCAAAATTTGCATTCGAACTATTGTCGCTCCCACATAACAGTGCTACAGTGGAAAAAATATTCAGTGCAATTAATTCAAATAAATTAAAAATTCAGAATCGCCTTAGCTCCGAATCATTATCTGGAATATTATTCACTAAGTCATTTATACCCTATATATGTATATATGTTACCGTGAAAGACCGAAAGTAGTGAATGTCAACATCCGCCGGTGGATGTCGACAAATACCAAATGCCTTGGTGAAAGTCCGAACATTTCTTAATTGTATTATAGATTCGGACTTTTACCGGTATATGTCGACAAACACAAATGAGGTCCGGTGAATGTCGGAAACGGCAGGTCGCAACAAGTTTTTAGACGGTTCCAGCATCTTGTTTCAGTTAGCTTTGCCTTCGTCAGTCTAACGCAACGTTTGACAGCCTGCGGGCACGCTCCCTAACCTAATTTAATTTTCTTATTAGAAATTATAATTTGTATTCAATGGCTACTACAGTGAATCGTGATAAGTTTTTTGAAAAGTTACATGCCTTAATTGGAAGTAAACGAGAAGACAATTGTTTTTATTTTTCACAAGAAAAGTACTCTAAAATCGTTTCTGAAGTAATTTCTGCTAAAAGTAAGTGTAGTACACCTTTGGACTACAGACGTTTAAAACGTTTTGACATTTTAAAAGTTAGTGATGAAGAAAAGTTAATTGTGCCATTAAAACCAGGAGAAACGAATATCCAGTATTATGTTACTAATGATGAGTTGTTTACAATACTTTCTGAAACTCACATAAGAACAGGCCATGGAGGAAGAACACGAATGCTTAAAGAATTGCAAGTTAGATACAAAAATATTACTTATGAAGTTGTAATGTTGTATTTAAATTTGTGTAAACAATGTCAAATGAAACACAGTGCGCCTAAAAAAGGTATTGTTGTGAAACCAATGGTCAGTTCCGAATTGAACTCTAGATGTCAAGTCGACTTGATAGACTTGCAATCACACAGGGATGGCGATTACAAGTTTATATTGGTATATCAAGATCATTTAACCAAATTTGTCCAGTTACGACCTTTAAAAAGCAAGAGAGCGGAAGAAGTAGCTTATCACCTTCTCCAAATTTTTTTAACATTTGGTGCTCCCGCTATATTGCATTCGGATAATGGTAGAGAGTTCAGTAATCGAGTCATATCTGAACTATGCGCTATGTGGAAAGATGTTAAAATAGTGCACGGAAAGCCTCGTCACAGTCAAACACAAGGCTCAGTTGAAAGAGCCAATCAGGACATACAAAATATGTTAACTGCATGGATGCAAGACAATGATTCAAACAAGTGGTCAGAAGGTTTGCCGTTTGTCCAATTCGCCAAAAACACAACTTATCACGAAGGAATACGCCAGAGTCCTTATGAAGCCCTGTTTGGCGTTAAACCAAAAAGGGGTATAACATCGTCATCACTCCCCCGCGGGCAAATTGCAAACATTGAGACCGAAGAACAGCTAGAAGCTTATGTTGAAGAAAATTTGGGTAGTGACCATATTGAAAGAGGCATGGATAATGAAAATACCATTGGAGCTGATCCGCAACCTGGCACGTCTTCATCTCAAGCACTGACTGACTCGCAACCTAACACGTCTTCATCTCAAGCACTGACTGACTCGCAACCTAACACGTCTTCATCTCAAGCACTGACTGACCCGCAACCTAACACGTCTTCATCTCAAGCACTGACTGAACAACACGAGCTAATTTCTTCAAAAAGAGTAGCTGCAAAAGAGAGTCTTCTACTTCAAGCAACAAAAATGTTGCGAACCTCAAAAAAAAAGTTTCCTCCTGCCCAAATTGGTGATACCGTAAGAATTCAAGTCCCTGATGTCGACCGTGGTCGTACAGACCCTCGAAATGTGTTAGCGGTTGTTGTTGGAATAGAGGATTCAGCCTTTTATAGACTAGCTAACAAAAATGGTACCTTGAAGCAGCTTTTCACCCGTAATCAGTTCGTAATTTGTAAAGAAAAGTTAGTTTCCATGGACGAAGTTTCAACAAAAGAAATGTCGCTAAGAGAAGCAGCTTCTGCTAATTCAAAAAGTGGAGGGCAAGGCTACACACGTTGTAACTGCAAAAGAAAGTGTTCCACGACTAAATGCAGCTGTAAAAGCAAGGAACTTTTGTGCAATTCGAAGTGTCATGGTAGTTTATGTTGTTGCAATAAATAAGATATTGTTATTATTTTTTATATTTCATTTTATATTTTTATGTTCTACTGTTTGTTTTGAGTTCAACAAAGTCTTTTTCCCATATTATTTTAATAAATAAAGACCTATGGGTTTTTTTTTTTATTTAAAAAAAAATGTTTTTAACATACACCATGAGTGCATGCTGAATGTCGACAATCGCCGGTGTAAGTTAGAAATAATGAAATTTCACCAATATTTCGGACATACGTCAAGCAACGTTGAGAATGTTGACATTCACCGGTGAATCTCGACATTCACCAGATTTCGGTCTTTCACAGTAACATATACATTACTATGGATTATCTTATTTTGTATTTCTAATGGTTCTAGAACTCTTATTAAATACAATTACATATAACCAATAATGCAATTATTTTGGTATGGGTATTGGAGAAAGAGTCAACTAATGTTTAACCGCTTTAATTATTGATCGTTAAAGGATATTACTACACAAAATAGTTAAAATATTGGAGTTACGTACATATTATTATATTAATAGTTTTATAAATTTCGCAACATTTGGCAACTTTTGAATGAAAATGTTGGCAACTCTAGTGACTAAACCGCGGCAACGCTGAATGAACATGATCCAAACGTATTAATACCCACTACTTGATTAGTGCACTTCCCCTGGGATATTTATTTATTAATGACTTGTCATCCATGCTCGAAGTTTGCAAGGCCAACTATGTATCTCGGTAACGCTATGCGATATAAGCTTGTCACATAACAAGATTTTTCTGATCACTCATTGTTTTAACTACTTGAATGTACGCACTATCTAAATTTGTATACTAAAAATTTTTTTGTTTTATTTTGTATTGCATTGTGTATTTATTTATTATCGCTACGTTGTTATTATTTCTTTGTTCATTTTGTACCTCGTCTGTTGGGCAATAAACATATATTATTATCTATTATTATTAATAAATTAAGTGATTTTAATTTTTTATCCATTGTCCATGAAACACATCGATTTGCAGTATTCGTTTAAAGATATCGTTTATTTATATAAAGAGCTACACGTTATTATGTTCATTAGACAGGTACTCCAAAAAATGACAGATTTTGCCTGTATTGTTATCTCCCATTTTATGAAATTACTGTACTTCCAGTTACTCATGAACTCGTGCCGATGTATCAGTATTCAACATTCCTCTGACTTAATAAAGTTAATGTATTTCGTTATAGATATTAACTACCTCGACGACCGTGATAAAAATATCATTCTTCGAATTAAAATTCTGCAAGTTGCGAAATCCAACACTGTAATGCGATAACCTTTCAGTGTCAAAACTGCAATCGTACACATTATATTATATGCATACACCAATATACTCTGTATTTCTCTGCATAGATATGTAGGTATGCTGGTCTATACATATATTTGTGTGAATGTATTGTATTGTATCCAGAGACATCTTTTTTAATGTTAAAGCTGCAATAATATTCACATATGGTGTTATTTCGCATAGAATTACTATTGCTCTAATTGATATTTGTTGTTCCAACATTCAATTGACAAAAACCTCTACATACATATACAACTTGTATACATACATTGCGCTATTATCCTTAACTAGCGTTGTTAGATAAAACTTATCCAACAAGATACTGAAGCTTTGAATATGTATCTTCTTAAAATTTCAACATAAAAAAAATATAAATCTCCGGCTTTTATATCTAATTATCAATTAATTATGCTCAGTCGGTTTCTACGATTTTTAAGATTAGCAAGCATGAATATAAAAACTTTATTCTCAGGTATTTAGAGTTCTTAAAAAATATATGAAAGTTACTTTAACATTATTTCAACAAAACTAAATTATATTCTTGTAAAATGTTCTGTTACTTGATACAATTCGAGTAAAATAAACAATAAAAAAAAATATCACATAGCATTATATGTACTTTATTCAATTTGCGACAATAATTAAATTATCTCGTATTCATTTCAAAAAAAAATGGATATTATAAATCCTAATACAAACTAAACCACAGATTCTCAAAACTCAATGTAAATTATAATTGAATTGTCAAAATAATTAATCTGTCAAATATCAACTGACGTAAGAAATTTGTATTGACATTTTTATTTCAGTTAAGCAATAAGAATTAATTTTATATTCTTGAATTGGAACATTCACGTTATACTAAGAAATATTAAGTTTCAAAATTTTGACACATACAATTAGCATAATAGATATAAACAAAATCAATTATCATATGATAATTTCTAACTCTTAACTAGAATTAAATTAAAAGGTCTGTTTAAACTTTTAAGATTATTAAGATTTGCACATATAAATGCATATTTGTGAGTTTTACTTTCCTTAATTAACTTCACAATCAGGTACGGTCCTTCTTCAGTAATTCTTGTTTAAATATAACAACCACAACATTCATCCGTTGTACCCATATGTTTGATTCCTAACAGCACAAATACTCCAGTAACTTCTAAGTAGATGTGGTAATGACAGCATTCATCCGTCAGTCTTGTAACATTGTACTTCAGCATTCTCTTCTTAAAAAAATGACGTATTCATGGATTATTTTCCAAAACTTCACGTTCAATTCCAATATCTTCGTGTTCCCGTGCTTTTGGTAATGACAGCATTCATCCGTCAGACTTGTATTATACAGTTGTATTCTCTTATTCTTTTTCCGTGATTATAGTAATATTAACATTCTATTCTTTACTATTAAATTCTTCTTTCTATGTAATATTTCTTTTCTCATAAAATTTTCATACACTTTTCGAAAATTCATAAAATCAATCATCCTCTTTTTTTTTTTTCGTAACTATGCTCTCATTAAAATTACAACATAGTTGATTTTTTTTTCGTATCATATATGAAAAATAATATTTCTAACGCAATACCATACAATTGAATTTTAGAACCGTTAAATTTAGATTGAATTTGAGAACTGTTAAATTTAGATTATCTTAAATGTGACGTATTTTAAACAATGCAACATACCTACCTGTCAAACGTAAAATATTCTCGATGCTCTGTATTTCACGTAGTTTTGTTGTTATATGATTTGTGTAAATCAAATCGTGTATATGTATGCGCCTAGTATATTATAGGTACTCATACTGATATTTGTAATAAACATACAATATATTATAAAATATTTTGTTTGCAATGTGCTATTAAATTAATAATGTTTATCTTTAGGAAATGTGAAGGAATGTGATAGCTCTGTAGCATAATTTAAAAAAATGCGGCGACCTTCTCATTTTCTCATGTGCGTTCCGAAATGTGTATACAGAAGTTGTTCCAATTTGAACTGTAAATTCTCTGTTTCTTAATAAAATAAACGTCTGTGTTACTTCCGGCCAGAATTTTGAAAATTTTTTTATACAGAAATTATATAAAATCTAGCTCAAAGTAATAAATCTCTATACAAACATAACATAAGAAATATTTGCAAAAAACTACTAGTCAATAAGAGTAAAAATGTTACTTCCGGTACGACTTTTGAAAATTCTTTTATACAAAAAATTGTTCCAACTCGAGCTGTATACTGCATAATTTGCGGGATATTTGCAAGAAACCGTTGTTCGATAAGACAGAAAGACTTACTTCCCGTAGGAATTTCGAAAAACTTTTTATATAAAATCTTTCTAAAATTCACTTTTAATTCATTTGTGTTTTTTAAACATTTGTCTACACTTAGTAGATATTAGTAAATTTTGATTTTTTACAGATGTAAACTACTACTTTCGGTCTACCGATTTTTATTGAAAATCTAATAGAGGAAGATTGTACTTATAAATATAATATATAAAGTGTGGTATAGGTACATGTAGCCGTTTGTCCGCTATCGTAGTCAAAAACAGACAGACATGCTTGTAAAAACCACTTTTTCAGTATCAGGGGACTTCAAAACGTGAACATCTTCAAAAATCTCAAGGGCGAAAATGTTCATCAAAATACTTTCTTATATTACTTATAAAAAAGTAATAAAAATCAGTGAGGATGGCGCTCAATACTGTTTACCTGTATTGCACAAATACATCGCCTCTAATAAAATCGTTGTTTTACAAGACTTGCGGCCCCTTTTCAAGGAACACTTTTCAAAGCTCACTGATTTGCAAAATACTTTGGGGAAGACAATGTCAAAAAATTTGCTTAAATCCCAGATCCTTTCATTGATCAAACTCCAATAGATTTTTACTTCACAAGAAAAAGATAGTCTAATTGAAGTCTCTTGCATCAATAACCTGAAAACAAAATTCCAAAATTTCTTCCAATTTAGCAGAGTTTTGAATATCAGTTTCGTATTTTAGTTTAATGGTTCATGTGATTCAATTCCAATAAATGTGTGCTTAGAATTGTGATCTTTATGGTAAGAGTTGTTTTCATTTCCAAGTCATGTCTCTCAAATTAGAATCAACCAAATATGTTGTGCCTATAGACAGTTATAAATAGGGCGCGGACATGACCGGTTTAAACTACGACGAAGTTACAACGGAGCAAAGAAATAATGTAAACAACACACGCTTACTGAATAGCCCTTTCATATGGTGAACAGCAACATCTGTTTACTCCCGAGAAGTGTCCGAGAATGAGAGCAAAAAATGCCCATAAAATAAGGAATTTTTGAGTAAAATCCTTTTTTCATCGGCGTAGATAGGAGCGTGAGGGGTTTTTAAAATTTATTATATTTACCTTATGTTACGTAAGAGAAATAAAGTTATATATGTATATACCTATGCATAGTTACGTTAGTTTCGTTTTTTCATTGTTTTGACTGTTAATTACGTCTCCCAATTACCTAGACGTAAGTCTGCACTGGATTTTGTTTAGTTCAATAACATACGGGTACATTTTTAGTTAACATTTATTTAGATCTAGAACGTTGTTTATGTTACTTTTTCTGATATGAAAATGAATTGTAAGTGTTTCCGAAATTTATTACAAAGTCTGTAAAATATCGTTACAGAATGCCAAAATATCGCACGTTCGTCACTTAGCTTTGCTAAAACATACACAGAAATAGCTTTTATACAGAGAATTTCGATAGTTTACAAAATTTCGTTACATGTTTAAATGACGATGCTCGAAGTATTTCTGAGTGCAAGGAACTAACACAAATCCCAAATTTAAAAAATCAATTATTCCTTCAGGAACACTTTGGAAATTTGCCTAAACTAATCACATATTTTAAAAATCGAAATCTCAAATTAAAATATGGATTAACCACATTAGACGTGGCCTATTAATAATTTCAAAAGTATTCCAAGTGACTTCGGTTGTGGCCTTCGGCAAAAGTTAGACGCAGTTTTTAATAGAAATCCAGATTTAATAACATTGGGGCAATTGTGTATGCTAAATACGCTGAAATAAAAGAATATTTGCAGTACGCACGTATAACCAGTTGCGATGTAGAAAGGACGTTTTCTATTTACAAGGATGTACTTAATTCAACAAGTCTTACAGAAGAGAAAATAAACAAATAATAAGGTATTTTGTATTTTATAGATCACCAGCCGCTTGTTATCCAATTATATAAATAAAATTAAAACCTTTTTAAAAATACAACATTTCAATAGTGCGCCCATGGGCGATGAGTCATCAACCGTACGTGTCCGCGCCTTACTGATTACTAATATTTTACTTCATATAATCACAAAAGCAGCAACCGTCCTGAAGATATCTACAATCGAGGAAGTGTTTTACTCCCTTTTAGAGAATTTTATATTTTTAATTATACCCGCTATATAAATGTTTAACAAAACATTCGTAATTTTAACGTTTCCAAACGTATCACGAAAATATTATTGTAATACCGACAGATGTGCTCAACTAATTTATTTTTAGTTTTGTATACGACGATAAATGAGTCACTGTTTTCGGCTACTTAAAAATCTAAAATCGTACTTGTGACTTACAAAATCGTTACTTAATAATTGATTATTTTTAAATTCAATTCGCCTAACTTTGATTCATCTCTTTATGCTGTACACACTGCAAGTGAATTAAATACGATATACAGGCGTATTTCAAACAGATTCTAAATATTTACTGGCGTAAATGTGAGAACGACTTAAATCTTGTAATTTTAATGTATTCAGTCTGATTCCAACTTGTTATGTCCGAAATATTTTTATCTTTTATTTGTTCGTAAAAAGGTTTAATGTGTGGTAATTATAAATTTCCGATTAGCGGGGTAAACAACCCAGTAATTGGCCTTTCCCTATTTAGCGTCCAGTTATTGGCCGTTCCACTAAAAACACAAATTAAGTAGAAATTTGTCATATTAATCTTGTATCTGTGAAGATTCGCACAATCGGGCAACACTACTTACATCTGGTGCCAAACGGTCTAGGAATTCTTCCGCCATTTTCACAAATAGGTAATGTTGTAAGAGGTAGTGACTCGAACAAGTTGTGTTTACTGGAAACATATGTGTTCCGACAAGAGTGTGCTTGTACTTGTAAGCTATTTTTCTAAATATTTACAAGTTTATTATTAAGGAAATGAATTTTGTACCTTTCTAATAATATATCTGATGCAATTCTGATATGATGGTGCATTATAACCTAAAATCCTCTATAAAATCTAGAGGCCAAACACTGAACATTATGTTGCACGTTTTATTTAGTGATTCGACGCATGGCCAATCTCTGAATTTCTTAACTGATCGCACTAAATTAATTTTGCGATTTGTGTTCTATTGCCTAATGTAGGATAATGCTATTGTTAGAAAATCTGGTAGATAATTGCATCACATTTAGTTACTGGGCTAGTAATAACTAAATTTCATTACAAGATAATCACTAAAACTTACGTATTTTTCGTTGAAGGCAATATCAAAAATTGTTCCGGGTGAAAAATATTATAAGAAATACACAGCAAACAATGTACAAAAAGCTATTGAAGAAATTAAAAATGAAAAACTCTTAAAAGTGATTTCAAGACAATACAAAATTCCAAGAGCTACTTTGCTGTTCAGAAAAGGTTATAATTATGTAAAACCAGCCTTTGGTCCTAACCCAATACTCTCCAATGATGAAGAGCAAATTTTAGTCATCTGAATCTTTGAAAATCACAAACGTGGATTTCCCTGCCGTAAAGAAGATGTATCGGTAAGAGAATTTCTGAAGTCCAAGAAGAAAACCATTTGTTAACAATCGCCCTGGCAAGACAAGATATCGAGGTCTTCCTCGAAGGAATCCAGAAGTTTCGGGGACAGTGACAGCAGCAGGTGCAAACGTATCAGAGTCAAATATTAAAAAATGATTTGCGGAAATACAAGACTACTTGATATCGAAAGAATTTAGAGAAATATTGGACGATCCAAACAGAGTAATGAACGCCGATGGAACGTGTTTCTACCTATGACCTAAGAACAATAAACTACTCTCTCCAAGAGAGCCACGAAATGTTTATGAGGTGGAGCATGCTTCTTCTAAAGCCACATTAATAGTAATGTTCACTTTTTCGGCTTCTGGTCAGGTAACAGAAAATGTTATAATCGAGGAGTTAAAATAAATTCCGACTAACGAAGAAAGTAACTGGAATTCGCTTAATATAAAAGATATTCCTAATCCGTTTCTGACATTTGAAACTACTTTAAATCAGCTTGGTACTGTAGTTGCGTTTAATTGGAAGTCCTAATATATAGAACATACCTATCTGTCTATATGTTATTTGTGGACCGTGCCTTCAAATACTTTCCTCATTAGAGTAGGCTGCTTTATTAAGATTTTTGAGTAATCAATGTGTACATGCTAAGCTTTTGAAAAGTTGAAATTGTGATAGTTGTCATACTTAAATTCAAATTATAGAGGCCTATTATTATTTACACGACATAACCAAACTATCAAAATTATGCACTGTCACCAACCATTAAAAAAAAACATGGCCGTCTCACTAATGAGGAAAGTATTTGAAGGCACGGTATTTTAGTAAAACAAAAATTAATTCTACATTAAAAAGAACACCAATTCCTTTTTTTTTGCTTGCTTGCATTCAGTGGCCAATAATTGGATAATCGGGGGGCCAATCGTTGAGTTAGTGCGGCCAATGATTAGTTTTTGGTTTCCATAGACCAGATTAATTAATTCTGCAAAATTTACTAACAAATAAGTAAAAGTAATATATTTTTTAAAAATGTGGATCTATTACTTATCAAAAACATTAGGCGCCCTTCTCATTATGAAGTTTGTGAAATGTAATGAGACTTTAAATCTAGTTATTAGAATGGAAGGCCAATCACTAGGTGGTTTACCCCACTGATAATTTAATTAGGTAAATTTAATTACAAATTATTTGCTACGGGTGAGAGTTCAACTCACGTCCTCTTGATCGCCAATCAGACCCCCTATCCGTTCGGACTACAGAGGGTGTTGACTTTGAATCTTTTAAATCGTACTGAATCATATCAATGTATTTGACATAAGATTGACCCTGCGGCACTCCTATGACTATGTCCGTGATATCCAAGCTGTAAAGTCTAAACAACCATCATCATTTCTATATTTCATCAGCTTATGACTACAACATAATACTTAAATAAGCTTATAAACCCGATAGTAGCATAGCCTTTCAACTAATATGTGGCGACTGACAAGATCACACACGGGAGCGAATATATAAGCTATGTTGTCTACATATTGTGTAGCAGGTATTTCGTTCAAAACAGCTGTAAATGCTTAAATTTTTAATAAACTGATTTGCTTTTAAAATATTAGAAACGCTCTTAAATTTTTTTTTTTTTATTGCGACATCTATTGTTCACCTATGGTCGTTGTTTCTCTTTATTTAATGTGGTCTGTATATGTTGCTTACTGGCATCGGCCTTACATTTATAATTCGTGAACTGCATTAGTCCTCCGTTGTAGTCTTGTTTCTAAAATATTAGTCGTTTTTCTGTTTCGAGCTGATGAAGTTGAAGTAGGATATTTTAGAAACGTTCTCTTTAGATTGGGCCATCATTATTATTGGTTAATGATACCGTAAAAGGATTTGCCGCCTCAATTGTATTTAAATCTTTGAAATTATATGTGAGCTGATGAGAACTATGATCGTTTGTTTTGCCGGAAGAAGCTTATCATATGCTTACTACTGGATGCACTGCTGTTCTGATATAGATAGATGAATCTCATTTTTATGCAGTGTGTTATTTATTTTTCCGAATTTCATTCTCCAAAGTATAACTTTTAATGTTTTACTTGAGTATTGCAAATTACTATGAAAACAGGTGCAAGCTCTTTCTAAAATTCACGAGAGATATGTGTTAGATAGCCGTACCTAACTTCAAACCATGTACAAGTTGAGTTCAGATCTAAAAGTTTAATTTGATACTTCAATTTTAATCATTAGGTAATTATATATTTATTCAAACTTTAATTAATACAACATAGCGTTTTTACACTTCATTTTTATTTTTCTTGAGTTAAATTTATTTATCTTGAGTTAGATTATTCGAGCCTTTGTATTTTTCATGAGTTTTGGGATAATTTCTTTGTAGATATTTGTGGGCAGTAATGCAATTTCTTCCTTTTGATTCGTATATTTGATTGAATAATTACTTGATGGAATCACATTAACAATTCTGTATACTTTTAAAATAATTTTGTGATACTTCAGACATCCATATTTATTATTTAGTTTATTTATCAATTAATTTACGACTATTATATCTTTGTATGTTGATTTATTAATCAAGCATATATTTGACTGTCATATTAGTTTTAATTTCCGAATAATAAGATTGTATAATTTTGTAATGACTGTAAAAGCTTCTACAAATCATTGCTTGTCAATGTTAATGAACTTAAATTTATATACCTACTTGGCACAGGACCAGAAGTTTCAGTTGCTACTTCTGTTAATGCTCAAGTCCATTTTTTTAAATTCAATTACTATTCTTTAATCAATTTATTAATTAACTTTAAATAATTTCTCTTCGTGTTATACTTCCACCTTTTATTTAATGGTTTAAATGAGCATTTATTTTTTTAAGCCTTTTTACTTACACTGACACTGGTAGTTGTAAATACTTCGCTTTTAACACTTCTCACCGTAGAATGGAAACCCTAGGCAGTGGTTCTCAACGTGGGCGGTAGCGCCCACCAGTGGGCGTTGTACGGTGTAAAGGTAAAGCTACACTACACAGTAAAAAATTAGTAAAATTATACAAAAATGCAAAATGTTTAATATCCGCGCTCACCAATGTTCCTATTATGCATTGTTAACCCCATCGTTGCTATGGTTACGTACATGCTGTTTCTATTTCTGTGCCTAACTATGTTATTGTATGTATGACGCAACGCGCGGACTCTGTGAGTCAACGTGAGTATAGTTGACCGCATCTCGAATGTTCCAAGGTCGAGAGAGTTCGACTTCCAGAGAATTCCATGCAGTGCGGTATATATAGCGAAGTCATTATTCGCATGATTCATTCTATTTACGATAGTCAGCGATAACGTTCGAACAGAGACAAATATTCAGTGTGCGATAGTTGTGTGATTAATTAACAGAGTGTTAATCAAAAATATTGTACATTTAGCACACACGGTTCTGTTATAAAATAAACAATATATATTTGAGCTGAATTAAAACTAGGTAGAGCAATTTTTATAATCGAAAACCGTTTATTACAGGTAATAATCATTTATTGTTGTTAGTAATGTTTTTAATAACTCAAATTATTTTAGAAATCTAACTTATACAAAATACTTTAATTATATTGCTCCAACCAAAATTGCTTAACATTGTTTAACATCGGTCTTTTTTACACGACAACAATGGCCCCTCCAGGCAAAAAGGAGAAGGTGGTACGCCAGTATTCGGTCGACTATATAGCCTTCGGTTTCGTACCAAGCCCAGCGGATCGCACAAGACCGATGTGCCTCATTTGTTCCAATGTCTTCTCAAATGAAGGTATGAAACCCTCTCGTATGCGTGACCATCTAGAAAAGATGCATTCGGACAAAAAGGACAAGCCCGCAGAATACTTCAAGAAACTGCGTGATGACAGGGAGAAAACTACCCCGTCCATTTCGTCTGCTTTTGCCAAGGTGACAGAGATTCAGCGTGATGGCCTGCTGGCATCGTATAACATTGCATATATGATTGCAAAGGCTGGCAAGCCGCACACTGTGGGGGAAACACTGAATTCTGCCTGCCGTGAAAGAGGTGATTTCGACTGTCTTACATAGGAATGCGACAGAAATAGTGAAGGCTATCCCCCTTAGCAACGACACGGTCTCCAGAAGAATAGATGAGCTGGCAAGTGATGTCGAAATCCAGTTGGTGGACATTCTCAAGAAGACCAACTTTTCCATCCAGCTTAATGAATCGACTTTGAGTGATAACACTGCCCTTCTCATGTCTTACGTGAGGTACTTCGACGAAACTGGGGAAACAAAAGAGGACATGTTGTTTGCAGAGTCCTTACCCCTTGACACAGCTGGTACATCCATCTTTGCTGCTGTCAAGAAGTACTTTGAAGAAAAGGAAATCCCGCTAATCAACATTCACTCCTACGCAACAGATGGAGCACCAGCAATGGTTGGGCGATACAAGGGGTTCCTTGCTCTTCTCAAGAAGGAGCATCCAGATATCATCTGCATACATTTCGTAGCGCACAGAGAGCATCTTGCAGCGAAACGGCTGACCCCCAGCCTTCATGACTCTCTCAATCTCGTGATCACGGCCGTGAACGTAATAAAAACAAATGCAAAAAGCGATCGACTATTCCGCAACCTTTGCCAGGAAAATGGCGAGACCTACAATCGGCTGCTGCTTCACACCGAGGTGAGATGGCTCTCTAAGGGCAACTGCTTGGCTCGATTCTGTGAAATGTTCGATTCAGTTGTCACTTTCCTGCAAGTCAAACATGAGAAGTTGGCCGGTGAGCTGAAGAAACACAAATTCGACATTTTCTACTTGGCTACAATCTTCAGGAAACTCAACGAGTTGTCTCTTCAGATTCAAGGTAAACTGGTGACACTCATCGACTGCAAGAGCGCAGTGACCACCTTTATCGACAAGCTGGCCCTTCTCCGCAGTAATATCGTTAGGAAAGAACTTTACCAATTTAGTGAAATTAATCAAATGACAGAGACACCCACAGATGAAGATCTTCTTCGATATGGGGCTCATCTTCAGCAACTAAAAGAGGATCTTACATCGCGCTTCCAAGACCTCATCGAACTGGATGTACCTGCCTGGATCACTGACCCGTTTGGAGTCGTGCTGGAAGACGTTGACGTTAAATTGCAGGAGGAGTTGGTGGAACTTCGCAACAACGAGGATTGCAAAGTCCGAATCAAAACAGGCTTCAAGAAACTCTGTCAGAACCACAGCATGGCAGGACTATTCCCTACAATGTGGGGAATTGTTCACAAGCTTCTTCTCACGTTTCCGACTTCATATTTAGTGGAAACCGGATTTAGTGCGGCTACATTTCTGCACTCAGACAAGAGGAAAAGGCTGGACATGGTCAACAGAGGGGACTTGCGGCTTTATTTGTCTCTGCTGACTCCTCGCGTGAAAGAGCTGGTGAGCAAGCACCAACCTCAAGGATCGCATTAGTGAAGACTGCATGGGTTGGGCTCACAAATTTATTAATTTAATTTTGTTAAATAAAATTCAATATTTCAATAATAATTTTTGTTTGTATTAATTAATATTTTTAAATAAATTTAGAGGTAGAATTTATTACTTCTTGTTTTAATTACTGTGCCCAGGTTAACTAGTCCATAATCCATAGTCGTAGTCCATGACGTGTCCCTTCGCGATTTTCTGCAGTGGGCGCTGGGATCTATACAACATCCAGTAAGTGGGCGCTAGGCGAAAAAAGGTTGAGAACCACTGCGCTAGAGGATTCGATAATTCATTAATTTAATGTGATGCCCAATTTTAACCATGGTATTCGTGAAAGTCTACTGAACCACCCCGCCTCCGCACAAGAGCACAGCGGCATCGGGCAAATCTGTATTACGAAAAGTGGCAGCTGGTGAGTACGTTTTGGCGGTGCACGTACATAGAGAAGACTTATTCGTTTATTATCGGTGATATACTAGGCATCTGGGAGTATATCACCGATAACAACAAACGAATCAATCTTGTCTATGCACGTGCACCGCTAAAACGTACTCACCAGCCGGGTCTGGTTAAGAAGAATCGTTTTAAGAATTTCGTAGCACTAACGTTGTAGAATAAAATTAGATGTTCACGCTCATGAAGCATCATACTTCGCCAATTTAAATAAAGCGGAGTAACATTTCATAGAAAACACGACAAAAAAATCATCGCAATTGCAATTGCATCAAAATTAATAATTAGATGATTAACACACATACAAAATGATATTAAAAAATGGAGTTGGTTTTATCAGCTAAACAGTCTAATGTAGGTGAGTCAATAGCAATATTATTTATAACGTCCTCGTATAACGCCACTGAAACACACTGAAACAATAGAATTAATAGTAGAAGGAAGGTCATTATAAAAATTAAAGACATAGTGGGTCTAAAAATGTGGAACACCCCAATTTGTAGTTATCGAATTAGACTTTATAGGTATACTGACAAACTACGCTCTTCGTGTCCTATCATACTCGCTTGCACAATCGAAACCAATCATTTGTATCATTGCATAATTAAATATACTGAAGATTGCGGCTTGAATACTGCGCCATAAAGATATTCCTGAACGCAATAAAATTAAAATAAACTACTAAAGATGATAGTATGGCTGTCGAAATACACATCTAGTTTATTTTAATGTTATCTTGCTTAGGAATTTGTTTCAATATCATTGAAGCAATTTCAAAGAAAAATATGTTCAAGAAGAAGCCATATACGTATGTTGAATGTTTTTTCTCTAGTGAACCATATAGTTATTCCAGTTGTTACGCCATATTTTCTTATTGTTATGCAAAATACGACGAATGTGTGTGCAGAGCAAAAGAACGCAATGGGAAACGAACGAGAACTAATAAAAGGTACGGTTAAACAAAAAGAAGAGAAATGCGAAAAAAGTTATAGGTACATACGAAATGTAGAAAAGAGAGGGAATAAAAATTACGACTTGTAAAAAAAATGAGCTATTTTAATTTTAAAAGAAACAAAGATAAACTGCCGCCCGAAACGGAGTGTAAATACTAAATTAGGTTTCGCAATAATAAACCTGTCTACTTCGAATTCTCCTCCTTTTTTGCGCCATCTCTCTTCTTTCCATAAAAATAAAACTGGTTTCTTTGTGTGCAAGTGTAGTATAACATGGATACTAACTTCGTCGAATGAGTACTCTATGGTTTTCTTATAAAATAAGACGATTTTTTTATGGAAGTATTTACAAATGTTTTTGAGGGAATATTTATACTTATTAAAAAAGCATATCCGGCAAGATGAAGACGAATTGATACATATATACATGTATGTGCAGTATAAGTTCCTCTTTATTTATTATGTATTATTTTAATTTTAATTAGAATTAAATTTCGAAATGCCCATATTTTGAAACCTTAGTTACACACTATTGTTAAAAATAATTACTTTTTATTTAAATAAATAAGACTATGGTAAAATTAGAATAGCCCCACGTTGGGCGCCATTAATATGCTGTTTTATAACAATAACTAGTTTCTTTGTGTGCAAGTGTAATATAACATGGATACTAGCTTCGTCGAATAAGTACTCTATGGTTTTCTTATAAAATAAGACGATTTTTTATGGAAGTATTTACAAATGTTTTTGAGGGAATATTTATACTTATAAAAAAAGCATTTCCGGGAAGATGTAGAGGAATTGATACATATAGATACATATATCTGCAGTATAAGTTCCTGTTTATTTATTATGTATTATTTTAATTTAATAAGAATTAAATTTCGAAATGCCCATATTTTAAAACCCTAGTTACACACTATTGTTAAAAATAATTACTTTTTATTTAAATAAATAAGACTATGGTAAAATTAGAACAGCTCCACGTTGGGCGCCATTAATATGCCGTTTTATAACACTAATTGACTTAGCATATTGCCGTGATATCTCGCAAGTTTATAAAATAAGAATAGCTTTAAGGATTAGTTTAAGTTTTGAAATAAAATAAAAACGACAAAAATCGTATTTAAATATGAAAGAGTAAAAATATGCAACAAATTACATGGATGTATATAAAGTTGCATACACATGGTCAATATACAAGCAAGTAATTCAAAAGTCATTATTATTCAAGTGAATAGTGAGAAAATGTAAAATAAAATTTATTAAATAAATATGAAATAAAAGACAAAATAAATATAAACAATATATTTCTTTTGTAGAAAGGATACACAAGATGTATGGTTTACATATCATAAAAAAGAACCTAATTTTATACAATGCGTAAAGATTGCTTTAAACATTCTAAATAATGGACCGCTGTTTAAGTCAAAAAGGGTAATGAAGGCAAATAATAGAGAAAGGGTTATGTTAATGGACGGAACAATCAAGAGAATTAGTCATGTAAAAGCAATAGAATTGTATGAAAAAATCAAATACGATATGCAAAAAACATAAATATGACTGAATAAATTATTATGATTTACATGCATAAAGCAATAAGACTTTATGAAAGAGTTTAAGAACTAAATTATATTAAAAGATAAAAATTACCTTAGCTTATAACTAGAGACTAAGAAAAGGATATAAAAATATATGTAAAACGTAAACCCGATCAGCAATAACAATTGATATAAAGGTAGCTGATAAAATAAATAAAAAGTGTATGTGTTTATGATTTGTTTGTAACACAATGCTTCAGAGACTGGAAACAGACGTGTACAGTTTCATGACCTACAAAAGATAACAAAATATAAAACTTGTGTAAAGTTTATTGCAGATAGACATACTACCGATGGAAAGATCATGGATAGAAAACAGAGATGCAGTGGAGAGGCGGGCGTGTCTTCCAGGTGCAGGCAGTGCGGGAAGAAAAATAATCGTTATCTCCAACGTGTTTCCCATCTTACCAAATCGCAATCTAGTTACAAGGAAAGTGAAATTGACATTAATAAATGGGAAGAAAAAATATGTATTGAACAATGAACAAGGCAATAGGTTCATTAATGAATACAAAGAAGGATGGTATTAACAACAAGAATAAACCTACCGTCGGAAATGCTGTGCGAGGCAGTGAAAAGACTTTTGAATAAGAAAACAATTTGCGATGTGTTGACGTTTTAGTAAATAAAGAACTGTCAGAACAATATGTGTATGTGTGTGTATCAAGACGGCAACATGTGGGCGATTTCACTGGAACGTGTATTCCAATGCCAACCTAAAATATGGACTAGAGGGCGCAATAGTCAACGTAGAGTTTTTTTTTGCCGGTATAAATTCGAAAAACAAGATTCGACAAGAGAGACTTCTTATTACGACTCCGAAAGAATAAGACGCTTTAAAAATAATTGTTACATTGTAGAATAGTAGTTTTCATTGTTTCTTTATCACGTTTATTCATAATAATTTTCTTTTATTAATATATTTAAATTCATTTGAAACGTTCAATATGGACATTCAAAATGAACATTTTGATGAAATGTTTAAAGATAGCAAGTAAGTTTTTTTTTTTGAAAAGGAGTTATCTAAATTGTTAAACAGATATTGGTTTTTACGTGCAAATGATTAATCAATGTAATGTTGAACAATATAGATAAGCAAATATTATCCTGTAAGGTTTTCTTTTAATTCATAAAGTTGGAATTACAACAAAAATAGGACTAATGGTGTTGGGCAGTTGAAGAGATGCTACGTGCGAATGAGCATTTTCTTCATGGCATTGTCTAGGCATCATTAATCTTTTTCAAGTTATGTTAATAATTAATTAAAAGTTTTACAAGGCAAAGATTAAAAGCTAGTTACAACACGTGCAAATGGTTGTCTAAAGCAATTAATTGAAGCCAATATAAAAATAATTACATCGATAAATATCACTATCAATGTACAATAAAAGTTTACATTTATTTATTTACAGGATAAATATTTATTTTTTTTGTTTAGCATCATAAATAAATAAATAAATAAAAGATTTACATACATTACAACCGAC